>OY856412.1:132192106-132792106 GCA_963693085.1 Alisma plantago-aquatica
AACGCGGCACGAACGCGGATATAGTGTCGACGAATGGACCTGATACTACAGCAACTCGCCACTGGAATACGTGCTTAACGCGGCACGAGCGCGGACGGACGATCTGTTGCTTGATACGATGCAGGAACCATGGGGGCTTGACAGGAAAGTAGATACTATCCATCAAGGAAAGTCCCAAGAGGATCAGCTATAGGCGATGTCGATACAGCAGATGCGGCTCGGAGAAGACGTGATGAAGCAGCTCGGTGAAGATAAAACTCTGAGCTTCTGAAGAAGCACCCATCTGTCTCATGTGAATGCAGCTGAAGGAATACATCATCAACAACGGATATGGTGTCGACGCTGGATCGTCACTGCTGGCTCAAGTAGAGAACCGGTACGCTGAACAATGTGAAGCTCCATGAAGATAGCCTGAAATAAATATAATCTGAATACATATATCATCATCTCATCTCATCTCATACTCTCTCTCTCTCTCATACATTCTCTCGTATGCTCTCATGCTCGCTCTCTCTTCTCATCTCTTTCTCTCCTCTCTATCCCCCCCGCACACCAAATACGACAAGAGTGAGTGTTTGGTGTGGAGAACTGGATATATGATCCCCTCGTAATATGGAAAAGGGATGGTCACATAATATGGGTGGGTGGGAAAGAAAATGGTGGAAAAAGAGAGGAATATGTGAAATGGAGATGGGTAATATGTGGAGGATGAAACTGTTAACCAAAGAGAGTATACTAAATGGGTCAACATGAGATCTGGGTAGAAAAATAAATGGATCTAGTCCCGACCCGAAAAGGGGGTTTGTTGGCCCGTTATGGCAACAAATTCGGGGGTGCGGGGGCAGAGCCCCCGCGAAAAATCCGATTAGGGTCAAAATAGGATCCGATTAGCAAAAGATAGGACCGATTAATGATCCTAATAGCAATAGAGAGCATAATGAATATGGGAGTAGACATAGATGGGAGGTGACGATGGAGTGATGATGATGAAGACAGCAGGTGATGGCGTAGGGACAGCAGCAGCATGATGATGCAGATAGCAGCTAATGGAAGATGAAGATCGTCGGGATGATGATGAAGTAGAAGAACAGCTTGTGGATGATGGAAAATATGACGTTCGTTGGTGTAGCACTTTGTCGCACCATAGGAGATGACAAAGGGTCTCCTGCGTGACTCCGGAGAAATTGCATGCGGAGCCAAGGCGGAGCCTCTCCAAAGCGGCGATGAAGGCTTCAAACGAACGACTGATTGAATCTCGATACCATCGACGAAAATGTCGATAGTAGCAACGGCAGTCTTTTTCCGTCTGCAGTGATCTCGATAGTATCGACGGAATTGTCGATAGTATCGACGGAATTGTCAATAGTATCGACGGAATGCTCTTTGCGTCTGGACTGATCTCGATACTATCGACGCTCGGGTCGATAGTATCGACGCGGCGGCGGCTGGGCTGCTGCGGAAGATGGAGATGGCTGAATGTTTTTTTTTGTGTCTGGACTGATCTCGATACTATCGACGCTCGAGTCGATAGTATCGACGCGGCGTCGGCTGGGTTGCTGCGGCAGATGGAGATGGCTGCTCCTTGCGGATGGGAAACGATTTCTGATGGCTGGCGACACTTTGGAGATGGCTGCTGGCGGCTACTGCTGCTAATGGTGGCGGCGGCGCTGCTATTGTGCGGAGTTGGATGCGGAGCTGGTTTCGGATGGCGGAAGGAGATTACCGCGGCGGATGCCTACGGCGGCGACTGTTGCGGATGATGGAGGACGGCTGCTATGATAGGCAACGGAGGTGTTGTATGGAAAGAATGAAAGAATAAAGAACAGATGACCATGGAGGTCGGGATATGCCTAGCGGGCAGCCGGCCAAGCCATGGTGATGGCGGCTGCGGCCGCCCGCAGGCGGGTTCTCGCCTGGTTGTCCTCTTAGAGAAAGGAGCGGCGGCTGCTTGAAGGGAGGAGACGGCAGCTTGGAGAGAGAGGGAAACGGGGCGGCGGATTAGGGTACCCTCAGGAGCGACGACTCTGATACCATGTTAGTATATAAGATTGATTAAATAGGAATAGATGATTACAAAGACTGACGGCCTCTCCTTTATATAGAAGGAGGAGAGACGCCCTATTACTTAGGACCCAAGTAATCTAAACTAGACGGGCCGGAATATAAAGGCCCACTAAACTAATTAGCCTATTTAACTAATAGACTAATATAGACACTTTAACATATATATATATATAGAGAGAGAGAGAGAGAGTCAGGCTAGAATACACTCGAGTGTACAGATCATGCCGTACACCCCAATGGTGTTTGCCTATCTAGACCATGTTTTTCCAAAATCTAATCCATTGATCTTCATGGTTAAAATAATAATAGGTTACATACAAAATTTGAACTCATTTGGATGAGTGTAAGTCACTCATCCAAGGACAACAAAATCGACGCACAAGACTAATTTGAAATACATGAGTTTTGCCTCCTTTAGATGCACGACCTATAAGTGTCCAAATGAGCTAAAATTTATTATACAGTATGTTCTTATGATAATTAAGAAGATCAACGGTTTAGATTTTTCAAAAAATTATTGCATCTTCAAAAATGACTGAGGTGTACGGTGCCTCCGGTACACTCGAGTGTACACTAGCCTGACTATATATATATATATATATATATATATATATATATATTGTAGATAATACATCAATTGCATACTTACATATAATACACAAACATTGTCAAATGTGTAATATTCTATTTTATGTATATGCATTTTGATATATATGGACATGCTCATATGATATATGTTGGCATCTACATGCACACATTTCCACATACATGTGTATACTGCATATGATTACTTGTCAATATGTATATATCTACATATAATACCTAGGAAGCATGGACATGGACACGGACACGGGACATGGGAATTTTCAAAAATATAGGACACGGGCACGGCGTTGGACACTGCGAAAAATATACATATACATATACATACATATAATATTTTTCTATATAACACAAAAAAGAACAAGCACATTCAAATTTAAAGATCATTTCATCCAAGCTATATTCACTTTCATATGTTCACTCAAACACACATTGCACACATCATGAAATTAAGCCATCAAAGGCATACGATCAAACAAGTGGACATTGTAAACACAATAATAGTAATATAGATTCTATTCACAAACAATAACAAGTTAAGCACTACAAGTATGGACCCATAGAAAAAAATTGCACATGTAAAGTTGGACGGTAAAAAGATAGTAATGGTGGTAGAAAACAAATAAAAAAGAGGAGGTATGTTGTTATTTGTAGAAGAGAGGGAAACATTGATGTACATTCAGATTTGGGAAGAAAAGGAAGGGAAATAGGAGGTTGTTGTTGGTGGTGGACAAATATAACATAGATATTGGAGACCGAAGAAGAGGAAGACAAGAGGTTGGAACGAGCAGAGAGAGAGGAGAGGCCAAAGTCTTTAGGTGGATGAAGAGGAGTAATTACCTGGGTGGCAATGTGACGAGGGCAATGAATAAGGTGATCGATACCGACGCCGTTTCGACAGCTTGGAAATAGGTATGTACCGGTATACCGATGGAAATACCGAGAGATGCAATATTGGCCGTTTCGATGCCAAAATGAACGAATTAATTCATGAAACTTTACAGGTGTAATCTCTACACCTAAATGCAACATTTTATGCAATAAAATTCTATATTGGGTGTGTGGGGGGGGGGGTCCATCATGTGGGAGGCAAGGAATCTGTCATGTTTCGTTGGGATTTCGATGAAGGATTTCGATGATAAAATGTAGGAATTAAGATATGAAATTTTACTAGAACAAACCACAAACTTAAATACACACAATTATGCAATAGTATACAATTTACAACATACGAATAACACATTTACTTACAACTCACATCAGTTGTATGTTAAGTGGCACGCTAGTTCTCCGTACAGTAATGAGTTGATATTACTGAGATATTGCGGCCATGACATGTGCATCCTATAAAGGTGGTTGTATGTAGTCGCATGCACCTCATACACATCATTATTAGCAAATTGTATGAAGTTCCGTGTTGCTCATTCATGTGCAATATTGTATAAGTGTATATTACTCCTTTGTATTACATTCACATTGCTCTTTAGTAAAACATCTTCCACTTAATATAAATAAGTAACTAATAATATCAATACCAATTGTAATATGCTTACATATTGTATGATAATAGTAATTAATTGTGTTGTGAGTAGGTACATCTAGTGATAGCATATCTACATAATATACTTATAGATGTATGTATAGTACGCGTAAACATATAAAATTGGAGTAATAGTAGGCTTTGGCGGTAAGAAACACTTTTTTAGGCAAAAGTGAAAGAAAAAAGTAGGAAAAACAGATGGAGAGGTTGCTAATGATAGAAATGAAAGAGATTAGTTAGAATTACCTTGATTTTGGTTGGTATTAGCTCCAATCGACAAAAATCACCCAAATCTACCTTCTTTTCTCCTCCCAGTAAGGAACAACAATCATTCTCGCAAAAAACGGTATACCCGCCGATTTCGGTCGGTACAATGAAGTTAGTAGTGCATTTTGCATCGAAACCATTGAAACATGGTAGTATTGGTGGTATACATGTCGGTATTATCGGTATTTGCGATCCTATCGGTACGCACGCATGTTTTCGTATCGATACCCGTCGGTATCGGTATTTCGGTCGAAATACCGCCAATACTGGCAAAACTTCATTCCTTGGACGGGGGGAAGACATGTGCATCAGGGGTGGAGAGGAAGTTTATGTGCAATAGGATATTTCCCCTTCTTAATTTGTGATGTGTTGTGTCCTAGTGCGTCCAAGCCGTGTCCAGGATGTGTCCAACTCTTGATAAAAAAATGGGAGACTTGGATATGTCTGAGAAGTGTCCACCACATGTCCAGGTGTGTCCGTGGCGTGTCCATGTTGGACACGGACACGGCGGCCTCCGGGAAGTGTCCATGCTTCCTAGTATAATACACATATTTCACATATACTATTTATGTGTACACATATATGAATAGTTAAATATATTATATATCTATACTTGTACAAACACTTATACTTATATATAATTTCGTGTAATACAAATGAAATATATAATTTCTATGCTTAATATATATTGTTACGCTATATACAATTAATTTATTAAAAATCCAAAAGTGCATATACTCCCGCATACCGCATATACTCTATAAGGTGACCTCTCCACACGCATAACACATACCGCTTTTTTAAACTATGATTCCAGTTTTACAATGAAAACTCCAGGTTTTAGGGGATAATGACAAGAATTAATCATTCACGTAACTAGTCCAAATTTTGTTGTATATTGGACTTTATTAAACTACACTAATTTAATGGCTATCATGGTCCAGTCACAATACAAGCGGCATTGCTCACACATCTTCTGTATCAATAATTATATGTTGTGTAAACATCAATGATAGTGATATATATACATCATTTTCAGGCATGTTCATAGGTAGAACTAGTCAGCGTAACTTCCCAATGTACTATACACATGGATAATGTTTGTTGTTCCGTGAGTAAAAAGACAAATGTCTGCTTTCAATGTTGTTTCAATTGTCCAGGAACAGAATTTTAATGGAACTCAAAAAAAATCAAAAAATCATTTCATAGGTCATTTCGACACAAAAATGAAGGAACTAAATGATAATATTTTTTTTATTTTATGCATAACAGATATAAATCCACAACTTACACGCCAATACACATGTTTCACTACACAGCTATGGGCCCCAACAAAAGCTGAACTTCCCACCCAAACTTTGGTAGCTCCAGAGAAATCTGATTTCATTGGCTATAAGTATGCTACTATAACTTCGAAGGTTTACATCCAAATTCTGCATGACCATATGTGAGTTTTTTTTTTTTGAAATAATTGTTGCATAGTGTCGCCTTCTTTGACCCAAGCATTTCCAATCCATGCATCATGCTATATTGGAAAGGAGAAGTGCAGTGGCATATACTTGTTGGTCATGATGCAAAGTATTAGTATATATACTTTACTGCTTTTCTTTACTTAGTGTATTTGCTTATTTTTCTTTATTCTCTTCTTCTCTTTATCCCATATTGCTCATCTCTAAATATTGTACACTCTCTTGTCTTATAAAAGAGAGACCATTGTATTCTTTTTAGATCATCCAATAATAAGCAATCTCGTTGCCAACTTCTAGACAAAGAAAGCCCAAGAAGTTAAGCTAAAGCTCTTGGTACTTGATATTAAGTTCACAGCATTAAGGTGGTTGACATAAGTTCAGAGGCATTTAAGTAAACCTTTTGATTAAAGTTCACCAAACGCATTTGAATTTGTTAATATATGTGTTGCGTTATTTATGTTATGTTATTTTCCATTATATCTGGACCTTTCTGTAATTGTTACTTTTCTATAAATAGAAGGGTGCACACATTGTGCAACCCTAAGCTCTCCAAGTCTCATTGTCTTTCACATGGTATCAGAGCCGGCCGATCCACCTTAAACCTAATCCCTCTCTCCACCAACCCTAGCCGCCACCACACTCCGAAATCTCCTTTTTTCCGCCGCTACAATACTGCTACAGTAGCGTCGCCGCCGCTACAGTAACGCCGTCCACCCCCTCCGCAGCCCTCCATCCACCTCTAATCCCTTAATAACCTCCATCCTTGTGGCCTAATCCACCACAGGTCCCTCCGTATAGCTCCGTTTCTCTTTCCGAAATCTCCAGACAGCCTCGGTAACTTTCCAGTTTTGGCACGTTGACGGCGTAACGGGCTTCATCCTCTCTGTCTGCCTGCGCCTCATGGTGGAGTGACTGATCCTCCATGTTGGCGTAGGTTTTTTCTCTTCTCTGCTGCCCCTACGTGGGTTTTTTTTTACGATCCATGCGTGGATCTTCTACCTTCTACTACTAGTTGTTGGACTTCTGCCTCTGACTGCTGACTTCTACTGCCTGTGCCTGACTGTTGCTGCCTGCCTGTAACTCTACGTCTGCATTTGTTTCTTCCTGATGGCGTCTACTCATGAAGATCTACGACGTCAAGTGACAACTGTGAAGCTGGATGGGCGAAACTACCAGCATTGGGTGTGCTCTATGCAGATATATGTTAAATCACAAGGAAAAATGTCACACCTGACGCGAGATCCACCACCCGTGCCTCCTGCAACAGCCGATTCGAAGGATGTGAAAGCCTATGATGATTGGGTGAAGGACGACTTCACAGTCATGACATGGATTCTGAATAGTAGTGAGACCAAGATTAGTGTCACACTATTGTACCTGCAGACGGCAAAGCAAATGTAGGATCAAGTTGCCAGCACATATTCACACAGTCAAAATCCAAAGAAGGTGTTTGATATCAACAAGCAACTCAGCCGTCTGCGTTTCTCTGGTTCTGATCTGACAGATTATTTCTCTGCTTTCAAGGGATTGTGGGGGGAGTTGGAAGCCTACCATCCCTTGTCTACTGATCTGGCTACTATGCAACGACAGCAACAGGAGTTGCAAGTAGTCCAGTTCCTCTGTGGCTTACCTGATTCCTATGCCGAGGTGGTGGATCAGATTCTCGCCAGTGATCTGCTGCCTTTCTTCAGACTGCCTTTCAGAGACTACAGCGCTTGCCTGCATCGTCATCTGAGACTCCTACTGATATTGGGGATTCGACTGCTTTTGCTGCGATGTCTGGTCGTGGTCGTGGTCGTGGTCGTGGTCGTGGACGCGGTCGTTCATATGATGCTCGTCCTCCACTTGGTACTGGCAGGGGGAGGAATTCGGCGGGTCGTGGAGCATCCTCTGGATCTACTACTGTTGTTGCTCGTCCTCAGACTAGCCAACGCTTCTGCAACTTCTGTGGCCGGTCTAATCATGTTGAAGACAAGTGCTGGGAAAAGTATGGTAAACCTGCATGGGCCAATGCGGCCAGTGACACTACTGCTACTTCAAAGACACCTACCCAGCCTGTTCTGTCTGATGACTCGGGTACTGCCACTGCGGATTACATTCGTGTTGAGGTGGAGCGCCTACTACGTGAGTGTACTGGCTCCTCTTCTACTGCCACTACAAGTGGAGCCCATGCTGCGACCTACTCGGGTTGTGATACTGCCTTCCTCAGTACTCCATCTTCTAGTACTGGTAATACAAAATGGGTTATCGATTCGGGCGCATCATCTCACATTTCTGGAAATCGGGCTTTATTTAGAAATTTATCTAGACCAGCTACTGCTTCTTCTGTCATGCTTGTTGATGGTTCTAAGTCTACAGTTTTTGGGGTAGGAGACATTGTATCTAAGTTTCTTCTGAAGTCGCCTTTATATGTGCCTCGTTTTCCGCTGAATTTATTATCTGTTAGCAAAATCTTACGCAGCCTGCAATGTAGCCTGACCTTTATACCTGGTTCGTGTGTTTTTCAGGACCTTCGCACGAGGACGAAGATTGGTGGGGGGCATGAAGGATCTGATGGCCTCTTTTATCTGGATGATCTGCCAAGACTGGACAAGGTTGCATTGGCTTCTACTTTATCGGCATTATCTGCATCAGTCTCTGCATTACAATGGCACTACCGTCTTGGACACCCTTCTTCTGAAAAACTAAGACATGTCATTTCTAGTGTTGGCACTCATAAGTTTCAGGGTGAATCATGTCAGTTAGGGAAACAGACTAGGGTTGTTTACCCTAAACGTCCTCAGAGTAGTAGCAAAAACTTTTTTGATCTTGTTCATGCTGAAGTATGGGGTCCTTGTAATGTGCTTAATTTGTCTGGCTACAAATACTTTTTACTATTTATTGATGATTTCTCTCAGACCACTTGGTTGTTTCTGTTGAAAAGTAGGTCTGAAGTGATGTCTACTATTAAATTCTTTTTTGCTGAGGTGAAAACGCAATATGCTCTGCCTGTTAAAGTTTTTCGTACTGATAATACACTTGAGTTTGTCCAAAAAGATGTTGCAATGTTTTGTAGTTCTGTTGGCACTTTATATCAAACTTCTTGTGCATATATACCACAGCAAAATGGAGTATCTGAGAGGAAAAATAGACATTTGTTAGAAGTTGCTAGAACTATTATGATGCACTATCATGTACCCAGATTGTTCTGGCCTGAAGCAATATTGACTGCCTATTTCTTAATTAATCGGATGCACCCTGTCCAAATTCTTCTGTGATTGGAAATAAAGTACCTGTCCAAATTCTACAACCTGATGCACCCTTATTTACTGTACCTCCTCGGATTTTTGGTTGTACGTGTTTTGTGAGATTGCTTGGTCCTACTCATGATAAATTATCTCCCCGTGCTGAGAAATGTATTTTCTTAGGATATTCTCGTACACAAAAAGGATATAGATGCTATAGTCCTACTGCAAAGAAATGGTTTATCAGCAGTGATGTTGTCTTCTTTGAGAATACCCCATACTACTCATCTAGTGGAGATAGTCTGGAGCCTGATATTATTGCTTCCCCTCTGCCTATTACTACTGAATGTGTGTCTGAGAATTCTGATCAAATGCCACCTAAGAATACGACACCACCTCTTATTGTTTATCAGCGCAGGAACAGGCCTCCACCTGAACAAGTACCCCCCACTCAACACCAATCTCCTCCTCAAGAAGGTCTTGCCACACCTGAGGTAATTTCTGACCTGGATATACCTATTGCTCTTAGAAAGGGAACTCGTTCCTGCACTTCTCATAACATTGCTAACCATGTATCTACTGCACATCTGAGTATTCATGCTAGCAATTTTGTCTCTGCTTTATCTGGTGTCACTATTCCGAAAAATACTCTTGATGCCTTGCAAAGTACAGCCTGGACTTCTGCTATGCAAGAAGAGATGCGTGCTCTTACTGACAGACAAACTTGGGAGTTGGTGGATCCACCTCCTCAATGTAAGCCTGTAGGTTGCAAATGGGTATATGCAGTTAAATATCAACTTGATGGTACTATAGAACGGCTGAAGGCACGCTTGGTTGCAAAAGGGTATACACAGACTTATGATATTGATTACTTTGAAACTTTTTCTCCTGTTGCCCGCCTTAATTCAGTCAGAATTCTTCTTTCTGTTGCTATTAATCTGGACTGGCCTCTGCTGCAATTAGATGTTAAGAATGCTTTCATGTATGGTGATCTGCAAGAGGAAATGTATATGGAGCAACCCCCTGGATTTGTTGCTCAGAGGGAGTCACACAAAGTCTGCAGGTTGAAAAAGTCTATTTATGGGCTCAAACAGAGCCCTCGTGCCTGGTTCGATAAATTAAGCAAAATTTTGATTGCTTTTGGTTTTCTGAGATCTCAAGTGGATCATTTTGTTTTTACTAAGAAGACCTCTACTGGCATTGTAATTCTTATTGTCTATGTGGATGATATTGTTCTTTCTGGCAGTGACTCTATTGCTATTCAGGATACTAAAGCCCATCTCTGCAAGCACTTTGCTACTAAAGACTTGGTTAAACTGCGGTATTTTCTGGGCATAGAGGTATCCAGAACCTCTAATGCACTAGTGTTGTCTCAGAGGAAATATGTTCTAGATCTTTTACAGGAAACTGGTATGCTTGGAGCTAGACCTGCTGACACTCCTCTAGGTCCCAATGTCAATTGGGATGATGATTCGTCTCCATCTTTTGCTGATAATAAAAAGTACTGGAGATTGATTGGTAAAATGATATACTTAACTGTGACTAGAGCTGACATATCTACTTCTGTGGGACTTCTTAGCAGGTACCTAGATAAACCCAGACAGTGCCACTGGGATGCACTATGTCATATTTTGCGATATCTAAAAAAGTCTCCTGGCAAGGGACTTCATTACAGGAAAAATGGGCACTGCTCTCTAGAAGGGTATTCTGATTCTGATTATGCAGGGAGTCGGATTGATAGGAAATCCACTTCTGGCTATTGTACCTATGTTGGAGGCAATCTAGTCACATGGAGATCCAAGAAACAAAATGTGGTTGCCAGATCTAGTGTTGAAGCTGAATATAGGGCTATGACCCATACTGCTTGTGAGCTGCTTTGGGTACGCTCTCTTCTTAAAGACTTCGGTGTTGAGTCTTCTTCTGCTATACCCATGCACTATGATAATAAAGCTGCTATCTTTATTGCCAACAATCATGTCTATCATGAGCGCACCAAGCATATCGAGGTCGACTGTCATTTTATTCGGGAATCTATTCTTACTGGCAAGATTTGCACACCTTTTACTCGATTTGAAGACCAGGTTGTTGATATCTTCACCAAATTGCTGCCTAAGAAGCATTTCAACGCTTTGATGGACAAGTTGGGCATGATTGACATCTATGCTCCAACTTGAGGGGGAGTGTTAATATATGTGTTGCTTTATTTATGATATGTTATTTTCCATTATATCTGGACCTTTCTGTAATTGTTACTTTTCTATAAATAGAAGGGTGCACACATTGTGCAACCCTAAGCTCTCCAAGTCTCATTGTCTTTCACAGAATTAATTATGATAATAAAGAACACAACACACAAGGGCTAACTGTTGAGCAAATGTGACTGTCAAAAGGTCGGTATGTCTCTGGTCCATCTACTGTAGATGAGCAACAAGAAAACATTCACTATCGCACAATTTTAGATGTCCTATCAAGCATCTATTCTCTTCATACAAACTTTGGGATACTATGTTAAATGACATCTACCCTGTACCCCAGACTTTTGTATAATGTTTACCCAGCGTTTACTGTGCAACACATAGCTTAATCCTGCAACTTTTGATAGTCTATAATAGGGACAATAAGTGGTAACTAGCAACAAGGAACCTAGTTATCCTAGTGCCCAAGTCATAATGATTCAATAGCCCGTATTGAGCTGGCCCATGCCAGACGCACGTTTGATTGTAACTAAAAAAATATATTAAAAGGAGTTGAAAGGTACAGAAAAAAATCAAATTGAAATATCCTAACTGAAAACATAAATTAAGAATAGGAACAGCCAGACTTTAGGACAAGGATGGTTAGAAAAAGTGTATTTACAGTTACTATGAGAAATAACAATATATACCTTTTAAGATAAAGCGGGACAACACCTATAATCTTTCCATATAGATCCCGGCCCACAATATGCAGTGGCGACCATCCTGTTTCCTAAACAATTTCAGGAAAACAAAGGAACAAAAAAAATTAACTTAAAAAGGCACAAATACACCCTTGGTCAGTCGGCCTATATAATTTGAGTTATTATTACAGAAGACAAACCATTGCATATAGTAATGACCCCATTGAGCAGAAGAGAATTACAAACCATCTTTGTTAAGTGTTATAGCTTGGACAATTTTTCGTAAGTTGCTAGCAAGCAATGACTTGATAAAGCTAGAATAAAAAAAAAAAGAGGATCAAATGCAACGATCTAAATCAATAAAGATATTAGAAGGTTATTTGAGTGATTCTCATAACTTATTACTATCGTACTTTTTTTGGGTCCTTAATTACTATTGTACTTGTTATAAGCATCTCTTTTATAAGCATCTCTCGTCTCTGATGTATAGGCAAAGCTAGTTGGTTTTATTTAGGAATTTATACCAAGGCATCAAAAATCCCCCCCCCAGTTTCTTATAACTAACTTAGTACATATTTGTTCCTTTTTGAAGAGATATTCTGGATCTGAAAATTGATATGAACAAATAAAACCGATTGGGATATGGTGTAAGAACCCATTTCCTTCATTCCTTTTGTCATGCACTAGTGCAAAGAGTTCCTCTGTGGGGTTTTGAGTTTCATCTAATAGAGTTTTTACACCAAAGTTTAAAAGAGACCTCAGTGCACTGGTGCATGACAAAAATAGTGAAGGAAATAGGTTTTTGATATACAGGTGGCCTTGCTTTTGGCAATTCAGAAAAAGAGCAACCACCATGGATCTATATGTACCTTCTCTTCCATGGGGTTTGTTATGCATAGAGCCATCTTAAGTCTTTCTATTAGGTTACGGTTGTCGAGAGGGAAAAATATATTTTTGTATCTACTTGTTCCGAGACTTTGTGATTCTGGGTTTGATATCCAAAATACATTCTCATTGTTAATGAATCTGAAATACTTGTATCCCAAGATTCCAAACTATAAAAAGCCAGTAAGAAGACAGGGCAGCCCACAAGAGGCGGGGAAGCCCTTCAAGCCCAATAATACACACCATGTGGTCCTTGAGCCACAATTGGTTGATGTTCACATACTGGCAAAAAGGTCCTTCGGTCATTCAAGTGGTAGCAGCCATTTAAAGGGCTTGAGGCATTTCAAAGAGCATGTCCAACAAGATTTGGCATCTAGGGCACCAATAGAGGTGTAAAAGGGTTGATTCCCCTATCTGAATGACCAATGACATTGATATAAAGCTCTTAGTAAATTAGGAGGTTGATACCTTCTTTCAGGTGTCACAAGAAAAGATTAAATACGAGGGAGAGGTAGGCTCCTTTTAAATTTACATCTAGAAGGAAGAAATTGAAGAAAAAATCATACCTCAATCCATAAGCTAACCAGATAGAATGTACCAGAAGGAGAGATTACATCTCATTATTCTATAAGCAGAACCTTTCAAAAACTTCCGTAAAACTAAGGATCAAATCTCTTTGATACAATGTAATAAGGGAAAATTTATACGCAAAAATAAGAGACTAATCAAGTATGCAATTTAGCAATACCTAACGGAGAGGCCCAACAGAAACTTCCAAGTTTTTAATCACTAGTATGGCTACAGGAAAGCCCTATGTGTGAGTATGGGTGCCCTAACCATGAAGCAGACCATGAGTAGAGAGTAATTTCAAAGCAAAGTAAAGACCTCTGTTTTAGAAACCAAGCGCCGGTATAATGTGTTGTAGTCAATGTCTGTCTTGTTCTATCACAAGAAAAATATTACATTTACAATATAGAATCTATAGATGACGCCTAAACAAAATGACTATCAAGGGACATATGAGTGGAAAGTTGAAATCTTCATGACAAATGGAAGCCCCTCCAAGTCACTGGTAAAATCATAGCATGAAACTCTACCTCATAGCTTGAACAAACAGCTCTCTGTATGTGTTGCCCCTTTAGGTGCAAAATATCACCACAAGGCAACACATAAGAGCATTGAAGATGTGATGTTCTAGTCCCAAGGAATGGGTAGTTACTTCCCCCCTCTCTACCATTATCTGCCATCATTTATCCTCATTTATTTCCATCACATAAGCATGACTATCAGTTGATCTCCTAAATTACTATGGATAGAAGCAGGAGCATAGATTTTCATTCAGCAAATATGACAATTTAACAGCTCGGGATCAACCACTGGAAACTTTTATTGATCTGAATGTGGGGTTATTAAAAAAAAATGGAAGTGTGGGATGTAAAATGAAATCACTTTTTCATTAAGGAACTCCTTTAGTTTATATATATTACAGTTAATGAAAGAATAATGTAATCTTTTCTGTGTTTCCTGATTGTAATTACTTCAATTCTATTTTTAAAAAAATCTTTTTCTTCTTCGATAAAATAATTATTTACCTTGTGTGAGATCAAATTTGGGATTTCTAGTCCGACAAAATAGTCACCCTTGGGCAGTGTTCAAGGCGACGTTGACAAGTGAAATAATTCAAGTAGGATTTCTTGATCATAATACATGGGACTTTTCAATATAATGAATCATGGAGCCATCATCTAAAGTTCAAATGTCATTGTATCAAAAGAACAGATACTATGTTTCCAACCTTCACAGCACTTCTGGATTCCTCCAAACTTGACAAGAAAGCATGAGAAAGAAATGGATTCAATGTATCTACTCCAGTGGCATCAGAAGCACAAGCATCCCACTCCTTTGATGAAATGTCAGAAATAGAAGGAATGATCGAAAGTGACAGCTGATGATGCTCCACCTGATTTTACAATATATTGTATACCATCAAAGAGCTAAAAGGATCAAGAAGAAACAAAGACCATAATTTTAAGGGATGATCCAAAAAGGTAAATAACCTCAGACGCCCCAGACAAATTGAATGTCCCAAGAGATACATCAGCCACACTAGTTTTCTCTGACCCCCAAAAAAGTGCAACAATTTTAAAACGTGTAAATTGGTTTGAAAACAATTGACTGGAACCGCATTTTCTCTGAAAAAGAATTTAAAGTTGCTGTCAAGTAGTTGAAATATTATAATTACATAGGACCCTTAATTCAAATATAAAAACTTTAATGAATATCTTGTACCAAACAAAACATGCAACTTCAACAAGTATTTGTAATGTCTTATTAATGTATGACAAGAACAATGAACAAGTCGATGAGATTGGCAAGAGACTGAACGGCATGTATTAAACTCCAACATAGCATCATATTAGCCCAGAACATCATAACTGCGAAATTTGAAACAGATACTAAATAGGAAGTTTATACATTATTTCTTAAGAGTGCTTCAAAGATTGCCATATAGTCAAAATCTTTAAGCAGACATCATTCCAGCCCCTGCTGTACTGAGCTCAATACTAGGTTTTTGAGAGGTGCAGATTCAGGGATATGGATAAGTGATGTCCTTTGACGAAGATCTATACTGATGATATTCATACTAGTAGTTATGATAAGATGTATTTCCATATTAAGATTACATCTAGGACTTCACGCCTCTATTTATTTTTCTTGGTCACACCTCTGTATAGGGAGAGTGATACCTTTGCTGATCATCAGTCATTTATTCACACGAAATCCAAGCAGTGATGTGCATAAGCGGTCCAGTATTATGCCTACTGATGGCCCCGCGTGTGCATATGCAGGCCGCCTTTGAATAAAAGGTGTATATGTATATAATTGTATTTTGTTAGTTATATTTTAAACTATTTGTAAGGATCCATGTCATAGTAAGAGTGATAAAGTTTTTATGGCTGGCTGTCAGCCTACCACCAACCCTCCTCCTTTACCCAGGCTTAAAACCGGCTATATTTGCACAAAATATACTAGAAAGGGAGATCTATTGGAGCTTGCCCAAATCTCGAGATGATGCAGCGTTCCAAAGATACAAGCAAGCAAAGAAAGAAGCTAAAAAGGTTGTTCAGGAGGCAAGGTCTAGATACTTTGATGATATTTATAAGAAGTTGGACACAAGAGAAGGGGAAAAAGATATATATAAAATGGCTCATATAAGAGAAAGGAAAGGAAGAGACTTGAGTCAAGTGAAATGCATCAAGAATGAAGATGGCAGGGTGTTGTTGAAGGACGATGATATCAAGAACCAGTAGAGAAATTACTTCCATAAGCTTTTCAATGGAGATATTGCATATAATGTTAGAGAGTCGTGTGACATGAATACAAGAGATATTATTTACACACGACGAGTTTCACCATTTGAGGTCAAGAATGTTTTGAAGAAGATGAAAACGAGAAAGGCATGCGGACCAGACGGTATTCCCATTGATGTATGGAAGAGTATGGGGGGTGAAGGAGTTAAGTGGTTAACAAAGCTCTTTAATAAGATCATGAAGACCAAGACGATGCCGGATGAGTGGAGAAATAGTACTATAGTCCCCATCTACAAGAACAAAGGTGATGTTCAGAGTTGCACAAAGTACAGAGGTATCAAGTTGATGAGTCACACAATGAAGCTTTGGGAGAGGATTATTGAGCAGAGGCTAAGATCTATAACGCAGATATCAAACAACCAATTTGGTTTCATGCCTGGAAGATCAACAACAGATGCTATTTTTTTTATAAGGAGGCTTATGGAGAAGTATAGAGAAAGTAAAAGAGATCTCCATATGGTGTTTATTGATTTGGAAAAGGCTTATGATCGAGTACCCAGAGAAGTGTTGTGGATGGTTAAAAAGGGTGTGTCAATCCAATACATTGACTTGATCAAAGACATGTATAATAGCTCTACTGCAAGTGTGAAGACCCCTGGAGGAGAAGCACCAACTTTTCCTATCACAGTTGGGGTACACCAAGGATCCACACTCAGCCCATATCTGTTCGTTCTTGTTATGGATGAGCTGACTAAGAATGTTCAAGATGATATTCCTTAGTGTACGTAATTTGCTGATGATATTGTTTTGATTGATGAAACTAAAGATGGATTAAATGATAAGGTTGAACGGTGGAGAGAGGCATTGGAATCAAATGAATTGATGATTAGCAGGAGCAAAACTGAGTATATGCATTGCAATTTCAGCCAATCCCATAGTGTGAATGATGGAGCCAAATTGGACGGAGTAGATATACCAAAATGTGATAAATTCCGTTAATTGGGTTCTATTATTCAAACAGATGGGGATGTCCAAAATGACGTTTTGTCACAAGATCACTGTAGGGTGGTTGAAATGGAGCAGTGCAACTGGAGTATTATGTGATCGGAAGATCCCTCTCAGGTTAAAAAGTAAGTTTTATAGAACAGCTATACGGCCAGCCATGCTCTATGGGAGTGAATGTTGGGCGATGAAGAAACAAGGTCTCAACAAGACGAACGTGGCTGAAATGTGTATGTTGAGATGGATGTGTGGGAAGACAAGAAAAGATCGCTTGATAAATGATTATATCAGGAATAAAGTGGGGGTGACAAGCATTGAGGACAAGTTGCGTGAGGGCCGACTCAGATGGTATGGACATGTGCAGCGCAGACCGACAAATGTGTCTATACGAAGCAATGCTATTGAGTCAAGCACAATAAACAGAAGAAGAGGAAGACCTAAATTAACATGGAATGAGCTTATAAAGAGAGATTTTGAATCTCTACATCTCAACCAGAATATGGCCCATGATAGAGTTGAATGGAAACAACGACGACGACGACGATGATAATGATGATGATCCATGTCATAAAATAGCTATACAGCCAGCCTATGTGAGTGGATGTTGGGCGGTGAAGAAACAAGGTCTCAACAAGATGAATGTGGCCAAAATGTGTAAGTCGTGATGGATGTGTGGGAAGACAAGAAAAGATCGCTTGAGAAATGAGTATATCAGGAACAAAGTGGGGGTGGCGATCATTGAGGACAAGTTGCTCGAGAGCCGACTGTGATGGTATGCACATGTGCAGCGAAGACCAACTAATGTGCCTATACTAAGCAATGCTATTGAGTAAAGCACAATTAAAAGAAGAAGACGCGGGCCTAAATTAACCTGGGAAAAGTTTATAAAGAGATATTTTGAATCTTTACATCTTGATCAAAATATGACCCATAACAGAGATGATTGGAAAAGAAGGATCCATGTAGACAAAGCCAACATGGTGGGGATTAAGGCTTAGATGGTGATGATGATGATGATGATGATGATGGTGACATTTTAAATTTTTGCGAACACATATACATTTATAAACAAGGCACTAAGAATGTAAAAGGAGGTGGCAGGTGAGCGAAAATGAGGTGCGGCTCTAATTTGTATACATTTGTGCTTCTTTTTTACCGTTGGCGCCTACTCGTTGCCTATTTGAGCCTGCTTTTTTGTTATTTATGCCTCAATTGCCACTCTTGGCGCCGTATTTGTCCATTGGCTCCTCATTTTCTTCTCTTTAAGTCTTCTTTTCAACATTGTGTGCCTCCTTTTCCCCACTTTGCACCTCCTTTTCTTCTATTTGCACCTTGTTTTCACTCTTGGTGCCTCGATTATTTATTATATGTGCCTATTTTTTTACTATTGGTGCCTTGTTTTTGCCCATTGACACCTCATTTACTTCTTTTTGTACCATTTTTTAAAAATTTTGCGACTACATTTTCCCCACTTTACGCCTACTTATTTGTTATTTATGCCTCTTTTTTTACCGATCACACCTTGTTTTTGCCCATTGGCGCCTCCTTGTTTCTCTTTGTGATTGGTTTCTTGTTATTTGTACCTCATTTTCCACTCTTGGTGCATTGCTTTGTCCATTGGCATCTCATTTTTTCCTCTGTGTCGTATTAAAACTCCATGTCTCTTCTCCTCTTAGGATCTTTTCTTCTCATTGTCTCATTTTCCACTCTTGACACCTTGTTTATTTGCTATTTGCGCCTATTTTTCACCGTTAACGCCTTGTTTTTGTCCATTAGCAGCTCATTTTCTTCTCTATGCACTAGGTTTTTTGTTATTTGTGCCTCATTTTCCACTCTCGATATCTTGTTTTTGTCCATTGACGCCTCATTTTCTTCTCTATGCACCTTTTTAAAAAAAACCCCTCCTCCACTACTACTTTGCTCATCTCTTCCCTCCTCTCCACTCATTACTTCTCTCATCACTTCCCTCCTCTCCGCTCCTTACTTCCCTCCTCTCCCACCGTTATTTCCCTCTCTCCCTCTTATTACTTCCTTCATCACTCTTATTTCCCCTAATTCTTTCCTCCTATCCTCCCATTACTTTCCTCCTCTCCTCCCATCACTTTCATCCTCTCCCTTTGTTACTTCCCTCTCTCCCCCCATTACTTCCCCTATCTCCCCAATACTTTCCTTTACTCCTTCCACTACTTCCCTCCTCACTTCCCTCTTCCCTCATTACATCCCTCCTCACCCCCATTACTTTCTCTCCTCTATCTCATTACCTCCTTAATTACTTCCCTCCTCTCACCTTTTAATTCCATCCTCACTTCCCTCCTTTATTTTTTTCTCTCTCCAAAAAAAGAGACAAAAAAGAAAAAAAGAGCAAGTTGCTGGGAGGCGAGAAGGGACAGATGGTAGGGGAGAAGGCAGGGGCCAACTGTCTGGGGGGGCAATTTTCCTACCCATCGAATGCCCTTGAACCCCCCACCCTGCATGTGATCAACTTAAGGTAGTCGCCCCTACTGTCCTACATGCCACACAGGAGTCAAATGCATAGCAGGGAGGCGAATGGGTGGATGTTTAATTACCTAGGGAAGAAACATGGGACACTTCCATGGTGGGCCAACTACTATCCACTGAGTCGCCCGTTGTAGGCATATATGTATGCATTTGTTAATGCTTGTATATATGAATACATTTCTATAATACACACACACACATTTATACATATGTAGATAAGATTAGAGAGACAACTCATTTAGTTTATCAAGAACACAGAGGCTCTCTTATACATAGGAGTATAGAAGATTAAGGATTATATGGATACAATTAAGCGGTAAATGGATTATCACTTCATGTACCAAGGAAAGTAGAAAACATAATATTAACTAATGACAATGGGCCTAGGCCCAATAACCACTTGTACTAACACTCCTCCCTCAAGTTGGAGACTATAGATTTTGTAGTCCTAGCTTGACACCCATATGCTTATAAAGAGCTAGAGGTAGTGATTTCGTCAAAATGTCGACAATCTAAAACATGAGGAGTCATAATCGTTTTTTCCTTGACCAGGTTCGCACAAAGTGGCAATCCACCTCAATGTGTTTTGTGTGTTCATGGAAGACAAGATTATTGGTAATGTGAATGGTGGCCTATTTGTCACAGGAGAGAGTCATTTGAGTCTAAACAAGAATTCCAAACTCGGCTAGGTTAGACTTCACCCACTGTAGGTCACAGCATGTGTGGGCCATAGCCCGATATTCAACTTCAACGCTAGAGTGCGCAAGAACAGATATTTTTGAAATTCTTCATGCATCGGGGTGATTGTCCAGTAGGATATAGAAACCATATGTGCATTGGTGGTCTTGAGCATCTCCTACATGCATACCAAGATATAGTACCTTAGGTGGTAATAGAACAGCCCTCTTCCTGGAGCACTCTTAGGATATCGCGAGAAATGTTAAACACTACACCAGTGAGCTAAGGCGCACTCATATGTTGACTGACTACGCTAACATAGTGATATTTGGTCGACTAATAGTCAAATAAATCAACTTTCCATTCACACGGTGAGACTCTCTGGATTAGGGAGGAGCTCCTCTCACTTGGAGCTTTTGTGTAGTAGTCCATTAGAGTGGAGATCGGCTTGGCATCGGTCGTCCTATTCGCTTTGAAGCATATCGAAGATAGAGTGTCATTGAAATAAGTTGATCCATGTGGCGAAACGAAGAACTTCTATACCAAGAAAATATTGTAGATTACCCAGATCTTTAATGTGAAAGTGGGCATGTAGGGGTCTCTTCAGACTTGAGATATCCTCGATGTCGTTGTCAATGATCACGATGCACCTCTATATATAAAAAGAAGGATGTGACCTTAAGACGGGTGAGAGGAGAATAATGACTTAATGAGTGATCTGTAGTTGACATCGTGAAGAGAGACCACCAAGCTCACCTCTAGGCATCTCCCTCGAGTAGGGGTCTAATCACACCTTTCCAAGAGGCGGGCAACCTAGGTGGGTCCCTCCCCAAGGGAAGACGCCCCCCAAAGTCATGGGTGGAGAAAAGAAGAGAGTTAGGGGTCATCTAGCCCACCAGCAGAGTGTGGAGGCACCTATAGAGCAAGGAATAAGGTGACCGATACCGACGCCGTTTCGACAGCTTGGAAATAGGTATTTACCGATATACCGACGGAAATACCGATAGATGCAATCCTGGCCGTATCGACGCCAAAATGAACGAATTAATTCATGAAATTTTACAGGTGTAATCTCCACACCTAAATGCATCGTTTTATGCAATAAAATTCTATATTGGATGTGGGGTAGGGGGGATCCATCATGTGGGAGGTAAGGAACCTGTCCTGTTTTGTTGGGATTTCAATGAAGGATTTCGATGACAAAACGTAGGAATTCGGATATGAAATTTTACTAGCACAATCCACAAACTTAAATATACACAATTATGCAACAATATACAATTTACAACATATTTACTTACCAACTCACATCAGTTGTATTTTGAGTGGCGCGCAGGTTGTCCATACTGTAATGAATTGATACTATTGAGATATTCCACCCATGACATGTGCATCCTATAAAGTTGGTTGTATGTAGTCGCATGCTCCTCATAGACAGTATCGTTAACAAATTGCATCATCCCAATCTTTGGAAAATGTTGTTCTAAATATCTGAGATATTGTGCCTTTCTTGGAGATGTAGGTCGAGGAGCTCGAGTGAGTGGACGTTCACTTCCTTGAGGAATATGTTGAATAGCTACAGGCACAGCCATAGGAAGTATTGGGACTAGAGAAACAGGAAGAACTGAATGACCACCACTCCATGTTTACCCACCATCCTCGGAAAATGCAAGGGAGTTGTATTGATAACTTCCATGTGGGCCTGATACATTTGTTGTATAGGTATATCCAACATGATGTTCTACTTCTGGTTGTGGCGGTGGTGGTGGTGGCGGATTTTGATATCCAGAATACCCATATTGAGAGTGAGATGGGTATGGTTGCCCAAATAGCATATCGCCAAATCCCAATGTTGAATCATGTTGAGATTGAGAATCAAAACCTGAAATACTCATGTTGCCAAGTGAATCGGGTCAGCAATATCAGAATAATGATCACTGTTGTAGCCGTAGGAGCCCGTAGCCTGAGGTGGTGCAACACCACTGTAGTCTTTGTCGGTTCGAGTTTTCCTCCTTTGAAAAGTTTTTTCACGCATGGGATATTCTTTTTCTGCTGGAGGAGGAGGAGGTGCAGCTGTCGTAACATAAGGACGATCATCATACTGAGGATCAACAGTAGGAGGATATTCAGGAGAGCGCTCACCGCCGCCGTCATCATTGCCACCATCATTATCAGATTTTGATTTTGACCCAAATGTACTTTTTGAAGAAGGAGACTCTGTGCTACCCAACGCTTCTTCTACTGCTCTATTGATCTCCATATCAACATTTTCATACTCAGGCTCAGGCTCAAGTCTTTCCGGTGGAGTTTGGTCAACATTAGTATCAGAATCTCCTTCAAAGTGCTCTTCTATGTATGAATCTGGACGACCATCTAGATTATCAAGAATGGGACGACCTATCTCATTCATCCATTCCTCTAAAGGATCTTCTGAATCATCAGCTTCTTCTATGCCTCTACGCCTGGATGGGTTGAATGTGTATGAGGTGTCAATGAGATCGTGGACGACAGCAAAATCCACTTCTTTGTAGTTGGCATCTCGTATTGCTCTAGCCCTCAACCGCATGTTGTAGTGAACATATACCAGATCTCTTAGCCTGTCTGCCCCCAACCTGTTCCTTCTCTTTGAGTGAATTAAATTGAAAGTGCTCCAATTTCTTTCACAACCTCCTGCGGATGTTGTTTGAGAAAGAATACGAACAGCCACTTTTCTTATATGGGGGGCACCCGTTCCATTCCATACCCACCACTCACAAGGATCACCCTGATCACGGTCGGCAACTGCATTTGGATGACCAAAACAACCGAGGCCTTCACGAAAGCTGCGAAAATATTTAAGAAGTTCAAACTTTAGAATCAAATGATGAAACATCAAACAAGAATGAAGATGTTCATGACTTCATGTAAGTTATGTAATATATTTAGTTATATACCTCATCCATCACTATGGTGTGCTCTTCAGTAGAGGTAAAGAATGTGTTAGTTATATCTCTCACAACAGACATTAGAGTCGCATCTAAGCCCAGTTTTTGCGAGTATTGGAACCTCGGGTTCAGATAGTAAGTTGTCACCAATTTCAAATAAGGAAACAAAATTTAGATTGAGTTAACCTATAGCAAGTTATAGAGTTAGAAACTTAGAACATAAATCGGAATTTAGAAGAAATAAATTATATACCTGCTTTATGCAGCGGATGCAAAAGCATATTTGTCCAACGCTTGTCTACAATTGACAAGTATTGTGAATGGGACCTAGGAGCTGCTTGTTTAATACCTTCCATCATTACTTGCATTGCATCATACAAGTAAGGCATTGTTGCGGCTTTGTCACCATCTACCAGCCTCAACACTTTGACAACAGGTTCCATTATCCGCAGCACCTTTGTAACCTTATCCCAGAAAGCCCGACTGGCAATTAGTTCTTCAATCCTTCTACCAACCGAGGTGTTGTGCTCCTTCATAGAGGTCCACTCCACACCATTGAAGAGCCTCCTAAGTCCATCTTTTTTGGACATTAATGAGTTCAAGGCCAAGTAATTCGTTGCAAATCTAGTCACCCCTGGTCTAACTAGATCGCCTCATAGCATTTAACAAGAAGGAATGGTTGTAGATGAAACCTGTGATCAACCTACCATCAATTGTCACACATTTGATGTAATCAATTGTGCTCATGTCCTTGAGGATCAGATCTATGCAATGGGCAGCACATGGTGTCCAGTAGACCGGATATTTCTTCATTGTACTTTCACCGGCCTTCTTGAAGTTAGAGCCATTGTCAGTCACTATTTGCACTACATTCCCAACCCCTACCTGCTTGATGTATTTCTTCATTAAATTCTTGATGTAACTGTAATTCTTGACTGCACCAGAAGCATCAACAGAGTCTAGAAAAACAGTAGATCCACGACAATGTACAAGAAAGTTAATAATTTGCTTTTTATTTCCAAATGTCTATCCATCACACATGAGTGTGACGCCATACTCAGACCACAATTGTTTCTGGCTTTCAATCCATACATGTAGATCTTTCTTCTCTTGGGGAAGATACTTGTTCATCAACTCATATGCAGTGGGGGCTTTGATACCCCTACCCGACTCCCCTATGACATCCACCATGTGTTGTAGATATGGTTCGGTTGCAACATGTGCGGGTATACCATGAGCAAAGAAGAACTTACCCACTGCCTTGCCCACCTTCTCTTTCGCACTAGTAAACATTGTTTTTAGGGTTTTTTGCCTAGCATCAGGCTTCCTAACCCCTGGCTCATCAAAATGCTTCAATCTTGCACTAGCAGAACGGAAGAGTGTATCAACGGTGCCTTTCTTTCTTTTATATTGAGCATGCTGATCTTCATCATCATCATCTAAGTCAACAACTGGGACACGTGCAGCCCCACTGCCTCCACCTGCACCAGATGGTCCATATCTCCTCATAAGCCGAGCTGCCTCCTCCCTATCCCACTCACTTTTGCGGGAGTCTCTGAGAGCACGCCTATACATATGATGTGTATAAGCAGTATCACACCCTGGAGGATATGCAATATCATCATCTGATTCAGCAGAAGAACCTGTGGCCCTAACATCAAAGAGTGTATTTGTGTAAGCCTTTTCAACCTGCTTCAACTTTTGTTGTTTTTGCCACTTTGCACCCATCAGTTTCTTGAAGTCATCCCTAACACTTGGAGGGCACTTCCGGCACATTGCCACATTCTTGTCACCACCAGTAATGTGACGCTTGAATCTAGTAATTCCTCCATCACCAAGTGTTTTCTTACAGTAGTTGCAGACAATCTTTGCCCTATTCCCAGACCCAGGTACAGGCTTGCAGTGACTCCATGCAAAATCCACAATCTTTGATGCATGACCAGCTGCACCCTCAGCGTCACTTGAAGACGAAGAAGACATCTTCTCAAAACTCAAAAGTCAACACTGAAAAAGACAAAGACAAACAAGCAAAGCAAATGATATTAGTAACTTAGCATTTAATAAAAAAGTACTAGTAAGAAATGTACATTTTCGTATTAACTATTAAGTCTATTCTCTATTCACAATACTAATATCAAATAAAAATAAGCCATTAAGTGAACAAAATCGATTTCTTTTATGTAATGTAGAATCAAAATCGATATTTTATAATGTATGATACTTGCTTGTAATTATAGAATCAAACACAAGATTTTTTAAGATTTTTCTTTTGAAGATAATTATTTTTTGAATATAAATAAAGTCTGAAATTATTTTTAAAATTATAAAACATGATATTTACTAATTAAAAAGACAAGTGATATGCTTTCCACATGCTAGTTTCATCTTATACAACATTAACACACACAATTCTAAAGAAAAAATAAAAAAAAACGTTTTTTTTCAGCATTTTTATAAATAAAAAATACGAATTATTTAGATATTTTGGGTATATTTTTGTTTATATATGTTCATGTTAGTCTTTGATAGAATTTCTTCTACTAAACCTAAATTAAATACCTATTATTAATGGTACTAATTGTATTATTACTATTAATTAGTGAAATTACATGTTAATGTTAATTATTAGTGAGGTAATTAGCGATAAATCAGTAGATCTATATAATATAATCATAGATCTAGTGATAAATAGCATCAATCATAAGTATTTTGTAGTAGATCTAGGATTTTAGGGGTATTTGGTGAATTTTTTAGGTGAGAATAGAATTATAAGAAGAGAAGGGAGAGGGGAGAGGTTGGAAATGATGGGAAATGCAAGAAATTAAGTAAGCATACCTTAATTAGGGTTGATTTGAGCTCCAATCTCGAAAATCGCCCAAACTCCCCAAGGTTCTCCTCTTCAAACAGCAGCAGCAGACTCTGTCTCGCAAAAATCGGTGTCTCGGGCGGTATGCCGCCCGTGCCGCCCTGTACCGATGGGTAAGTGGTGCATTTTGCACCGGTACCCTCGATATTTGGCGGTATTGGCGGTATACCCACCGGTATGCCGATATATGCGATCCTAACGGCAGATTTGCATGTATCTGTATCGGTACCCGTCGGTATCGGTATTTCGAGCGGTATACCGCCGATACCGACGAAATCTCATCCCTTGCTATAGAGGTCAAAGGCTACAATAGTTTCATGTGCCCCCAAGCATGAACAGGCAGCAGAAACATTTGGGGATATAGAAATTGAAATGGGAGAAAAAGGAAATGGAAAAAAACAAGAATACTAAAAATTACTGCTCTGATACCATTTGATGAGAGGAAAGAGAATTTTACTTTAAAGACAAAAGAGGGTACAGAACTACAGATATAAGTTCATCTAGGAGTGTAATCTCTACTAATTGTTCAATATAGGAGTAAACACAACTCCATATAAGAAAATCACTCATACTTTTTTTTGATAACGAGGAACCCCTCTCGGGATCGGCCACTATTGGACCCCACTCAGCCAAGAGTAAACCCCGGGACCAGTCGTGTCATTGGGGGACACCACGGCGCGCGCCCAGTAAAATGTCAGCCACTGTTGCACCACGGCTGATGCCAAGAGTCGAACCCGGGACCTTTCATTGAGGTGTTACCGAGCCGCACCACTTGAGCTATCGACCGCCCCCAAAATCACTCTAATATTGTCGACGGATTAGGTAAACAAATTGCGAAACCACTCCAATTCTACAACTTTGGTGACTCTATGGTAGGCTATGTTCTCTCCTATGTCGTTGACATGGATATTGGTGATGAAGCCAAACAATTTTTGTGATGAAACTATTGGTTCAAATGCTCCACAATGGATTGTTGCAACAAAGAGATGGAATCTCTTGACAAAGACCAGATATGGGACTTGGTAGTACTTCTCAAAGAAAATAGAATAGTAGGTCGCAAGTGGGTCAACAAGAAAAAAGGCCATTGATACAAGGCACATGTCGCGAAAGACTATATTCAAATTGAAGGCATCAGCTACAATGAAGTCTTCTAATCTGTCGTTGATCATAGTTCAATACATGTGCTTCTTTTGGCAACCCTAGAAGACCTAGACCTGCAGCAGCTTGATGTGAGGTTTTCAATTCAGTGATCTAGAACAAAAGGTTTACATGCGATATTCAGAGGGCTTTCGAAGACAGAGAATCGTGTGTGCTTACTTAAGAGGACTCTCAATAGGCTTACGCAATCTCTTAGGTAGTGGTACAGGAGATTTGATTCCTTCATAACACACAATAGATTTTGCAGGTGTAGCTACGACACTTTTCTCCATTACAAAGAGTTGGATGACAATTCGTTTGTTTACTATTGTTGTATATAGATGGATACTTATTGCTTCTAGACTCAGTTCTAAGATTACCAAGGGAAAGTCTCTTCTAGGTGGAGGATTCGAGCTGAAAGATCTAGGTGATGCTAAGAATATGTTTGGCATGTACATTCACAGGAATGGGAAAGATAAAAGCATTTTCCTGACGCGTGAGAATTATATCAAGAAAGTTATTCACAAATTCAACATGTTAAATGTGTAGCATGTTTCAATTCCATCAGCCACTCACTTGAGTTTATGAGCATTGTAGTCTTCACGGTCTAAGAAAAGGCAAGGCACATTAACCTTACTCTAGTGTCATAAGTAGCATTATGTATGGTATGGTTTGCACTAGACTAGACATGGATTATGCAATTAGTGTGGTTAGCCATTACAGGCTCATCCTTGCAAATCAGAGTGGTAAGTAGTTAAGAGGATTCTGAGATATTTAAGAAGAATTTCAAGTTCTTGCTTGTATTTGTAGAGTTCAATATGCATGTGACCTTAATAAAAGGAGATCTCTAGTCGGACACTTGTTCACATTTGAATCAATAGTTGTCAGTTAGAAATCCACTTTACTATTGTTGTCTGCTATTAAAACACAGTACATGGCAACGAATGTTGTTAAGGAGGCTTATGATTCAAGGGCTTGCTAAATCAACTAGGCATGGATCAAAAACAAATCATTGATCATTATGATGGCTAAAATGCCATAAATCTAATCAACGATCCCATGTTCCACGAGAGAACAAAGTGTCAAAGTACATCAACATCAAGAGAAATCATAGTTGAAGGACGTATCCAAACAAAGAAGAGTTGTGTTTTGAAATTTCACTCAACAAGATGACAAACTCTTCCATTAGATAACATTGAGCTTTTCTCATACTAGTTTTTCTTTCTACTTAGCTCGTGTTGGCCTTGTGGAGGAGATGATGTTTCTATCCCTATTTTTTCTATGTTTGAGAGTATAGCAAAGGATTTTCTACTTTTACGGTTCTTTTCAAGTTGAATACAAGATGGATTTTGTTGACAGAGTATCCAAAACTCTCAAAAAAAGCTTCCAACCATTATCTGGACGTCTACACTAAGACTCGACAGCTTCGGCATGATTTTGGCACCTCTAGACACTTATATGGTTAGCCCTTGACCATATACGACCAGTCTTCTAATGATTGTATACGAAGGGCAATAAGTTTGGTGGCTTTTGACCATATAGGGTCCAACCTGACTGTATTTTTGCATAGACTAAGTCCTAATTGAATCAGAATACAGGTTATGGATCAGCTTTTTATAAATAGACCCTCTAAGTTAGTCACACACAACAAACGATATTAAGAAACGACAAGTTACCTAATGCCAAAGATAGCCCTTGGGTTCCTCCTAGGGTTGATAGTATCTTTGAGTGACTATCAAAGCAATCGTTCTTCTCATATTGTTGTCTTCTAGATGGAAAAGGGGATTGGGTTCCTATTTCTCTATCTTGTAGCCATCCTCTCTGCTATAATTCTCTCCATCAGTCCATGGAATCATCTCCTCTAGTGGATGTAGGATCCTGAGTTAGCAAATTTGCAGAACCACTATAAATTTGGTCATTTTAGTTGCTTTCTAGTCGTCATTTTTATTACTCGTGCATATACAGTTGAGTTGTTGAACGCTTCTGCATCTCTGTAATAAGTTCATTGCAGATTGTTGTTTGGGTTCCTCACCATTATCATCCCCAAAACCCTCTTTGCCTGCACGCCGCATACCACGTTTCATAACACTAGTGCCAAGAGATGTACTTTTCTAGGTTGAAGATGAAGGCTTCTCTGTCCAATACATTGACTTACCTAATGTGGTTTCTAGTTATAGTGAATTCTTCCGCTTGTGAACCACAAAAAGTAGAGGTGACATGAGATGGTGTAATGATATAGGTTTACAAAGGTATTATAAGCTCTAATTTTGAAAAGGAGGATATGTTTCTATGAAACTTTAAGAAGACTTTTAACCTGTTACAAGAAGGCTACAAAAGCCTAGAGGTTTGGGGAGAGTGAGTTGACTTAGAAATAGACAAATAGAAAAGGTAGATGTACAAAGACAAAGGAGCATGAAGATACAGAAGAACATTGTACTCCCTGGCCTTCAGTATTCCATTAACGAGAAGCTCCCTTTACATGATTAACCACACTCCTCATACACCTCGAGCATACATCATTTGATTGTTTCCAGAGCTCATTAAAACTCAAATGATTGGTTACCACTTGCACCTTGTAAACGATATGTTACATAGTGTATTATTTAAGGAAAGAACTGGCTAAGATGAGGAGCTTTCTTATCAATACAACTTAAGATAAAAGAAGTTTATACTGCCAGTTGAAATCACAGGTATAAAAACTGTTTATCACGCCTCATGTTGTACCCACATGTAATCTAGACACTCTATGAGGATTACTAACATTCCACCTACAATATTCAATCTTCCAGCTAACGAGCACGATGACGAGACCAAATTATTTATGCAGACATTAAGAGCTCTGAGCAAGTGACTTGGCGGAGAAAAACCGTCGTTAAGAGACTGGCGTACCCGACGCGGCGTGGGCGTCCCACGAAAGAGGGAATGACCGTAACCAACACTGGAAAGGCCACAGCATCCAACCATGGAGACGCTAGTTTCCTGGAGATGAGTGGACGACGGGACGGAAGGGACGAGTACTTGCCCGTTTGGTTGAGCGTTTTCCACCGTGCCGGCGATTTGACACCACAGGAATTCCTCTCCAAAAGAGTTTAGATTTGGACAAGCTCACGCCATTCACGAACAGGCAGTCAAGCCAAAACCAGCCCCCAAACCAACTTTCAAAGCGCCTATAAGTGGTTTTTTGGAAATTATGCAATAGGAAAGTGGTTTTTTAGAAATTATGCAATAGGAAATTAAATTTGTTTCACTTATAACTTTTTTGAACCATAATGAATTTTTTAATAAAACAAAAACTTTTAGATTCATTATGAAAAAAGCAATCTAACAAGCATAATATTAACATATTTTTGAGAAGAAAAAAATGATATATATAGGTTAATTGACAACTAACTATGGCACTCATAAATGGTTATTGACACGCAAAAATGGTTAATTGACGCCTAAAATAGTTTATTGATACCTAAAAATATAAACATGACACTCAAATAAGATATTGACCACCAAAACAACTATTTATCCATTTTTGGGCACTATTTAACCATTTTTTGATGTTATGGCGCCCATAAATGGTTATTGACACCCAAAAATGGTTAATTGACATCCAAAATGGCTAATTGACGTCCAAAAGTATAAAGGTGACGCCGAAATAAGGTAATTAACGCCTAAAATGGTTCATTGACACCCAGAAGTTTAAAATGACACCCAAAAAGACATTTTTGGATGATATGGTGTCTAGAAATGGTTATTGACACACAAAAATGGTTAATTGACGCCCGACATGCTTCATTGACACCTAAAAGTATAAAGATATTGCACAAACAAGGTAATTGACGTCCAAAATAGTTCATTGACACTCAGAAGTTTAAAATGACGCCCAAATAAGGTATTAACAACCAAAACAACATAACGGCGCCCAAATAGGTCTCCCTAAATGGTTTATTGACACTCATAAGTATAAAGACGTCTATAAATGGCTATTGACACCCAAAATAGTTAATTGACGCCCGAAATGGCTCATTGACACCCAAAAGTATAAAGATGTGTCCAAATAAAGTAATTGACGTCCAAAATGGTTCATTGACACCTAGAAGTTTAAAATGACGCCCAAATAAGGTATTGACGACCAAAACAACCTAACGACGCCCAAATAGGTTTGTTTGACACCAAGAATAATTTAATTGTGCCCAAATATAGTTGTACGTATTAAATAGGGTATAAGGGTACTTCATGTCCAATAATAACTTATTGTCGCCCATAAATGGCTAATAAACACAAAGATGATTAATTGACGCCTAAAATAATTTATTGGCACCCAGAATCACCTATTCATATCATTTTATATTTTTTTAAATAAATCAATATTAGTCTTGCTGGAATGCATTTTTCAAACGAATCTAATATTTTTGTTTCGTCAAAAAATTCATCACATTTCAAAAGTTATAAGCAAAATAAATTTATTTATTCATTACACAACCTCCACCGACCCGTCCAATTAAAGCCCGCTACGTCATCATCAGAAATCAGTTCCCCCACCCCCCAAAATCACCCTAGCCGCCGCGTGTGATGCGCTTGACTGAGGAGTGTGTGTGACCCGATCATTTCCGTCTCCAAATAAACGGGTACAGCCGAACCAAATCGTGTACCGGTTCGCATTGGTTTGACTGTAGGAGGTGGAACAGTTCAATTTCAGTTCTTTAAGAATAAAACCGAACCGCTTGAGAAGACGGGTTTAATTCGATACTAGTGGGTATAGCTTACCAATAGTATTTTTATGTATCATGATTAACAATATTTAAGTGACTTCCGGTTTATCGATATGAGAACGCAATATCTATATATTTATACTACTGGATATATCGCGTGCGTTACTAAGCTATATGTTGTGCATTACACAGATTTGATGATATTAAATTGCTTTGAAGGCCTTAAACGTAAAGTTTGCATCACCCTAGCTATCTAGTTAAAGAAGAACAAAAGATGAAATTAGAGTTAATAGATGATTACATTATAAGGTAAGTTAGAAGGAAAAAAAATACTTTTGTGAGGGCACGTCTGGTTGGCAATTCGCATGTAGAATTTCAAAATAGGAAATCAAAAGGCATTAGTTGAAACTGTAACATTTTCATTTAGTTGGACTGAATTAGAACTCAAATGGTACATTTTAAGTTGTTTGGTTCAATATAGATCGATAATGAAATTGGTATAGACACATACAAAGATTTCATTAGCATTGATTCACTCACCAAAATAAAATTATCGGGCGTGTATTTGTTGTAGCTTTCGATGAGAATGTAGCAGACATGTTTGTGTTTATCTGGGATATGAACATGAACATACCATCAGGATTCTGCTCCATCGTTGGAGGGACTGTGGAAACAAACTGCGTCTAAATCGGACATGGTTGTCTTGCACACTTTTATACGTTATAAGAAGATGGTCGGGTAATTGATTTCCGCATTGTGGGTTGCAACATCGTCGAACCAAACCAAAAAAAATTGGGAAACCCAGTTGGTTGCAACTCCACGACTTGGTTTTCGACTCAACCAACGAGCCTTGAGACTTGTTCAACTAATGTCGCACCAGATGTAATGTTAGCTGGGTTGAAAGAAATTTGAAGATGGAGAAATCGATAATGGGTTGGATCAAGTTGACCAGGGATGTCGTTGTGAAGAAAAAGAAATTTGTAACAATAGTGGTAGCTCGAGATGAAAGTGGAGTGTGGACTAGTAGTTATGGTAAGAAGACAGGTGCCCACAACGTCTTAGAAGCCAAATTTACAACTATCCACCTGGCTTTAGATACTAACAAGATGACGAATTTTTTTAAAGTCATTCTTGAAATAGATAATCATGCTGCAATTAAGATGATTTATGATCTCCCATTTAGACTCATTTGTATGTAGTGGATAATTGATATCCAAAGGAAGAAATATAAAGACTGGATCATTAGGTTTGTGGGTAGAGAGTGCAACTATGCAACAAGGCGGATGATAGTTTGACAAAACACCATATCAGCTCACCACCTTTTTAGATTTTTAATATCTATTATTTAAAATTCATAATGGTAGTAGTACTACCAAGTTTCATTCAGGTTTTGATTCTACTATTCGTATTCCAATTTGATTTTTTATTAGAAGTGGATGGTGAGATGAATAGACTCCTAACTTTATAAGAAAAACACACTTTATTTCTGTAGAAACATTTATTGGGGGGGTCTTATCTGGGAAATTTCCCTATGTACAATGGATTAAATGGAAGGATTTTATCTACAACTACTTAATTGATTATGTGGAGATTAAACTTAAGTCTTGCACGTGAACTTAAGTCTTGTATGTGTTGAAAACAATGTTACCTAACTTATATTACAACCTATTGAGTTTTAATGAGTAATGAGATGTTCATAATGATGATAAGGATGTAACAAGCTAAGATCATTACCTAAATTTCACTTTTGGGGTGAAAATGAGAGGCCATTCCCTGAACCAGATAATACCATATAAATGGATAGAAACATTATTGTTTAAGGTTTATTCTAAAAATTGGAAGTAAGAGTTGTTATTCTGGTGACCTAATATCATTTTCATGGTATATTTTACGATTTTGTGGAAAATCTTATGAAATAGAACCATTATAATAAAAAACATAACTTTTTGATAAATGAGAATATTTCTTTTGATGTAACTAGAGGTAGAGGTAACCGTAATGTGTGTTAATCCCTGAAGAAATAGTTTAACTATATATGGAAATTATATTATAAATTGACAGTGAAATGTTCTAGTGTACCTACATGTGAGAAAGGTGGAAGGAAAAGAGCATCGAGTTAAGTCATGATGATGCGTAAATGAGTTTTATACAATAAGTTCCATTAGTTATTAAATATGATATATCTAAGTTTAGTGGATTTGATATTCTTTGAAGGACAGGTGACTAAGTAGATGTCTTGTGTAATAGTAAATGATAAGAAATATTGTATACCAACTTAGTGGACGCATTGGTATCGAAAGTGTGTTGGTAATTAGATAGAAAAATGAATGATGAATAAGAAATGAAAAATGCAAAACATTAAGGAGATATACTAATATACTTGAGAACAATATTTAATAATAAATGGTTAACAATTGGACAGGAAATACACATAACTTCCTTTAAACAAATAAATGAAAAGGAGTGGCTTGTTTATAATATATTATTCATTTATATAAAAAAAATCAATAAGATTACCAGGGTTTTTTCTCATAACATACTAAGCTATTTCATGTGTCATTTTTATTGAAAATCACCATGAATGGTAAATCATAAATGTTGTCTACAACTCACTGTCGAAGGAAATATTTAATTAATTGGAGTAGTTTGTTCATTGTTTTACATCCATCACTCGTTATAAATATGGAATCGTTTGCATAATAACCCTATATAGGTCAAGTTGAACTACTAAAGATGATTTTCATCCTATGATTGTTGTGATATCTAATACTATCTTGAATGTAAGTTGCAAATATGAAATGAGAATCAATATTGTAAATAAGTATTGAACATATAAGATTAATGTGGTAGTCAGTTCAATAATATCAAGTACACCTTGATTAGGGGAAATACTTGAACTAGATGATGATTAGGGGAAGTGGCCCAATCAGAATGTTTCAAATAGTGAGGTGAAAAGTAATATGTAATTAAAATCTTACTATTGATTGAGATAGTGTGTTTATTCATGATTTTCTTGTTTGATATTATAAAATTTTCCTTATTCAATAATGTTTCTAAGTAATAAATGGTATACGATAAAGGCAGTATGAGAGTCAGATTCATTGGATAAATGCTTTTAACATGTGTTGTGATTCCAACATTGAGTGTGTGTAGTTATATCCCAGGAATCCTAGTCCATGATATTTTTAGTATGCCCTAAAAACCATATAACTTCCCAGGGTCTATATTATGGGGAAAGGAAGTAGACTAGCTTATAGCGGTCCTTAGGGTCGTGAGAAGGTTCCTTGAATTGTAAAGTTGTAGTTATATGTGAGAGTTTGTGGAGCTTCACTTGGTGGAGGGATCCACATCTTCATGAATTTCAAGAGTAGAGTATGATTAAATATTTAATTTGAGGCACCTTTTAGCTCAATTTCACAATCTTGTTGTGTTATACTTTGATGGAGTGTGGTTTTGTGGCTTGTTCTTTTGTATACTCAGTTATACCATTGTTGATATGGTTTCACTAGTTTGAGATTTCTTTTTGGGCCAGGTCCTAGGATGTGATACCTAGTTGTTGACTCCATAGTTTACATTACCCATAATTTGATGATGATTTCACCATTTCATAAATGTGTGTTTAATGCATCTATTGAGATTATTTCAAATTGGGTAGACTGTGGTGACCGTCTTGCAAAAACATGATTAACTAATGCGTAAGCGAATTATTTGCAGTGGATTACTGAAAATCACTGAAAATTAAAACTTTTTCAAGAGTTCCATTCACAGGAAAACTCTTTAACCAAGAACCAAAGTATTTCAAATTCATCCTGGTTCACAAGTATACAACCTATATCATTCCTTCTCAAAGATTACAACATCAACTGTCTTATAAACATTATATACAGACAATATACGAATCTCGAGGCATCAAGCCAAAACCTCAGATTGATTCATAAGACACTGACTAAAAACTCTGAGGACCTGAGAGTACAGAGACGACACATAGGACTACTATCTGTATGACTAGACAGACAATATCTCCACATGAGATCTTATTGCTATCCATGTTGTTGCTGTTGCTCTTTCCTTGTTCTAGGATTTCTGCTTTGCCTCCCATGCATACCTAAAAATATTTCCCACAGGGGTGAGACAATTGAAAATTGCCCCAGCGAGAGATATAACTCTTCGCCAAAAAACATTGTTATTACAGTTTATTAAATTAAAACTGAGCAGGGGTTATTTTTACATTATCAGGCATAATTATTCATCATAAAACAGAATAAGATAATCTCCATTCTCAAGGAGGTCATTGCATCTACCCATGGTAGATAAGTAATTCATCTGTCTACCTTGCAAAGAATATAAAGAAACATAATTAACATTTATCCACTAAGGAATGCACAAAGAAAATGCAACATCAGCCAATGAATCTCTGTATTCAATCCCTAAGCAAACATGCTATACGGCTGATTACATTTTACAATCACACTTATGCTCTGAGGAGATGAGGTATACCGCTCATACTCCAACCGACCACTGCTAGGAGTCGAAATCAGTACCATACATAGGTCATCAAAAGAGCCAGATTCTTATGACCTCATCCGTCTCGGTCAGTACGAGACCACATGCAGGACATCTCTTGTCTCTGCTAACTAGCTAGCCAGGGTATACTGGCACCTTCGCTACAGAGTTACAGCGTCAACTGCGCTCTCATCGCCAATCGAGAGATTTCTTATTTATCTCCTCGATCCGACATTAAGTATCATTGGGAGATTCGTGATACATCCATTCTGACATATTCATGAAGGATTGAGAGGTTTCTTGTTTACCTTCCAACAATCTCTACAAGAGGACGTAAGGATGTTTTTGCCCATTTACCCCCACATATTCAAAATATGTGCTCCGGGTTTTGCCGCGGGCACCCGTTTCACCATCACCTATTCCTGACGATGATGGATCTATGGTCAGAGCACTACATGAATAGATTTCACTTGATTTATTAAGTACATTCTCATATTCTTTTAACATCAGCCAAGTTCTCAAACATAACTTATTACAACAATGTTATAAAGAGACATGTACTACTTTCATCAGATATTTATCAGTCTTTTAAAGACCCTGGGAACTCAGTCCCTCATTTCAATACTGGGAATTCTCATCCCTTCACATTCTCATCACCTTAATCATATGGTTCTGGGTATTCAAACCCTTAACTCATCATTGAGCATTATTATACCTTTTTCAGGTAACTATCACCTTCAGATCATCTGACCAAGGCATTCATGATACTTGTTACACAAGCATCACACCTAGCTCACAAGGCCATGAAATATCTTGTCACCTCTCACTAGGTAACAACTTACTCATGTGACTCATAAAAGTCCATGCATATTGCTTCTTTTACTAAGCAACAACAACATTAAGGCACATAATGCCAATCAACATTTATTATATAAATGTCACAGCTCAAACTAGCTATATACATCACCTCATAATATCTATATGGTTATTAGGCATGATAACAGTCATACAAGATATTCATCACATCGTGTGATACAATAGTAACACCATTATTCCTTTACCAGGAATTAGGGTTTACTATCAAATAGGGCTTTTCATTCCCTTTACCCAAATTAGGGTTAGGGTTCCCCATTTCTCATTAATAAAGATTTCATGATCTCATTATCAGTCCAACCCTTAATACATTATTCCATCCCTCTGGGGCATTCAAGGATATCATATTTGATTATTCTAGAACATTATTTTCATCATATAGCATTAATGATCATCAATTCAAGGTATGAGTTCATTTCTCATCCTCATCATGGTATGATTATATCATACACATCATTTGGGCTTAACCCCATTCTCAAGGTACATTAATTAACACTCATCAAGGTGCAACAACTCATTACATTTCATTGTAATAGTTGCATAACACACTTCATATGTTTCTTACCCAATTATATTGGATTTGGAGTACATCAAGGCATATAAACCCTGAAGTGTTGAATGTGATAACTATCATAATTTGATGTATCACTTTCTCATCACTTCAGACTCTCCTGAATTAGCCATCTTATCTTGTATTAAGGTATTTCCCTTCTTAATACATTCCATCACTAATCACTTACCTATAGCATATAATGCATAGGCCACACATTAGATTTGTCCAACTATCTTTAATGATATGGATTTGTCTAATGGTAAAGACATTGCTTACAATTAAGTTGCATATATTCAACCACATGAAATGTTTCACCTTTATAAGGCCATTCCTTCTATCTCATCATTAGGGTTTCTTTATACCCTTACTTAAGATTAGAATTATGATTCATTGTCATATTATCCAAGATTAGGGCTTTATGTATTATGAATCCTCATTAGAGTCTCACATGCCTTCACCCTTCTTAGGGCCTCTTATTACAACATAACATTAGTACGTCATGTGGTGTTAATACTTAGTTAAGGTTTCTCATGGAATCCCCCTCAACTAGGGTTTCTCATGGAATCACCCTCAACTAGGGTTTCATAGTTTCCCACAATTTGGGTCTACTATTCATCTCTATTAGGATTTCATTCAATTATCCATAATTGGAGATTCACTATTCATCCCAATTAGGGATTTACATCTCTTTTCCCTAAATTAGAGTTTCACTTATGATTACCCTAGATTAGGGCTACATCCTTACCCTGGATTAGGGTTTCATTTATAGTTGCCCTTAATTAGGGTTAGAATTCAATAGCCCTATCAATTAGGGTTTATGTTCATGATTAGGGTTTCATGATCTCTTTACTTAAGGATCATACCCTTAATCACCACATGAATCATATTCATGTTATTAATTCATGCTAACATCATCTCAACTTGATAAGGTCATATCATCCCTTTAATCAAGTACATACAACTATGAATGACATAGTGTACCAAGTCATTGATCCTATAAGCAATTAGGGTTCATCCCTTAATTGACACTAATCACTTAGGTACTAATAGGGTTTCAATCTTTGTACCGTCATTGATTATCATTACTAATCATCACTGGATCAATGAGTCATTCATCATCGCTATTCTCGAGAGATTCAATCACCTTGGACATCCATTACATAAGGTATCCAATTGAATTGATCAATTGAATCTACAATCAACTTTGACTACTTGACCCCCAAACGGTCTTGGTCTTTCAAAGTTCAAATGGTTTGAAACCGTTTGGTAAAGGTGGTGTTTGAGACCGTTTGCCCAAGTAGGTGAAGACCGTTTGCCCAAGTAGGTGAAGACCGTTTTCCCAAGTAGGTGAAGACCGTTTGCCCATCACATCATCAAAATCCAAGTCAACCAATTAGGGTTTGGATCATTGGATTGATCACCAAATCAGCAATTGATTACACTTTAACTTAGTATCATTGGATCATCAATTTCTTAACCATACTCACCCCTAGACCTCCAAACGGTCTTGGGTGACCTCCAAACGGTCTTGAGACTGTTTGGCTCATCCAACCCTTGGATTCTAGTGAAAAATCATTAAGGTTTGAGCTATTGAGTTGATCATCAAATCAGTACTTAATTGTAAAGTGATTTGGTACCTTTAGACCTTCAATTGGTCAACCATGCTTAACCATAGACCTCCAAACGGTCTTGGGTGATCCCCAAACAGTCTTGAGACCGTTTGGGTGATTCCCAAATGGTTTTGAAACCGTTTGGGTCAATCAACCCAAAACATCAACTCATTCCAATGCAAAATCAGCACTTAGCCGATTAGGGCTAACACCATATCTTTTGTCCTTCAAACACTTAACCATATCCAACCATAGACCTCCAAACGGTCTTGGGTGACCCCCAAACGGTCTTGAGACCGTTTGTGTAATCCCCAAATGGTTTTGAAACCGTTTGGGCTAAATAACCCAAAAAGTCAAATCAATCAAGTTGAAAATCAGCACTTAATCCAATTAGGGTTTGCCTAATTGATTAGCCTTCAACTCATGATTACTTTGGAATTAATCCATAAAATTTGGTGAGTTATTAACCAACATCATTAGGAACAGTAATCTCAAACGTTCAACCTTTTGTCAACCCTCTCAAATGGTTTTGAAACCGTTTGCCCAAAAAGTTAAATTAATCAAGCTGAAAAATCAGAACTTAATCCAATTAGGTTTGCCTAATTGATTAGCCTTCAACTCACGATTCCTTGGGAGTTAACCCATAAAATTTGGTGAGTTATTAACCAACATAATTAGGAACAGTAATATCAAACGGTAAACCCTTGGTCAACTCACTCAAATGGTTTTGAACCGTTTGCTCCCAAATAGTTTCAAACCGTTTGCTCCCAAACGGTTTGGTGAAACCGCATGAGCAATTAACTCAAAACCGTATGAACCATGATTTCTTTGGAAAAAGTATCCAAGATGATGTCATCATCATATAACTTCTTCCCTGAAGTTCTAACAACTTCTGATTTCATGAAATAACCATTTTCAACCAGCAATTAAACAAGACAATGAAGGAATCATTGAAATTGCAAGATTAATGGTTGAATAACAATGAAAAAGGGTTCAAGTTATAAAACCCGCCTCCAATTGATCTCCAAAGCTCCATGTACATGGCAAAAATGGTGGATGAAACTCCTTTCACCATTCCAAGGCTCGTCCTCAAGGTTTGAGTGAAAGGGAATGGTTAGAATTGAAGAGGAGATCGAAATAGGAAGAAATCCATAATTTATTTTTTATTTCCACCATGGAATCAATGTGAAATGGATCAAGAACCTTACCAACAGTTTGGGGGGTCGTCCTCCTGATCCCCCCAAGCTCCCTTGGTCGTTTCCCAAGCAAGGAGAAGAAGTGGGGTCGAAAAAGCCTTCCATTTGGCTTGTAAAGGGTCTTTTTATAAGAAATTCAAGGAGAGAGAAACTGCCTTATAAAAATTCATTTAATCCCAAAAATGTGGCCACCTCTTCCCCCTTATCTTCCTTAGGGACGAGGATATCTTTTTTTCCTTTTATCCCTCTCAATTATCCATGATTTAAAGAAAAGCAAATCAAGCACCTTAAATCATATTATATTAATATCCATATGTGAGTGAATATTTCTTTTTCTTATAAAATTGTGTGTGAGTTATCCACTCCCTTAGATATTTTCGTGGTCCTTCCAAAGCTCAAGGACGTCACACATACATCTGAATCCAACCATTTTAATTTTGGTTGAAGGCCCTTTAATTAATACATTTATTTTTTCCCTAAATCGAATTAGGGTTTCAATTAGGATTAAATCTTGATTATTTTAATATCAAGATTCTCTCTCCTCCAACTTAATTCAAATGAGGTGCCCCTCTCATTTTCTTTGCTCTAAATTATGCCAATAAGCATTAAGGACCTTATTGAAGTGGTAATTTGCATATTGAACCCTAGGTTTTGGGTAAATTGCACTTTACACCAAAACTAGGTTTTAATGCACAAACATTGCTTTATCAGCTCTTTCTTGGTATTTAGGCTTCCATAAGCCACACCTCAGCATCATATTCACTCTCATGATGCTTCAACACATGAGGAACATATTATAATGCACAATTTGCACTTAAACCCCTCAACTTGGGTATTTTGTACATTAGTCCAAAACAAACAAAACATTGATTTCAACAATGTTCAAAAAGGACTAGAATTGCAATATAAGTTCCTCTTGAGCCCTAATTACCTTTCACAAGATGAGATTAAGCATTTAATCATCTTTCTTAATCAAAACACCTAGGGTTAAAGTATAACCCAGGTCAGGGGTGTTACATAGACACTCTCCTATTACACCAAATCTGAACCCCAAGAACTGAAGAAATCAACTCCAGTCATGTTCAATTATCAAACTTGAAGAAATAGATAGAATAATATGTATATGTAATTGTTTGTGTTGATTGTATGACTTGTAACTAAGTTGAAAAATGTACCAGATTTAGTAATAATATATTTTATATAATTTCACTTCTATATATAATTCCACTTTTATAATTAGAACTATTTGATTAGAAAAAACCTCAATCTGTAAGGGACATTAACTGAGTTTACCCAGGGGTAACTCAACTGACCCAATGGTATAAGTTTTTTCTAAATATATCTGTCGGTGAAGTTTTTCCTATAAAAAAATTGATCGACCAGCAAAAGGCTAGGTACTCAGCTTGTATTGTCACGATCGATATTTCAAAGGATAAACTTGGTCGACTAATTTAACTTGGGTCTCCTCAAGTGCATGTCGCTTGGGTTTTCCTCTTAGGAAACTTAGCCAACTATATTATAGGTATTTCTCTTACATGTGAGAAATATTTATTGTAGAGGAAGAAAATGTGAAAATATATTCATTAGACATATAACCCACATAATAAAGCTAGAATTTGTCCTAATCAAGTCTACTAGCTAGTCGGCACCTCAAGTATAAGTAAGACCTATATGGGAGTTTCCTAAGGTAAACAAATGGCTCATTTGAGAGAAGGTTCCTCTCTACACCTATTCACTCCCTTGAACTTGATCATTGTTGGCATCAATTAGAGTGGATATGTTACTTGTAAGACAATTAGTACTAATTCTCCATTTTAATCTCTCCTCTTTCTTCCAATCTATTTCTTCTACAAGTTTGATTGAAAAATCTCCCTTGGCTAAGAAAGTTCTAGGACAAGAAACCCTTGGTAAGGGTGGATAAGACCCTTTTTTAGGTTCTTGACTCCATCTTCTAAAAAAGGGAAGCTAGTTAATCTTAAGTTGAAAAGAAAGGTCTCATTAGTATATGCTCTTGCAGTGGAATACAAGGTGGTACTCAATGTTTGCACATCCTATAGGTTGACCTCTATATATAGTGGGGCTACACCCTTTGAGTCGGAACCACTCTAAATACTTGTGAATCTTTGTGGTTTGTTCATCTCTCTCTCCCTTACTTGTTTTACTTGTGATACTTCACTTGTGATAAATTTCAAGCTCTAAAAAATCTGGTTTAAGGTTTTAATATCTCACTTCATCCCTGTCTTGAGACCATATATTCTACAAGTGGTATAAAAGCAAGGTATTCTCCAAGTAAATACTCCCATGAGTAGAAGAAGGTGGCAACAATATGCTTGGATCACTCATCATTGATGAGCCTGCTCCGCCCGCCCACCAGTCATTGATGACTTCAACTATCAATATTGGAAAAGGTGGATGTAGTTATACATCTAAGGTATTTGCTTGGAGATGTGGAAAATAGTTGCTCTCACCTACATCATTCCCATTGATGATAGGTCACATGTAATGAATACATCATCAGAGGGCACAACTCAATGATAAGGAGATTCACATCCTCTATGTCGCCCTTTCTCCCTCCAACCTCAACCACATATCTTCTTGTGAGACAATGAAAGGCTATGAAAAATGTTCTCCATTAATCATGAAGGGATGAAGCAAGTTAAGGACTTAAACATAAACATGCCCCAAGCATAATTCAAGTTATTCAATATAACCAAGAATGGATTCGTAACAGAGATGCACTCAAGATTCTTCACCATAATCAATAGCCTTGGCTTTCTTAAAAAGCATATGGAGTCCAAGGAACAATGTGCTAAAATCCTCAACTACCTCACCTACCTCTTTGATAATAAGGTGACATCCATAAATGAGTCCTCCAACCTCCAAAATATACAATCATAAGATATCATATGTAACCTCAAAGCCTACAAAGTGAATGTGACACCCTTTGCCACACATGCTAGATTTCTCAAAATTTAAACCATGATTAACCATTAATCAGTGGATTACCAAAAACCATGGGAAATTAAAACCGATTTGCAACAAGCACCATGAACTAAAAGTTAATTACACAAGAGCCAATACTTGTGTTTTATAACATATAATCAAAATGCCACATCATTGTTTTCCAGTCAACATGTTACATAATATAACAGATCCACATGTATGTACATACCACCAAAGGCACACAAGCCAAAAACCACATATTGATTATCATGTCATCAAAACACATTGAGAACACCCCCAAGGACCTGAGTGTACAGGGATGACACATATGACTCTATTACTAGACATTATCCATATACCATGACCCACCAGGTGTAGTTTCTATTCGTATTATATCCTCAGCTATCTGATATTTAGTTTGGCATGCATGTCCACCTAAAAGATATTTAACCAAGGGGGTGAGAAAACAGTCCCAACAAGAGATATAACTCTTGGCCAACTCTATTATTATCACATATAACAAAAAGGAATATTATATAAGATGAATAGATTCAGCAAATCTCTCAAACAGGAAAACTGTCACTTGTTTAAGCAATTTAGCCATCTACACTACATAGTAGATTATATTCATGCTTGAAAAGGAATACGAAGAACATGTATAACTGTTACAAACTAAACAATATAAAAGCAAAGCAAGGCCTCATACAATGTTGTCGTATTTGATCCTATAAATGTACACTATACGACTGATTACATATTTTATTATGCCTTAAGGATTTGAGTCGTACCACCCAAATCCAACTAACCACTGCTAAGCCAAAATCGATGCCATACCAGGTCTAGTGGAAGAGATGGAATCCACAACCTCACCAAACCTCGTGGTCAGTACACGAGTGAATCCTGTAGTGACATCATTAGTCAGACTACTACCAATGACATATAGTCCAGCTGATACAAACCTAGCCTGTCTTGGTACAGGTCACGATGCTAGTGAAACTAAGCTACGGCCTAAAACCACACTCTTATCAGGGTATGGCCCACAACCAATCTTGCATCACATATCATTAAGCTACGGCCCGAAGCCACACTCTTACCAGGGTCAGCCAATCCTGTATCACATATCCTGGACATAAGGGGATATTCATCCTCAAACCCGCATATTCAAAAATATGCACTCCGAGTTAAACTCGTTTCACCATCCAGAAAATGCTGACACTAAATGGATCTATGGCACTGGGAAAGCTACATGATTAGAGTTCCACTTGATTAATTAGACCAATTAAAGTGTCTTTTAGCATCAATCAAGTTACAACATATAAAACCATAGCAAGCTCCATAAATAAGGGCATAACACACTTTCAACAGATGTAAACATATAGGGTGTGAGCATGTCACACTATCACCACATAATGTATGTATCATTGCCATTCACAATACCATCAATATTGTTACACAACCTCTCAAGGATATCACCAATGTCACATCACAATGGGATATCAATCCATCATTCTAGTACCAAATATCATATCAACTAGGCACTAAGCCCTTTCCAGGTCCTAAGACCCATTACATCACACTTGTGATTTATTGTTATCTCATCATGCTTCATTGGGCATATAAGCATTACTTATGACAATCATCACTTCTGCCACATCACATATACTTGCCATAGAAATCATTAGCTATTACATTTAAAGAGATAATATGTTACAACACATTAAACACCTTTCAATAAAGTAAGCAATGCATAATAAGTTCTCTAATTTAGGATTAGGCTTCATGCTTATTCCACATAAGTTTCTCAAGCATCATTCTATTCTCAAATCTCTGACTTTCACCACCTCCCATATGTTAGAGTGTGTGAGGCTAAGAATTAGACAATATAGCCAAGTATGCACATTCACATATTCATAGTTTTCCATGTTCCCTTATTGATACTTATAGCCCATGCTTGATATTATTTAACCATCTCCATAGTATTCACTAATTATAACATCCAACTAACTCACAAGGTTAAAGTCATGTAATTTAAGACAGAGAGAGAGTACAATATCATGTTTTCTATTCATACACATTCAATAATATGACCTGCCCTTAGAATTAGGGTCAATTCTCTTCACAGATAGCCGATTAAGGTTTTACATCATGGTTACATAACTTGCCCTAATTACACAAATTTCCACTTTCTTGAATTGTTTTAGATTTGAAAAACATTAGTTAGATATGAATAGATCATTGTGCCATCAACACTAGGTATCACAATTTCACAAATACATATGTGTATCATCTCATTAAGTTATGTGTGGGTTACAACAATGTATTATGCAATACATTGACTATTGTACTGACATGATGTTTCATGATTATGTGACCCATATGTTATTACCCTACACAAGTTATCAACCGCATTATCATCCTAAGGAATGTCAAACCTTCAATTTCATAACTAGAGGGTTTTACTTCAAATATACACAAAGCACTTATTAGACCATTAAACTTGTTTACATGATTTCTATACGAAATCTAACATCCTTTGATTATAACAAGGCTCATCACCACTATCATGTGCTCACATAGTTGTTTCATCAACCTCTCTCACGAGTTATGGTCATGTAGAAAATATTATAGAAGACACTTGTCATGGATTAGAATCTTTCATTAAGGTGTGAACATAAGTCTTACCATCTTATGTTTAGGATTAACGTATGGCCACTTTACCACTAAACCCTACTTCTATAACCTCCCACCTTATTGGAGAGCTTTAGGGCTAATCATCATAATTAAGGATTAACCATTCATAGTCACGACATCTTAGATAGATCATCATACTATGTAATAACTATATTCATACACAAAAGTATAGGTGTAACAACCCTTCATTACACTTGTATCAACTTAAGTAATTATATGTCATATCGGTCTACCTCCTAATCCTAGATGTTGGGTTCACCTTCAACTTAGGATAATGTCTTCGCACTCATCATGTGATATTAGTTTCACCACGTTCTTAAGATGTTGGGTTGGCATTAGCATAGGGTATCGGTTTACCCCATCAAGGTGTTGGGTTAGCTTATCTTCATGTCAGTCTCTTACTCAACCAAGGGCATCTCGATTTAGCTTTACCCTGATGTGTCAACCACTTACTCTACAAAGTGTATCTGTCGCACCACATCCCTCTATCACACAGACAATGAGATGTCCCGCGGAAAACACCATAAATCACATCTTACCAAAAACACGAGTTAATTAAAACTGATTTCGAAAAGCAGACAAACCAGGAAATTATTACATCTAGATCCTCATCCTGCATGAAAACATGTTATAAAAGCATTATTCAAGCCTTGCTACGTGTCCACAACTTATAAGATTAGCTGTCCTGTCAACATATGAGTTCAGCACCTGTTTATACATACATAACGGGCCACAACAGGCCAGCAGCAGGATATACAAAGCTTTATCAGCTACATCGTAAAATAACATCAAAACACCTCCGAGGACCTGAGAGTACAGGGATGACTCTAAGACTCTACAAAACAACCAAAACAAAAGTGTATCCATCTCTTGCCTTCTACTGCTCTTCTTGCTACTCACCCGCAACCTCACGACCACAACCACGTATAGCGCGATCACCTAAAAAGGGTGTAAACTAACGGGGTGAGACACACAATCCCAGTGAGACACACAACTCCCCGCTGAAGCTATAAAACCTCGGAAGATTAAAGCAGTTAGAACAGATAACTGTCATACGCAAATAATATGAGCAGCATAGTGAGCAGGTCTTACAGTATAATCTAACTTACCAAGATGTCCGGGAGGCATACAACCTGATTTCCTTTATGGAACATGATTGACAAGATGAGATTTATAAGATCTTATTAGATAATATAAAGAGCATATAAGTAACTGTAAGGTACGCAAGATCAACTACACAGACAAGGCCTCAACCAATGTTTTGTGTTTTTCCTTAAGCAATAAATACTACTCGGCTGGGTTACATATTATAATGCCCTGAAGAAGTGAGTCGTACCGCTCGAATCCAACCATCGGCTGTGAAGCCCAAAGCCGGTGCCATACAAGGTCAATGAGAGAGACGGACTCCATGACCTCACCTCCTCATGGTCAGTGCATGAGAGCCAAAGCAGGACCACAGTCTCATGCTTGAGTGGCCTCAGCCACAGGGTCAGCTCCGCAAGCTACCCATATCTCTAGCCCGCCTTGGTACAAGTCTTGACGCTAGTAAACCTTGAGCCACGAGCCTATTCACCGTGCTCCCGAGCCATGAACACATTCATGCTCTCTTATCACACATCTTGAGCCATGGGCCTATTCACCATGCTCAACATATTGAGTCTACAATCGCAGTTGCACTCTAATCCTCCTATTTTCAGCTAGGAGAAACCCCACATATTCAACAATATGCACTGCAGGTAATCCCGCAGGATAAACCTGTTTCACCATCACCAGTTACTGGCGATGATGGATCTATGGCCAGGGCAAACTACATGATATGTTCCACTGTGATTAATTAGTATATTTTAAGTGGATTGTTGAGGCAACCAAGTTGTAACACATACATATCCTTAAATTACATTATTACTGTCATTATCACATTATCCTGGAATCTCAATCCCTCATCACAGGAAACCATGCCTCTCAAAGCATTCTCATCATCTTACATCAACACTTGGGATAACAATCCATGATCTCATCATCAGAGGATAACACCTAAACTAGGCACTTAGCCTTTATCAGATCCCCAGACTTATCACATCATACTGGTGATGCACGTTATCTCATGATGTAGTGTTATTCAACACATATACCTCATAGCTCTTACCTGGCTATGAATTCATCTGATACACCTGCATGGTCAGTATGCACGTAAAAAGAGATAACTTAAAATCGCCAATCATAGCTCTTACTGATCATCATGTTATTAGGGTTTACAGATGCACATGTCATGATCTCAATCGTATGAGGCATTCACCGTATTAGTTACATCACAACTATCAAGTTATGGGCATCCATTTACAAATAGCATCTTATCGCATAAAATAGCATTGGTTTACATCCACCATCCATGATTCATTATCAAAAGGATGTAATTACATGATAAGGAACTATTGGATAGGGTTTCTGGGTGGAAACTAACCCTCACTAAAGGTGCCTGCTACCCTCACTAGAAGTGTGACGGGTAGGGCATCCCTCACTAGAGGTGCTACTGATCAGGGAACTATCCTCATATCGGCCAAGCACTCTTGCCACATATCGGACATCCCTAAAGAAAAGCATATCGGCTACCATCTCAAAGTGTACCGTGCGACTAGGAAACAAGGGTGCTATCGTGCAGCCCTGTCGTACATCCAAGAAAGCACCAGGTGTGACGGGCAACTAGATCCATGGGGCATATTGTGCACCCAGCTCAAGGAGTTTCGGACAGCCATGTCTATCGGGTAAAGCTCCATGGCTAGCTAAGGTTAGGGTTTAGGTTGCATCGGGCATCCATCACCACTTTATTGATCAAGACGATGACTCCCATAGCCAGCACCCTATCGTCCACCAGGTCACACCTCTTCATTTGATACAAGGGAACCAAAGGGGGAACCTATCGTTCAACTAAGCTGACTCATCCTATTGGCCAACACAAGGCAAGACCAGGGTTTCCCTACTACAATGTATCGGGAAACACCTAATCTATGCATCGCCCAAAACAGAGATACCTTGTAAACATTGTATCAGCCAAAGGGTCAGCACCACCTAGGGCAAAAGACCAACAAGTCCAAGGTATACCGTCCAAGCCCATCCTCAAGGCCAAGGGAGTCATATCCATATCGGCCAACTCTCCATCCAGGCTCACCTCTCAAGTCCATGGTGAGAGAAGAGTGTTGCTCAAGCAACTAGAGTATAGACTCACCTCTCAATAATCAAGAGAGAGGGGTGTTGTCTATATCACTAGGGCCAAACTCACTTCCCAAGACCAAGGGAGAGAGAAGGGGTATTGCCCAAGAACTCTTCACATGTAGGTTCGGCTACCACACTCAAGAACACCTCAACAACATAAACATATATCCAACAAGATGAAAGATATAAACTAGAGAAAGAAAATAGGTCTAGAAAGAAACATGGCCGATCAAGATAAAGCATAAACATGCAACAAGAAGAGAGAGTAGTATATCTAAGGTTAGGAGTTATGTAACCCACCTTAAGCAAGATCCAAGATCCTAGCACCAAGCAACACCTACGACCACATCAAGGAGAAGAAGAAGAAGACTCCAAGGAGAAAGATCAGCCACCAAGCTTAGCTCCTCCAAGCGATCGGCCACCAAGCACCAAGGGTAGGTGTATCGTGCACCAAGGAAGAGAGGAGGCAACAAGGAACTAAAGGGATCCTAAGCAAGAGAAGGAAGATTCATATATAGAAGAGGATGGAGGAGAAAACAAGGCAAAACAAGGCAATGTGTCGCCCACCTAGGGACACTTATCTAAGGGCAAAGCCACCTCCTTACCTCACCTTATACACATGTCCAAGGCTATTTCCACATGCAAGCACTAAGTACCAAGTGTCCAATAGTGGTGACACAAACGAGGTCAAGAGGTCAAAGAGGGTCCTTGGCTGACACACCTCATACCTTGCGCGACACCACTCCCTGGGCGACACACCTAAGGCCGACACAAAGGTCTCCTGCCCGACACAGGGTTCAACTAGGCAAGGAAAGGCTCAAACAAGGCATAACAAGGCCCAACTAGGCTCAACCAAGCCCAAGGAAACTCAAGCAACGAGCCCAACCCTTCCTCTCAACACTAGAGGAAGCAAGGAGGGAGAGGAACATCTCTCAAGGTGACAAACTTGCTCTTCAACCCTAAATTTAGGTCATTTGCAAGTAGCACCTCCAACCCTCAACAAAGCACAAACAAACCCTAATCACCACTAGTGGTGATTAGCAAGCAACTAAACACCAAGGTTAGGTAAAGCAAATAAGATAAGCCCAAAATGGAGGTTAGGGTCCTTACAGTATCGACCTCTCTCCTATGGGGGGTACCTCAGTCTAACACTATAATGACCCCGCCTCCCGATAACCCCCAATTAAGGGAGACCAAAAGGTTAGAGCCGTTATCCCAATTTTCTGGATTAATGGTTCGACAAATAATCAATAATAATTACTAAATTCTACCAAAAACCATACTAAAAAGCTGGAATAAAATAAAACTTTGCATACCTCTTTAAAATCTTGGATTTCTAAACTTTTATCCACAACTGGAGTCTATTCTAACTAATCTCCTTGTACTTTAATGCATATATTCACAATGTGTCACTTTACTATTTGTCCTTTTCATATTGTACCTAAAACGCTGACAAACAAAACGTCAGTCAACATAAATGAATATACTAGTATGTGGGGACAACCAAAAATTCACAAATATTGCTAACAACCTAAATATCACAATTAAGTTATTTAACAATCCAAATTACGTTTTCAATGTGACATTCTCCACCACTTTTTCCCTAACCCTGGGAATACCCTCGCTAGGGTTTTTCCTTTGCACTAGACATAAGGCCACTTTCTCCATCCTAATCTTGGTGCCTGGGGTCACCTCTCATGGTGCCCAATAGTCATGCAAGAAACATAAGACCACCTTCTCCATCCTGAGCTTGGTGCCTGGGGTCACCTCTCATGGTGCCCAATGGTCTTCCCTCTTGGGCTTGACCTAATTGACCTTCCCTCCAGGGCTTGGTCACGCATCATACATCAGGGTGGCATGTAGGTGTGAGAATGCACATTTATAATTAATTGAGATAATCATAGTGACTTTAAATATTTGCATAAATGAACATCCAATAGTTCGGTTGCATCCAATTTGATCAATCATTCGAGAAAACTCAGTGAAACTAAATTGGTTACTCATAAATAACCACATACCTGTACTGCTGATTTTTTAGATAGAATCAACCAAGAAGGGAAATCCAATCAAGCAAGCAAGTACAAGAATCCTTAAATAAACATACAATTTCCTTTTATCAAGATCTATCCAAACCAACTTGCTTCTTAGGATTTCTATTCCTTTTTCGGGTTTCTACCCCTTTTTAGGGTTTTAGTTGCAATTAGGGTTTTGCCTTCACTTTTAGTACCACAAACCCTAATTAGAAAAAACTACTTATAAACCCTAAGTTCCTCATCCTATCTCTCCTAACATGCTTAGGATCATCATTTAACAACATATTTCCATATTTTCAAATTAAATATGATCTTCTCTTCTTTTACCCTTAATAAGGGTTTCTAGATGCATTAACATGGATTCTTGGTTTAAAACCCTAAAACATGCAATTTCTCATCTAGATTAGATTTGAATCTTTCATTAACATCCAACAGGTTATTAGTACTCAAATTAACCCATTAAACATCATAGATTCGATCTTTAATCACAATGAGGGTTTCTAACCTAAGTTTAGTGCACTTTTCATCCACTTAATATACTTTTGCAATTAGGAATGAAATCAGGTTCTAAAACTATTTTTATCAGGTTCCTCATATTTTTCTGATCAATTTTCATATATTAAGTTCCTTCATCTGACCTTCCTACTATACTACAATTTTTGTAAGAAAAAGCATTTTTTGGATTTTCTAGCTAGAGAGGCTATTTACCTTTTCTTTTAGAAAAGCGAGAGCTGTCGGATCGTCGTTGCGGTCAGCGGTTGACCTGATCCCATGGTTGTGGCCTCTCGCACCCACTAACTCTGATCTTGAGGCGCAAATCAGCCTGGGCTGTGGATACCCCTCGCGAGCCTATCATGGACCCCGATCAGATGGTTCTCCTCTCTTCTTCTTCCTCTTTTCTACACATAGAACCCGCGGTGGCACCGCGGAGGAAGCTCACTGGAAAGAGGATGATTGAGAGAGAGAGAGAGAGGGAGTTTGGGGCTAGAAAGGGGCTGTTCGAGTTTGCGGGATCTGGGCGAGGCTAGGGGTGATCATATTTATAGGTTTGGGCATCTAGATTAGGGTTTCCAACCCTCACTGCTGACGGGGTCCCCTACCGTTTTGGGCATTTCTTCCAGAGTCCTGGAAACCACCTAAAACCTAGGATGGACTTGCTTAGAATCTTCTCTCGAAGACATCTATGCCCTTTCCATCCTTGCACATGCTCAGGTTTGTGAGAAAACTGAGATCAAAAATCTCATTTCTCCTCTTCCTTTCCTTATTCTATCCAATCTAGGCGACACATGTGCGACGTTGGATCTTGGATCCAATGGATGTCGTTGCATGTGCCATTGGGTAACAAACTGGGAGTGGCGCTTAATACCTTGAATTTATCTATTTTTCTTTGGGTAACAAACTCCTCCCAGTCTTTGGGGTCCAGGTAGTTCCATTGCTCAGAGGCTGCCTTCTTCCTAAATTTATTTTTTAAAGAGAATACAAACAAAAATTATTAGTGTAGAGTTAGTCAAAAAGTGATCAATGTCTAGAATTGGAAATCAATCAAGAACCTCTTCTCAGCATCGTGTATGTAATCTCAAGTGAGATTTTTCCTATAGTTCCTTAGGACCCTCCCACAACGTTGCATCACACATTTATGATGCAGCTTTTCATCCAGATCAAATATACTCTACAAAATAGAATTGCTATTAACTAGTAGCCTTAAAATTAGTAATCTACAAAAATATAATTGCAAATAATGATAACTCACGCATAGTTCCTTCCAGATTAAGTCTTTCTTACCCATAGGAACTCTATGCTAGGATTCAAAAACAAGACTACAATGGTTGCGAGTAAGAACCCCAAGATATGAGATAAATGAGTTGCGGTTCACTCCAACTAGATTTACTGCATGATCGAAATCCACAGCCAGTTTGGGTCCATTGCCCCTTTGCTGTAGTAACTTGTTCATCATTGTGATGCCCCTCACTTTCTCAATTTTTTTGTTGCTCATCAAGTGCCCCAATTTCTTTAGGGGGTACATCACCAACCTAAAATTTGACAAAAAAAACACACTTACAGGATATAACTATAAATTGGAGGTGGGATATATTTTTAAAACTTACATTGTGAGGTAGTGCATTGACGTCCTCACCCTCACGGTAATCATCAGCACAATCATCATATGAATGTTTAGCCATCTGAAAGTTCACATTTATATTGTAAAGTTCACATTGTAAAGTAATTCACATTGTAAAGTTCACATTCACATTGTAAAGTAATTCACATTGTAAAGTTCACATTCACATTGTAAAGTTCACGTTCAGAAAAATAAAATATATAAAAAAATATAAACATACATGCCTCTAATATTGTGATCTTTTATCAATTACCAATCCTTCATTGTAATCTCCGCGCACATACAAGTCATCATTAGCTTCAATATTTGGTGGTGTTGGCAACCCAACTGAGAATGGACTAGAGTCATCATACTTATTATAGTACTGTTCTTTATCTATAGGATCTTCAATGAACTGTCTTTTACCATGAAGAACAACTGACCATTTATCATTTGCAGGATCATCGATATAAAATACGTGTTTTGCCGGTGATGCCAATATGAATGGTTCACCCTTCTCACCAATCTTTTCAAAGTTCACTAATGTGAAACCCAATTCATCCATTATAACTCCTTTGGTGTTATCAACCCAATTACATTTAAAAAGTGGAATTCTAAAATCTACGTAGTCAAACTCCCATATGCCTTCAACGACATCGTAATATGACATTTTAGCTTCACATGGACTCTTATCCTTTGCACTTGCAAAAAAGAATGAAGATGCTTGAAGGGTGACCCCATTGTTTTGGACGACACTCTTATCATCTTGACGCTTTGTGTAATACACGAATCCATTTATGGCAAACCCTTCATAAGACATAACATTCAATTTTGGTTTAAAGGCAAGGCATTTGATAGTTTCAGTAAGATTATATGGTGTTTGAGATAGTTGATGTAAGACTTTATCTTCAAACCACTTAATAAATGTCTTGTTATGCTCTCTAGCAAGCCACATTGAATTGGCTCGAGGATATTGTCTCTTGATGAAATTGGTATGTTCCTCGTATAAACACTCACTTTGTCAATGTTGTGTAAAATATACAAGTGACCTTGTTCCAACTGCTCACGGCTGATTACTTTCATCCATGATCCCAAATTTCCTTTGCCAAAATGATCCTCAATATTCTTGTCATTAACATGAGCGTCATTAGCACTCAGAAAGTCATTGCAAAAATCCATAACCTCTCTCGCCACATAACTCTCAATAATACTCCCTTCAGGCCGATAACGGTTTCGAACATCACCTTTAAAAATGCTCATGTATCGTTCAAAGTGATACATCCAATGCGAGAAAACTAGTCCCAACATTTTCACTTCCCTAGTCAAGTGGACAACAAGATGAACCATGATATCAAAGAACGAAGGAGGAAAATACATCTCAAGCTGACATAGGGTAACAACCACTTCTCTTTGCAATTTATCGAGAGTATCAGGGTCAATAACTTTGTTGCACAGACTATTGAAAAAGAAATAAAGTTTGGTGATTGCAAACCTTACATGCTTCAGCAATATAGATCGAATTGCCATGGGCAATATTTGTTGCATTAAAGTGTGACAATCATGAGATTTAAGACCTATCAACTTCAAATCTTTTATTGATACCAATCTACGGATGTTGGATGAGTAACCCTGTGGCACCTTAACATTTACCAAGCATTCACAAAAAGCTTTCTTCTCCTTTCTAGACAACGTGTAACAAGTGGGAGGTAAGTATGTTCTCTGATGGCTACTAACTACTTCTGTTAATTCTATCCTTATTCCCATTTCATGTAGGTCCATTCTGGATTTTATCCCATCTTTAGTCTTACCTGCTATATTCAACAGAGTACCGATGACGCTATCACAGACATTTTTCTCAACGTGCATGACATCAATACAATGCCTGACTGCCAAAGAACTCCAATAAGGAAGATCCCAAAATATTGACTTCTTCTTGAATAAAGATTTGTCACTCCGTGTGGCCATTGTACATTGTGATCTCTTACCAAATTCATTGGAAATGTCTTTTACTCTTTCATAAATATCCTCCCCTGGTATAGGTTTAGGTGCACTCCGTTCCTCATTCTATCCATTGAATGATTTGCACAACCTACGATACGGATGGAATTTTGGAAGAAACCTCCGATGACCAAGATATACAGTCTTGTCGCCGTGTTTTAGTCATATTGAATCAATGTTCTCTTCACATATAGGACATGCTTTAGATCCTTTGACACTATATCCAGACAAATTCCCATATGCTGGAAAGTCATTCACAGTGCAAAACAACATAGCGTGCAAATGAAATGTCTCTCTTCATGAAGCATCATAGGTCATCACACATTCACCCCAGAGTTTTTTTAAGTCATCAATCATAGGTTCAAGATAAACGTCGATATCATTTCCAGGTTGTTTAGGGCCCAATATCAACAACGACAACATAACGTACTTATTTTTCATACACAACTAGGGAGAAAGATTGTATATAACAAGCATAACTGGCTAAGTGCTATGTTGGTTGCAAAATGTCCTATATGGATTCATATCATCTGTACAAAGCCCAAGTATTAGATTCCTGACTTCTTCACCGAATTCAGGGTACAATAAATCAATCTTCTTCCACTGTGGGGAATCTGACGCATGTCGTAGGATCCCATCATTATTTTTCTTAACATCTGCATGCCACCTCAAATTCTTCGCATCTATCGGGTTGGCAAACAAGCATTGAAACCGTGATATTATAGGTAGATACCACATCACCTTGGCAGGAGAACCAGTTTTGGACTCCCCCGAAGTCGTCAATTTATACCTTGACGCACCACATTTGGGAAAATCTTTCAAATCCACATAGTCCTTTTGAAATAATACACAATCATTCGGGCATGCGTGTATTTGTTTGGCCTCCATTCCCATTGGGCACAACAATTTATTTAACCGATATGTTGAGATTGGCAACTCATTTCCTTCAGGAAGAATTTCTTTCAACAAAGACAACAATGACGTGAAGCTTTTTTCGCTCCATCTATTGTTAGCTTTCAGCTTATACAATCTCAACACAACACTAAGCTTCGTCAACTTACAACCTATGTATAACGGTATCTCAACATCATGCACAATGTTTCTAAACATGGGAGGTGGATCAGTGTGCTCTACCCCACAACTATGCAACATTGCATCAACGATGTCTACTGGAACTGGTTCGTTCACATCTACGTAATCGGAGGCAATTTATTCTTCCACACAAGCACTGCTATTGACATCCACTAATTTCAGGTTTGAAATCTCTCCATGACAGTGCCATTCTATATAGCCTTGTACAATCCCGTTGCACATGACATGACTTTTGATTTCATCACCAGTGCTGACTTTCAAGTTGTTACCGCAGTGCCTACATGGACAGTAGAACCTCTCTCCAGGTTGTTTGCTATATTCCTCGGCAAATCTAATAAACTGATCAAGACCAAAAATAAACTCTGGGGTGCAGCGATTTGGAATGGACATCCATGATCTATCCATTCTATGATCAAAGAGAAAATAAGTATATATTAGAACAATATTCGGGTCTAGGGTTAACAAATTAGAGTTTATGGTTAAAACTTTAGGGTTTAGGTATTATATATAATTAATGGTTAAAACATCCTAAGTGAGATTAGGTGTTCAAGAACAGTCCCAAACCGGGGACTATCCAAGATTTACTCCTAATGAGTAAATCTTGGACGGGTTTCTAGGCCAACAAATACATGTGTTGTCATTCTTATATTTAATAAATGTGTACCACCTATCCCATTCTTGAACACCTAATCTCACTAGTAAGTGTATAATGTGTATTGGGTTTTCAAGAAAACTTCGGCAGCATTTCCCCGCTGTTCTTCAAGTACATATGTACTTAGAGAACAGATGGGGAAATGCTGCCAAAATTTTCTTGAAAACCTACACATTATACACTTACATCCTAATTGAGATTAGGTGTTCAAGAACAGTCCCAAACCAGTGACTATCCAAGATTTACTCCTAATGAGTAAATCTTGGACGGGTTTCTAGGCCAACAAATACATGTATGTTGTCATTCTTATACCTACAATCCTAGGTCATATTTCAAGTCAAGATTTAGGCATTTAATCACCTTAGGGCGCATACATGATTCACAAGGTATTTGGGTGCACAAAGAATACTATATGTTACTGATTTAGGAGTTCACATAATCATTTCAGAAATAGAAGACCCGCGTGTGAGTTAAGTTTGAGATTCAACATCAATGTATCTTTAACACACATTTTTCCAAGTTTAAAGCACATAATCAAATCAAATTATGATGCTAGAATGGACAAGTTTGAATCTCATTTCAACATGCATCAAAATTTACTAAATTAGGTCAAGCATGAGGATTAGAAGCACAAATATATGCAAGCACAAGATTTTTCATATCCTAGGTTGATTTACAATAGCAACATCTTGTAGTCTTAATCATACTCTAGTCTAGGTATCATATTATATAACATTGATTTCAACATCTCCAATGTACATGCATGTTCATCAGCAAGATAATCATTACACACAAATGTAGGTATCATATCATTCATAATTGAGCAATATAGTTAATACAAGATTAGGGTGAAATGTGTACAAGATTAGGTCTCAAATATAGCAACATGCACATTAGGTCACATTTCATTTGTATTAGTTAATCAAGAGATAAAGCAAACATTATCATCATCAATCTACATCATACAATATGGATTCACAACACAAAATCATCAACCTGTGATTTCACATAGTACAACCTCCACCACATGCAAATTTGTTTCCAATGTAGAAATTGATAATACAATATACCAATGCAAGCAACAATAGAAATCAGAATTGGCAGATAACACAATCTGTCATTTGGCTTCTAAGCTATCTAGAAACAAATACAAGTAGCAACATAATCAAAATCAGAATTGTAAACACAGTAAGAGGGGATGATTGGGGGATATATATGAAACTACTTACCTATAGCAGTAGGGGAAGGTCCAAGCTCCTTGCAGTGGTGGATGAGCAGACGGCGGTGGCATGTGGACGAGCGGCAGATGAGCAGACGACATGGGAAAGTAGCAGACAAGTAGACGAGCGGAAGCTCCAATCTCCTTGCGGCGGTGGCAGACGGAGAAGCAACTGGGAGGCCGCTTCCCGATGAATCAGCAGGAGCTGAGTAGGCCTAAGCGGTGGAGGCCAGCAGGCGGCAGAGGATGGCCAGCATGCGGCGGAGGGCAGGGACGGGATGGCTGGCAGAGGAGCAGCAGGCGACAGAGGGTAGGGACGGCCGACAGAGGAACAACAGGCGGCGGAGGGTAGGGATGGACGAGGAGCAGCATGTGGTGGAATCGCTAAATTGTCAGAGACCCTAGTGAAATACAATGAAACAGAGAATGGGGAAGAGTCTGTTCCATAGGTGCTATTAAGTTTACAATCATCGCCGGTTGTTTTAGAAACCGATGCCTAAGAACCAAAAGCGTCAGTTACCACAACAAAACTGACACCTATGTTACTTCATAGTCGTCGGTTTCAACTAAAAAATGGACGTCTATCTACATATGTCGAAAAAAGAAAAAGTTCTTGAATTACGACCCATAGTCGTTGGTTGTCATAAAAAACCGACTCCAATTGGGGGTAAATTTTTTCGCGGGAACACACATTGGCGTCGGTTATGGAAAGAAAATTGATGACAAAAATGGACCTAATTTCTATCTCATGAAAAATCTTTAGTCGTCGGTTAGTTGGTAAATAACCGACGTCGTATGTAAAATTTTGGAGGTAATTTTTTTCCACTGGAAAACTTGGATTTTGCGGGCGATTTAATGCGTGAGTTTCTTATTGAGCAACCGACACTAAATAAAAAGCAATACACATGTCTGGATGGTCTTCACATATAGATGTCGGTTTGTGCTTTCAGTCGACGTTTTAGGGTTTAGGTGTCGGTTTTTGGGATACAACCGACGCCTCTAAATGTGACGTTATAAGCCATTTCTGTAGTAGTGTTCCTTTCCTTGTTCGATTCGATCTAGGCGATGCACGTGCACCGTTGGATCTTGGATCCAATGGCTGCCATTGCACACACCATTTCCTATTCTTTTTAGAAAAGGAAATTATATGCGACATTTAATACAATTAAATGGTTATCCTTTCACTTTAGGAAAACTTGCAAAAATCATAACTCTCTCCTCATTTATCCTTTTTCATCCAAATTTTAGTGGAAACTATGTCTTGGAATTATCTACTCGTGTATTAAATTTGAAATCCAAATTCCAAAGGAAAATGGTGTTTCCTCCATATGCAAGTTATTCATTAATAAAACCAAATTAATTGGTATTTCCTCTTTCTTTTGCCATTATCTTATCATCTTGGATTCCTTGGACCTCAAGGAATCCTAAAGGCACGAATTTCACCTTTGGAGGCTACCTCTTAGCCTTCTAGAGGCTTCTACCTCTATATTTTCTCCTTTCCTTACTTATTCCTTTTATTAACTATATTGCTTTTTCTTTTATTTTCTTTTTCTTGTTATTGGGATCAATAGCCAATAAAACCCACTAAGAAACCAAACAAGGTTATTGTAAATGAAATCTAATCAATTGTGGCCATGAATGTTACTTTCTAGAGATTTCCATACATTTCTCATAAATGCATTGCTCAATATCTATTATCTTTTATTTTTCTCTATTGTTTGGACTTCTCTTCTTTTCCTCTCTTTTATATCCATTATTGGATTAACAGAACAATAGAAATCATGGAATTCATACGAAAGGGGAGATTTGCAAAGAAACATATTCTTTGAAGCAAAGAATACAACCTTCTCAATTCAAGTCCATGTTCATAAAATTATTACATTTCAATTATGAAAACACATGTAAAATTGAGGTTGTAACATCCTTCCCCTCTTATAGGAATTTTGCCTTCAAAATTCCACCAAACAAATAAGCAAGTAGGATAAGACTTTCTCATATCCATCATCGGCTCCCATGTGGCTTCATCCTCTCCATGATGTGTCCAAAGAACCTTCATCGTCTTATATTCTTACATATGAGTTCTTTCTCGCCTTGGTACCACGTACCCTCGTAGGTGACTCAGGATATTTTAGCCTCCCTAGAAGCTCAATAGGTTCATGGCTCAACACATGGCTCGGGTACATCACATAGTGCTCTAGATCAGACTCATGGAACAAACCATACATAATATTATCATGAGGGGTAAGGCTAAACATAAGAAACTCCACCAATCCATTTCAAATGGACCTATGTATCGGGGACTCAGATTTAGCTATAGCTCAGAGGGGTTGGGTTTTCATAACACATATTCTCCCACAGTGAACTACATGTCAGTCTGCTTTGCATCAGCTCATGACTCATGTCACCCCTGGGCTTTCTCAGCCATCGCATGATCAAAGTGACTTCATCTGCACACATTGTGGTCTCTCTGACCTTCACAAGGTCCTTTCACCGACATCATCTGAATGAAGTGGTGACCAACACAACCTCCCTTACATAGATTCTTACACCCTGATACTAGCTATGGTGGCTATAATCACAAGCAAACTCTCTTAGGGTAGGGACTGCTCCCATGTATCACCCGAATGAGCACACACACTCTCATCAGACCCTCTAGTCTAGATCATACTCTCTTGACTGTCTATTAGTCAGGGGTGATAAGTTGTGCTGAACTTCAACCTGGCATCGAGTTCTTCATGTACCTACTTCCACCGCATGGAAGTGATCTTGAGGTCACGCTCCAGATATTGAACTTGACCATGGTGTAGATGAACTATCTCTTCCTCATATATAGCTCAACCAGATCTGTCACACTAACAGTGCTCTCTGTCTTAGGCAAGGGATTAGGTCAACTTGGTAAGGCGATCTACCATACCCATATTACATCATGACCTCTCTTGGTCTAGGGGAGACCCACCACAACGTCTATGCTGATCTACTCCCATTCCCTCTCAGGGACTCTTCATCATTCGAAGCAACTCACTGGGTTATTGGTGTTCAGCCTTCGCCTCCTGGAACACATGGTGACAATCCACAAGCAACTCTGTGTACTTCTTCATCTTAGGCATCCAAAGCACTATTGCAAACTTTAATCATCTTAATAGTACCCGATGCAGGGTGTACTTATTATCACAAGCTTCTGCCTGTCATGATTCCTCAAGGTTGACTCCTCAGAAATCCTAGAACACTCTATTCATGGGTTCCATCACCTTCTTTTCTTGAGAAATGTATCTGAGGTTCTTCAACCATTCTCTTATCACATCAAGCCCTAGGCTGGCTAACCAAGCAACCACCACTAACTTGACCAACAGATCTCATTGTATCTGAGTGTTAGCCAAACATATCTCCCAAACTTAGGGTTCACCTAACCACCTCTTCTAGCCTCTCTATTGGATAAACTAGACAGTTGTGTCTAGACAAAGAGCATCCACTACCATCCTACATCCTTATGTGCTAGGTAACTGTCAAGACATAAACTTGTTGGTATGTATGCCCTGAGAGCCAATCATGGGATGATTGGTGGGATACATTAAGATTGATTTGATAAAAATCAAATACAAGCTTCCAATTCTTTCTGGTTCAGTCATATGAGATAATGATAGAACAAATTGAATGTCTAGAGAATGACAATACTCAAAGACGTATGCTTTCAGGTTGAGGACCTGAACGATGAGATCATACAGATGCTAAGAGTTTTTACAATCTTATTATGTCCCTAGTCGGATGTCATTGTGGAAGGTAGATAGACAACAATGACACACAAGACTAGATTGTGGTGTTGGTTGATGACAGAATCTCATTAGTCATGATATGGAGCTATCAAACAAAACACATAGGTACTTGTTAGAGAACAAGTGTACCAGACAGACCCACCGTGAGTTTGACACATGGAACCATGACATGGTAGTCACAGTCAGTTCTCACAGTGATGGTGGTGAGTGTGATTCTTTGACCTGAAATCACTACACTCAACACATGTCATTGGGTACACTTTGAAATCATCAAATGCAGTCCTGAAACATAGGTTGTTATAAAGGTGATGATTGGGTGGCTTTGACAGATGGGGCTTTTGAGTGGTGAGTGATAGATATGGGATTTGTCCATCCTAAGGGAGTTTAATATCCATGGCCACTTGATGATAAGGATTGAGATAGGTGTGCACGCATGTGTGAATTAGTATGTGATATTGATGTCATACATATCTCCTCCAATCTACTCTGAGATCAAGAAAGTGAATGAACGTTGACAGGATGACTGTTCCATGCCTTGAGTTCATTTGGGATATCAGAGACAAAGGAATTATACATTCACTGTAACACCATTCGCGGATTGTAGGATTGAAAGTTGTTCTCCAATTTTCTATTTCACTTGGGTAGCACTGATATGCGACTAGGCACCGCTCTTTGCTTGTGAAGTCATAAGCGTTATGGACTTTCACTGCCAATGTGAAATGGGCCTGCAGGGTCACACACATAGGATTTAACTTGAAAGAGGAGTTTATCCACAAATGATGTTTAGATTGATTACTAAAGGAGTTTAGTAGTTCAATTAAACACTCAATCAATTGATAGCTCAGTATCATAATGTTCAAGGTGTTGGACCGATTGATTAGAGTATCAGATTGATTGAAACCGCAATTGACTGATTTGCAAAATCTATTGTCCCAACCGATCGGCTCATAGGGATGAACCAATCAGCTCAGGTTGGTGAACCAGTCGGCTCAAAGTGGTGAGATGATCGGCTCATGTGTCATGAAATGATCGACTCAATTGTTGAACCGATCGACTCATGGACCAACCGAGATCATTTGGAAAGTCATAAGATTATTTTGCAAATACAATTTGTTTCACTTGTACAAATTTGATTTGGACAAGGATTAATATTTGATTAGTTGGAAACAAATATGAAAGTTAATTTGAGTTGGACCGGGACCACGAACCGATCGGCTCAGAAGTGAACCGATCGGCTCAGGTGCCCCAACCGATCGTTTCAAGTGTGAACCGATCGGCTCAGGTCCCTAACTGACCGTTTCATGCTTGAAACGATCAGTTCAGCTGGCGCAGTTGGTTGTTTTGTGGAAAATATTGAATCCTTCTACTCTTGCTTTAATCTCGCGTTGCCCGGGGTATAGAACCATGTCCCATGACCCTCCTATATATATAGGGATATTGGGGGCTTCTCAAAGTACAACTCAGAACACCAGTTGCTATGCAAAGTTGTCGTTCTCTCTGGTTGTGGTAACCGAGAGAGCCCGAGCAAGTGCTACCCGATAAGGGAGGCACAACAAGGGAAAGACAACTGTAGCAAAGCGAATGGCTGCAAGAGAGTGTGTCGGTGACTAGTACGCTGACAGGAGGGTGTGAATCCTTCTGATTCCTTATGGGACAAGGAGATCGGAGTTCCAGGTGGTCTGTGTGGACTACTACAGAGGTAGGAGATTTCTGCCGCTCGGAGGACAGATGTCAATCCTGAGAGTCCTGGTGAGACCAGGAGCTGCACAAACACCGTCCAAGACCTAAGGTGAAGACCGCGCAAGTCATGAGGTAATGTCACTGAGCAAGCCTCGGGACAAGGTATGTCTCTACAAACCATCCTTCCTATTGTATATACATTGACGTGATTCCTTTTGACTGGGTTTGGGAGAAGAAAATTTTTGTTTCCGCTACCTTCTCTGTCTCCCCTATAACCCTATAGTGGTATCAGAGCCACATCAACTTCTCTATACTTTAGGATTATTGATGTGATCGATTTTGGTTTGTCGCCTTTAATTATTGCATGCGACGCGAATAATAATGGCTTTATGCATGTCCAATCCTAAATCCACAAATCCTAATATACATATATGATATGTAATATTAATGCACTCGATATGCATCACCCTTAAACGAGTTTTGTGGTGGATGTATAGCATGGTTATGGCCAATAAACCCTAAGTATGTGTGCTTGGTTGAATGTGGTTGCTTGCATCTCGGTGTACGCACCAAAACCCTATCTTCTATTCGTGATGTAACTCGAGATAACTCTAGATTTCTTTCCTACCTTTTCTCCCCCCGAATGTAACTCGGGGTTTCTCAAATAAAATGTAAAATATGATAGATCTTTTATTTCCTGTTATGTCAAAGAATGGCGGACAACCTGACGATGAGTGAAATGGTCGGTTCAAGGAGTGAACCGATCGGTTGGCATTCCAGATGATCGGTTCAAGGACTGAACTGATCGGTTGTTGACCGGTTCATGGAGTGAGATGATCGGGTGGCGGCCATGAGGAGATGCACGACGACTAGGTGAACCGATCGGTTGGAGGAGCCAACCGATCGACTGGTAGCACCCAGACGACCGGCCAGGACGAGCAGGTCATTCATGTGATGAGTTGATCAACTCGGACGGCTATAGCACTTCATCATGGACATGTTGCATGTGATGTGGACCTAGATGACCATGATTCCTCTTGGCTCGAGGAATCACATTAGGATGGCCATAATCATCGCTTTTATCATTTCGCATGTTTTCTATGGAATATAGCATGTATATGATGTGTACTATGTATTGTGGTGATTGGATATGTATATGTACCTATAAAACCAAATCCCTCATCTAAATATTAAGTCTTTTAAGCCTTCCATTAGAGGAACACATGAAAAACTTGACCGACCAAGCGTTGGTTACGCCAAAGCGTGGCGCACCATCTATCTCGTGGAAGTGTGAAGGGTAAACGTGTAGGTTCTGCCAAAGTAGGGTGCATATTTACCATGTCAGCTTTTGGGTTAGACTTAATTGGTGATTCTTAGAGCGTCTAAGCCCAGAGGCACGGAATGTTCATGGCAAGGTGTTGCGCATGTTCATTCATCAAGAGTTGCGTATGATGCAATTGGCATGATGGCCTACCTAAATAGTCAAGATTGTTGGCGATTAGCCAAAGCTGACTCATGACTTGATGAAATATGGATCTTGGCCCACTAAAAGATTGTACGCTAAAATCTTCCAAATTGATGGTGAGGGCTATCAATTTGAACAAAAATAGTGGGAGCAATAATTAATTAAAGTCCTAATTATATCGTTAACCTTTCAAATCAATCAAATAAGTCAAAATTGAGTTTTGGACTAAATTGCATATATTTCCTTTTATAGTACAAATGACAACAAACAACGATCACTTTTCGTTGCGATCCGTCCTTGAAAAGGACAAGCTGAATGGGACTAACTTCCACGACTGGTTTAGGACATTGAGAATTGTTCTCACTCAAGAGCGAAAGCTCTATGTCCTGGATACTGCAGTTCCAGAGGAACCTGCTCCTACCGCACCAAAGGCAGAAAGGGATGCCTATAAGAAACATTCTGAAGATGCCATTGATGCAAAGTGCTTGATGTTGTGCTCCATGAACCACGAGTTGCAGAGACAACATGAGAACATGGGTGTCATTGAGATGATTCAGCATCTCAAGAACATGTATGAAGATCAAGAACGACAAGAGAGATATGATGTCTCTAGGGCGCTGTTCAAGTGTGTAATGACAGAAGGAGATCCAGTTGGTCCTCACACGCTCAAAATGATTGGGTATGTGGAGAACCTGACAAGACTGGGATTTCCCCTGAGCCAAGATTTGGATACTGACGTGATACTGCAATCATTGCCAGAATCCTAGAGTCAGTTTGTGATGAACTACAACATGAACAACTTTGACAAGCCATTGACAGAGTTGTGGGGCATGTTGAGGACAGCTGAGGCACAGATGAAGAAGGACAAGCCTAAGTCTGTGATGATGATCAACAACAAGAAAGGCAAGTCCAAGCGCAAGGGCAAAGGAAAGGCTAAGAAAGGTTTCAATGCTAGCCAACAGCCCAAGTCATCTTCAAATCTCAAGGCCAAGGGAGGCGTGACAAAGAGAGGCAATTGCCACCATTGTCAAAAGCCAGGACATTAGAAAAGGAATTTTCCACTCTATTTGGAAGAACTAAAGAAGAAGGAGGCGAAAGACGTCTCCACCTGAAGGTGTCATGAAATAAACTTATAACACTTTTTGAGGTATATGATACCAAGATTTAAAGTGTAAAGCACCCAATAAATGGGGCAAATGTTGCCGCCATAGATAGGAGTAATTTAGTTTATTTTTAGCCTTAAAGGCATATAATAGAGTTATGAACTGCTATTTCATATTTGCCAATAGATAGAAACACATTATTTTTGCATATTGTATGACAAAAATGGCAATTAATAAGGTTGATGTTTCCTTGTGGCAATGCCTTGTTTATCTTGTGTTACTTGGTATGCATAAGATAAAATGATACCTAAAAGTTATTGATAATTCAAACAATCAAATTAGCATAAATCATGAGAAATTCATTTCTAGTTTCCATATGATGGATAAATCTAGACTCTTTTAGTTAGAGAACCAGTAAGAGACATGAATCTCTTGAACATGATAAATCAATCTTCACTAGTGGTAGTGGGAGAATGATTATCCTATTATGTATAATACATGTGATGTATTTACATACCTATTGGAGCAAATGCTAATACTTCAAACAGTGTTTAGAGAAATACCAATATGAATATCTTAAAGTGTTCAAGAATATCATAGATGAAGTACGTATTTGGTAAAGTGTTAATTCTTGATGAGATCAATGAATGAAATACTTAGACCAGATGTTTGAGAACATTGTAAGTGATTACGATAGTGTATCATAGTGAGCTCATGATTAAGGCATGGTGATGTCTAAATCAAGAAGGAGTCATACTCTAAAAAGTTAGAGGATGATTATCAAATAACTAATTTCTTCTTAAATAAAGAATGCCCCACACTAATAAAGAACATTAAGAATCACAAGAAGTTATGAGTTCTTATATCCTTGACAGATACACTTCGATTATCTATGTGATAAGTTGGTCATGTGATGAATCAACTATCTAGATGAATATGAGGAACCGGATTCTGAGTTATGGTTTATGACCATTACATCCTAAATGACTTCCATGTGTACCATAAGGTATGACCTTAATGGTAGCACTCATTGGGATAAAATCCATAAGTGCGAATGAGTCTTAAGTGTTAAGACACATGGATAACATTTTGAGAAGGAAGATGCATGTTGATTGCAACTTAATGACTAAAAGATTTGTCATACGGACACTAAAACCACATTCCTATGAGTAATAAGACAAGGATGTGTACGTGACACAACCTATAAGGTTTATGAATCCATTAATGCAAATGAAGTCTATAAGTTACAATGGACTAATCAATGTGATTGATTAAGTACAAGCAACTCAGAGCTGGGATCTTTACTTTGATAATATAGTCGAAGGGTTTGACTGATATGACAAAGATAAAGAAGGGATCTGTGATTTAGTGGGAGCATATTTGCATTTCACATGTCGATGAGGAATGAGATGTTCTAGAATGGAATCCTTTCTGGACATTATCTTTAAGGAAGATAGAGACGTTTCCTATGTGATAGGAATAGAGATCTATAGAGATAGTCCTCAAAAAACCTCTTGACCTAAAAAGAGAAAGCATAGATTGAAAATCTATACTGAAGGGTTCAATGTGCGCAGATTCAGTGGGAGAAAACTTATCCATGTTACATGGAATTCGTATCCCAAGGCCAAGTGGCCAATTCTTATGAAGAATGGGAACACTAAGAATAGATATGGATCTATCATGTATGTGATCATCCCATTATCTTGCATGTATAGTACATAGCAAGAATAAAATGCATTCATCATCTTGTATGTAGGACATGACAATATGATGTGCTCATCCTGATAACTCGTATGTGGGACATGACAAGTGGATGTTTGTCTAGTTCCAATAAGGGTTACTGGAATACCATAAGAACTTGATAAGCACTTGAGAAGTACTAGTTATATGGAAATAAGGAAGGGTTCACTGTAAAGAGTTACACTGATGTGAACTTCCGAAAAGGATAGAAAATTAATCGCAAAATATATATGGGATATATAAAAGTGAATGTTTGTTGATAAATGGAAACGTTCCAATAAAGCCGTTTAAAAGGAAAAGTTGAGTATCCATGTGTTAGAGAACATTAGTGGATACTATATGGATCTGGAAGTTCATAGAGATGAACTTATAGAAATTCCGGTTATTGATGACAAGTTAGGAGCGCTTGGTCATGCAATGTGGCTAAAGGTTAGCAAAGTAATACTAGATCATATATTATGACAACTCCATCTCATACGTGTGACATACAGCGAAGAGATGAGAGACATGCAATAATATCGACTTTGGCAAGGTGTTGCCATAACTCACTACGTTAGCACTAGAGCACAATAACATGTGGGACATGTTTGAAGATCACTGTGAATATGACTCAAGGGTGATTGGATCACAGTGCAAGTGGGAGTATGTTGGTATGTATGCCCTGAGAGCCGATCATGGGATGATTGGTGGGATACATTAAGATTGATTTGATAAAAATCAAAGGCAAGCTTCCAATTCTTTCTGGTTCAGTCATATGAGATAATGATAGAACAGATTGAATGTCTAGAGAATGACAATACTCAATGATGTATGCTTTCAGGTTGAGGACCTAAACAATGAGATCATATAAATGCTAAGAGTTTGTACATTCTTATTATGTCCCTAGTCGGATGTCATTGTGGAAGGTAGATAGACAACAATGACACGTAAGACTAGATTGTGGTGTTGGTTGATGACAGAATCTCATTAGTCATGAAATGGAGATATCAAACCAAACACATAGTTACTTGTTAGAGAACAAGTGTACCGGACAGACCCACCATGCGTTTGACACATGGAACCATGACATGGTAGTCACAGTCAGTTCTCACAGTGATGGTGGTGAGTGTGATTCTTTGACCTGGAATCACTACACTCAACACATGTCATTGGGTACACTTTGACATCATCAAACATAGTCCTGAAACATGGGTTGTTATAAAGGTGATGATTGGGTGGCTTTGACAGATGGGGCTTTTGAGGGGTGAGTGATAGATATGGGATTTGTCCCTCCTGAGGGAGTTTGATATCCATGGCCACTTGATGAGTAGGATTGAGATAGGCTTACACATATGTGTGAATCAGTATGTGATATTGATGTCATACATATCTCCTCCAATCTACTCTGAGATCAAGAAAGTGAATGAATGTTGACAGGATGACTATTCCATGCCTTGAGTTCATTTGGGATATCAGAGACAAAGGAATTATACATTCACTGTAACACCATTCACGGATTGTAGGATTGAAAGTTGTTCTCCAATTTTCTATTTCACTTGGGTAGCACTGATATGCGACTAGGCACCGCTCTTTGCTTGTGAAGTCATAAGCATTATGGAATTTCACTGCCAACATGAAATGGGCCTGTAGGGTCACACACATAGGATTTAACCTGGAAGAGGAGTTTATCCACAAACGATGTTTAGATTGATTACTAAAGGAGTTTAGTAGTTCAATTAAACACTCAATCAATTGATAGCTCAGTATCAAAGTGTTCAAGGTGTTGGACCGATTGATTAGAGTATCAAATTGATTGAAACTATAATTGACTGATTTGCACAGTCTGTTGTCCCAACCGATCGGCTCATAGGGATGAACCGATCGGCTCAGGTTGGTGAACCGGTCGGCTCAAAGTGGTGAGATGACCAACTCATGTGTCATGAAACGATCGGCTTAATTGTTGAACCGATCGATTCATGGACCAACCGAGATTGTTTGGAAAGTCAGAAGATTATTTTGCAAATACAATTTGTTTCACTTGTACAAATTCGATTTGGACAAGGATTAATATTTGATTATTTGGAAACAAATATGAAAGTCAAATTGAGTTGAACTAGGACCACGAACCGATCGGCCCAGAAGTGAACCGATTGGCTCAGGTGCCCCAACCGATCGGTTCAAGTGTGAACCGATTGGCTCAGGTCCCCAACCGACCATTTCATGCTTGAAACGATCGGTTAAACTGTCGTAGTTGTTTGTTTTGTGGAAAATCTCAAATCCTTCTACTCCTGCTTTAATCCTGCATTGCCCTGGGTAGAGAACCCTGTCCCATGACTCTCCTATATATATAGGGGTATTGGGGGCTTCTCAAAGTACAACTCAGAACACCAATTGCTCTGCAAAGTTGTCGTTCTCTCTGGTTGTGGTAACCAAGAGAGCCCGAGAAAGTGCTACCTGATAAGGGAGGCACATCAAGGGAAAGACAACTGCAAAAAAGTAACTGGTTGCAGGAGAGTGTGCCAGTGACTAGTATGCCAACAGGAGGGTGCGACTCCTTCCGATTCCTTGTGGGATAAGGAGATCGGAGTTCCAGGTGGTCCGTGTGGACTACTACAAAGGCGGGAGATTTCTTCCGCTCGGAGGACAGCTGTCAATCCTGACAGTCCCGGTGAGACCAGGAGCTGCACAGACACCGTCCAAAACCTGAGGTGAAGACTATACAACCCATGAGGTAACGTCGCCGAGCAAGCCTCGGGATAAGGTATGTTTGTACAAACCATCATTCCTATCGTATAGACGTTGATGCGATTCCTTTTGAATGGGTTCAGGAGAAGAATTTTTTTGTTTCCGCTGCCTTCTCTGTCTCCCCTATAACCCTACAAAACCTTCATATATTCCACTTATCATCCTCATATCAGATTTAGGTCTAATCGAGTCAAGAAAACTCTGAGCTCATCATCTTGGTTATCGAACTCAAACCTATATAACTCATAAATTCCATATCACTCTTGATAGGAACGTCCTCATATGATGACTACCTTAGTTCTCTTCATGTTTGCAACCCATCTATAAAAAGGCATGATACTTCCTCAATCCTCAAACATCATAGCAATGTTACAACTCACATCATCTTTATCCTTAGTGTATGGCATGCGTATTGCCCTATCTCTCACCCCCATAATGAGAGGAAATAAGCATTTGGATGCAGTCCAAATACAAAGTTCATCCCGTTCCAAGAGTAGAGATGGTGCATCACACATTTCCAGTACACTTTTCCAATCCAAGTTGAAACATACATCACATATCTCCACAACATGAACATCTTGATTATGGATCTACACCCATGGGAAGACTTTTCCCATCACCTCTGTATCTTAACATATCTCTTTTATGTGCAATCCTTAGTTGTTACTTCAAGGTCTCTAGGGTGCCAGCACTTTTGGAGTGATCTGACCCTTATGCATCTAGGGAGTGCCTATCACCTTTACCCCTTTGGCCCCATGAGCTCATGAAGGTGGCCAAACTCATAACCCATGGTCCTTGGGCAAAGGTAGTTGTTACCTCCCATCTTGTGCATCCAGGGAGCATACAACTCCTACTTCCATCAGTCTTATCCCTTCATGACCTTAGTATTGACTTAGGATTCCATCATAGCACATATCATTCTTGAATCTTTACCCAAAACCTCATCATATCTCTAGGCACTCATGGTCAAACTTACATCCTTTCATAGGGATCATGGTGACCTACCTAACTTGGTCAGGCCCCCATAAGGTTACCTCCATGGCAACATATCTTCATGCCCCTTAGAGATGGCCACACAAGGGTCTATAGATTCATGCTCACACCATGTGCTTTCCACTTAGCCCATCAAGATCCTATGAGAGACCTCTTTAGGTTACTTCGAACCTACACAAAAGCTAATACTTACCCTACAGAAGGGTCCCTCCCTAGGATGGGAGAAAACTATCTCTTGAGAGCAACAAAGGTCACAAACATCCTTACGTTTAGGGTTTACATCAACATGAACATGCTTAGCCCTATCAAGCTACTATTGCACGTAGCTAAAAAGAAGACCACCTACTAAACCATGTTAGGTCTTCTTGGTAGGTCATACTTGTTCCTATTCCTCAACATCGGACCAAGATCATACATACATATGTCACCCACCTATATATGAGGGGTTCATGAAACATATACCTTAGCCCAAGGGTTTTCCTCCTCCTCTAAACATGAGGGGTTCCATGCTCAAACCTATAGAAACTCAAACCTCGTCATGAGCATTGGGTGCACCAGGTACTACTACTTCCCCTCTTAGGTCTAGGAACTCTAGGTTCACTTTTATGCATTAGCTGTCTAACTACATGCTCAACTTTTCACCACGAACCAAACAGGTACAGGGTATAGCATGCACTTCCTACTATTCTTCCACCTGAGAGTCCTACACCAGGACAACCAACTAGGTGCGAGACCTCACAACTTGATACTATACCTCATAAGGGTCTAAGGAACTCTCCTTCTTATACCTAGAAGGTAAGGTAGGCACCTACAACATCTGTACATTGGTACCAGAAACCTCATCCTTCTTCTAGGGTCTCGTTCCTCTAAAAGCATCCATGATACCAAAAGTCTCCAAGGATCATGCATGAGGCAATCACAACCATCCACTTAGGTCATCCATTATAGGTCATAACAAACCCAACATCTCATGGTTTCTTATATCTTAGAGTCTAAGCTTCCAACCCTCTTACTCAGGCCTTGCTCTCCCTACAACCAACCTTACCACTGGAGGTTATCTCTTTAAGAAGGTGGATCAAGCTCTCACGCATACACCTACATGGGTGAAACGTATGATCCAAACATATGTCGGATCAAGATTATCCAAAGCTCTACATGCTTATCTCATGATCTATCCAGCATGCCCTTCTAGTCTAGGTCTCAACCTACTATCAGCACTACTGTCGTACTCTCCTACATGGGTGCATGCTCTTCTATGCTCGTATATGCCCATAAGGGTTTCTATATGGTCACCACTATCCTCTACAATGAAGGAGTTATCCTTCACCCTAACATGCATGACCCTTCCAAGGTTGGGTCGCCAAAAGGCACTAGGTCAAACTTAGCTCATGATTCTCATGGATACACAAAACCTATATGTATGTCAACCCACGTACATGCATGCATGGTCGATTTGATATCTAACTCATCATGTTATCTCTCTCTAACAACCACTTAGGGTTAGGGTTAGCATCATCCTTAGAGGATGCGTCAAGTCTCTACCTCTTCCTGGAGGCCTCTCCCTCCAAGACTAACCCTCTCCTTATCCTCTTACGACAAGGTCTAACCTCAAGTCTCTCCTGAGGGCACGACAACACATGTCATGCAACCTAAACATGTAACTAATCTTTAGTTTACACTTAAACTATTAAACTTTTATCCATGACATCTTATTTACATGATTTTCATCAATTTGGTGGAGGATTCCTTAATCCTTATCATACTTACCCTGACCTCAAGAGGGTGAGGAAGAGAGATAAAAACCCTAAACCTTAAAATCTTAATTGAATTAGGGTTGAGGAGGGATGAAATAGATGAGAGAGTCCTAAAGGTATCTTATTTCGAGTCAAGACCTCAGACTTTGTCCAAGCAGTCACACCACATCCGGGAGACCTCATGACTGACTAGTAGGGCGGAGGAAAATATTGCCAGCCCTCGGACCGTGATCCTTTTCTAGACACCTCCATCATCGGAAAATCATCTAATAACACCCTCAGGTTCTAAAGAGTTTGTAAATTTTATAATTACTAAGGATTAAATGAGAAACCATTGGCTCTGATACCAAATGTAACGACCCCGCCTCCCGGTAACCCCTAATTAAGGGAGACCAAAAGGTCAGAGCTGTTATCCCAATTTTCCAGATTAATGGTTTGACAAATAATCAATAATAATTACTAAATTCTACCAGAAACTATACTGAAAAGCTGGAATAAAATAAAACTTTGTATACCTCTTTAGAATCTTGGATTTCTAAACTTCTATCCACAACTGGAGTCTATTCTAACTAATCCTCCTTGTACTTTAATGCATATATTCACAATGTGTCACTTTACTATTTCTCCTTTTCATATTGTACCTAAAACCCTGACAAACAAAACGTCAGTCAGCATAAATGAATATGCCGGTATGTGGGGACAACCAAAATTTCACAAACATTTCTAACAACCTAAATATCACAATTAAGTTATTTAACAATCCAAATTATGTTTTCAATGTGACATTCTCCACCGCTTTTTCCCTAACCCTGGAATACCCTCGCTGGGTTTTCCTTTGCACTAGACATAAGGCCACCTTCTCCATCCTGAGCTTGGTTCCTGGGGTCACCTCTCATGGTGCCCATTAGTCATGCAAGAAACATAAGGCCACCTTTTCCATCCTAAGCTTGGTGCCTGGGGTCACCTCTCATGGTGCCCAATGGTCTTCCCTCTTGGGCTTGACCTAATTGACCTTCCCTCCAGGGCTTGGTCACACATCATACATCAGGGTGGCATGTAGGTGCAAGAATGCACATTTATAATTAATTGTGATAATAATAGTGACTTTAAAGATTTTCATAAATGAACACCCAACAGTTAGGTTGCATCCAATTCGATCAATCATTCGAGAAAACTCTACGAAACTCAATCGGTTACTCATAAATAACCACATACCTATACTGCTAATTTTTGAGATAAAATCAACCAAGAAGGGAAATCCAATCAAGCAAGCAAGTACAAGAATCCTGAAATAAACATACAATTTCCTTTTATCAAGATCTATCAAAACCAACTTGCTTCTTAGGATTTCTATTCCTTTTTAGGGTTTCTACCCCTTTTTAGGGTTTCACTTGCAATTAGGTTTTGCCTTCACTTTTAGTACCAAAAACCCTAATTAGACAAAACTACTTATAAACCCTAAGTTCCTCATCCTATCTCTCCTAACAAGCTTAGGATCATCATTTAACAACATATTTCCATATTTTCGAATTAAATATGATCTTCTCTTCTTTTACCCTAAATTAGGGTTTCTAGATGCATTAACATGGATTCTTGGTTTAAAATCCTAAAACATGCAATTTCTCATCTAGATCAGATTCGAATCTTTCATTAACATCCAACATGTTATTAGTACTCAAATTAACCCATTAAACATCATAGATTCAATCTTCAATCACAATTAGGGTCTCTAACCTAACTTTAGTGCACTTTTCATCCACTTAATATACTTTTGAAATTAGGAACAAAATCAGGTTCTAAAACTATTTTTATCAGGTTCGTCATATTTTTTTGATCAATTTTCATATATTAAGTTCCTTCATCTAACCTTCCTACTAATTACTACAATTTTTACAAGAAAAAGCATTTTTTGGATTTTCTAGCTAGAGAGGCTATTTACCTTTTCTTTTGAAAAAACGAGAGCTGTCGGATCGTCGCTGCGGTCAGCAGTTGACCCGATCCCATGGCTATGGCCGCTCACACCCACTAACTCTGATCTTGAGGCGTGAATCAGCCTGGGCCGTGGATACCCCTCGTGAGCCTATCGTGGACCCCGATCAGATGGTTCTCCTCTCTTCTTCTTCCTCTTTTCTACACATAGAACCCACGGCGGTGCCGTAGAGGAAGCTCGCCGAAAAGAGGATGACTGAACGAGAGAGGGAGTTTGGGGCTAGAAAGGGGTTGTTCAAGTTTGTGGGAACTGGGCGAGGCTAGGGCTGATCCTATTTATAGGTTTGGGCATCTAAATTAGGGTTTCCAACCCTCACTGTTGACGGGGTTCCCTACCGTTTTGGGCATTTCTTCCAGAGTCCTCAAAACCACCTAAAACCTAGGATGGGCTTGCTCAAAATCTTCTCCCAAAGCCATCTATGCCCTTTCCATCCTTGCACATGCTCGGGTTTGCGAGAAAACTGAGATCGAAAATCTCATTTCTCCTCTTCCTTTCCTTGTTCTATCCAATCTAGGCGATGCATGTGCGCCGTTGGATCTTGGATCCAATGGCTTCCATTGCACGTGCCATTTCCTATTCTTTTTAGAAAAGGAAATTATATGCGACATTTAATACAATCAAATGGTTATCCTTTCACTTTAGGAAAACATGCAAAAACCGTAACTCTCTCCTCGTTTATCCTTTTTCATCCAAATTTTAAAGGAAACTCTGTCTTGGAATTATCTACTCATGTATAAATTTGAAACCCAAATTCCAAAGGAAAAGAGTGTTTCCTTCATATGCAAGTTATTCATTAATAAATCCAAATTAATCGATATTTCCTCTTTCTTTTGCCATTATCTTATCATCTTGGATTCCTTGGACCTCAAGGAATCCTAAAGGCACGAATTTTACCTTTGGAGGCTACCTCTTAGCCTTCTAGAGGCTTCTACTTCTATCTTTTCTCCTTTCCTTACTTATTTCTTTTATTAACTAAATTCCTTTTTCTTTTATTTTTTTTTCTTGTTATTGGGCTGAATAGCCAATAAAACCCACTAAGCAACCAAACAAGGTTATTGTAAATGAAATCTAATCAATTGTGGCCATCAATGCCACTTTCTAGAGATTTCCATACATTTCTCATAAACACATTGCTCAATATCTATTATATTTTATTTTTCTCTATTGTTTGGACTTTTCTTCATTTCCTCTCTTTTATATCCATTATTGGATTAACAAAACAATAGAAATCACGAAATTCATATCAAAGGGGAGATTTGCAAAGAAACCCATTCTTTGAAGCAAAGCATACAACCTTCTCAATTCAAGTCCATGTTCATAAAATTATTACATTTCAATTATGAAAACACATGTAAAATTGAGGTGGTAACAAACACTTAAATGGTGTGTCGTCTTAACCTTGTCAAGGTGTATCAGCCTATACACTACCCTTGTGTCGGCCTTGACACATCAAGATGATATCGGTCATAAGCATAACATAGGGTGTCACTTTCACCATATCTTGGTGTATCGGCCACCTCATGGTTTGATGTATCAGCCATAGCCTCATCTAGGGTATCAACCTCAAGTGTGTCACCCCTCACATGTGTGTGTCAGGTTAGAGTTGTATTTCCCATCACACTAGTGTCGGGCCAGGTGTGTTGAGTTATTAGGGTTAGGGCATATCGAGTTAGCTCCTCTAGAGCATGTCATTTTTTAAGCTAGAAAAGTGTGTCAACTTCGTCATCTTCAACCTTAGGATCTCGGCTACTAGTTCAACCATTATCATGGAAGGAAAGCACAAGATATGTACAACAAACTAAATGAGATTACTTCACCAAAATAGTTCTCAAGACCATTAGTAACTTCTAACATATATGAGAGGAACAATTTAGAGATGAGAAACAATATAGGCACATGAAAGATGGAAAATAACAAATAAGGCTAAGATTTATATAACCCGACTCAAGAAGGTCTTCTTTAAGGGTTCAAGATCCATGATCAAAGGTCCAAAACCCAGTTTTCGCAACTTGAAGATGGCCCATCAAAAGTCCCAAGCTCGACCTCAACCTTGTCTCCAAGAAAGAAGAAGAAGATGCCATGGTTATGATAGCTCAAGGAGGAAAGAAGGAAAGATATAACCACGACCTATCCAATCTTTATTCAAGGCATGATCCATGGCCGAGAGGGGAAGAAGAAGATGAAGAAGAGAGCTCAAAGAAATTATCACCAAGAAACATAACTCGCCAAGTTGGAAGTTAAATCAAGAATCACCATGAGCAAGGAACTCAACCTCCCAAGCTCCATGGGAACTTCCTATCCCAAGCTCGTACACCAAGAGGAGAAGAACAAGAATGGATGAAAGGTTCACTTGTGTGAAGAAGGAGGGGGTTATATACTTGAGGGAAGAAAGAGAGATCAAAAGAGAAGTGTCCTCATCTTAAGAGTGTATCTAGTCCACGTGTAAAGGTCACATGCAACCACTTAGCTTAACATGCAAGATTATGGTGATATACTCTAGGTAGAGGATCAGCCTCTTGGATTTCTACCAAGGGAACCACATATCCAAATTGATACACTACACAACAACAAACTGATACACTACCTTCCAAGGTCAAAACACACATTGTCCATAGATCATTATCACTACTAAGGATATCATTTCTTGTCTGAGATCCAAGCTAGGCGCATACCTCTTCCTATGTATTCTAGATGATGTCAAATAAGAGAAGGAACACTCTAGAGATGGTAAATTGCATGTTAACCCTTTACTTAGGGTAAATTGCAATTTACACTAAAACTTAGCACATAAAGCACAAGCATCATCCACACAGGCTCAACTTGAAACTTAAGTTATCCACAAGGTGCCCCATAGCATCATCCTATCTCTTATGATTCTAAATAACTAAGGGCACACTCAACATGTGAAATTTTGCAAGATAACCCCTCATCTTGGGTAAATTTCACTCTGGTCCAAAATAAGCAAACATTGCTCAAACATTATCCAAACAGAAGCAAACTTGAAACATAAGTGTGTCACATGATAGAAAATCACCTCAAAGGATTAGATTAAAGTTCTAAACAATTTATTTAGGCAAAAAAACATGGTTATCCCAAAGTCCAGGTCAGGGTCCTTATAGTGAAACTCAATGCTAGAGATAAAGAAGAGAAGGAGGATTCCTCTAGAAAGAAGAAGGGTGTTGAATTTAGAGTTCATGAATAATTTTTAATTTAATATTACTCCATAAGTGATGAATATGCCATATAAAACAAAGGCATGTCATTTAATGAAAAGCCCAACTTCTCCTCTTCTTGGTGCTACGTGGTCAAAATTGGCACTTCAAAAATGCATTCCCAAATGTGAAGAACATAACCATCACAAGGGACACACGATGAGGGAAGATAGATGCAATAAGTGGGACAAGTACAAGATAAGGGAGAACGAGTAAAATAAGGGAAAGGAAGTAGTTTTCAATGCTTCCTGTGACTTCTCAAGCCTCAAGCAGTTCAAGTAAAAGTGAAGGAGATGAGTGCAACATAGCTCTCATGAGAAGATCATGTGAAGGTGGTGATGTAAATGAGGTAAATTTCAATGAAATGTTAATAAATGATATATTTGATATGTCACTTGCCTCTCGTGCCTCTTGTTGTACTTGTAAGACTAGGAAGAATGTGTTGCTAAATTTTTTCATACTTTATACGAGTAGAATGATGGTCTAGAAGACATTAATATTTGCATTTTGGAAGATGGAGTTAATCTTAAGAATCACAAACCTGATTTAGAACTACAATACAATGGTGTTGAGGTAGAGAATCATGCCATCTTAATCATATAAATGATCTTAAAATAGAAAATGCTAATTTTCTTGCTAAGGTTAGTTTTCATTCGCAACCTATATTTTCTAGTAGAGAATATGAGTGTTTCTTAATTTTGATAAAGATTCATATTTGGCTAAAAATCTATGTTTAAAATTTGATGTCATACATGTTAATGATGATATTGCTAGACCTTTAGAATTTAATCGCATGCATGCTAAGAATGATATTGCTAAACCTTATTATACTATTGCCTCATATACCCAAGATATACATTTGGTTAGATCTTCTTCACAAAAGTTTCTTGAGGCTGAAAGAATCATGATGAAATCATGCATCAGGATATCATACAAATTGGTAGAAGTAGTATAGGATATGATGGTCTCTATGCGAACAACAAGGCTATGGGGTCTCAAACATTGTACAGAGAATCCACTATTTCCCAATGCAATATTGTTTTCCATTCATGTAGAAACAATAATCATTACCCAACCTATTGTCCTTTCAAGAAAAATATCATCAAGAAGACTATGGTATGGATTCATAAGCTAACCCAATAATCAATTATTTGAAAGGGAACCAATATTTATTCTATCTAGGAGCCTTCCAAATGGATTGTAGAAAGAAGTTGTTATAAGCACATGATGAGGGTGAAAACTACTTTAGATCACTTGAGAAGAAGAAAAATGGTTTGGTCACATTTGGTGACAATGGTAGAGGTAACATAATAGGTTAGGGTCATGTAGGTGATTCATTATGCATCATGAATGTATTACTTGTTGATGGCCTACATCACAATGTTATTAGTGTTTGTTAGTTATGTGAAATAGTTTTCTTGCTTCCTTGGAATGTCTCTTTCTAGATTTCTTTACTGTTAGTGTTATACTGAAGTGAAATAGAAACATAATCTTTATACTATTCCTCTAGTATCTCTTAAGTTTATTTTTCATAAATGCTTAGTTGTAGATAACAATGATGCTTGTATATGGCATAGACTACTTGATTGCGTAAATATGCATCAATTGGAGAAATGTAGATAAAAAATAATTGGCCAAATGACTTCCTAAATTGGACTATGAAAAGGATGAGAAATTACAACCTTGCACACAAGGAAAACAAACTAATCCTCTTTTAAATCTAAGGGGTTCTTAGAACTAAGAGAGATCTAGAACTTTATCACAATCATCTTTTTGGACCAATGCACACACAATAACTTAGAGGTAGTAAATATTGTCTTTTAATTTTTTGTGACTTTCTAAATATACTTTGGCTTTATTTCATGTTGCTAAAAGTCATACTCTTAGAGAGATTTTTGACTTTTGTGAAAGAGTAGAAAATGAGGCCAACACTAGACTGCTTTCCATATGTAGTGACAATGGGGGATCATTTGAAATTGATTTGTTTGGATAATTTTGTGATTGATATGGATATTACATAGCTTATGTTCCCCTTGAACACCTCAAATAATGGGGTTGTAGATAGGTTGTAGATAGGAGGAACCTATCTACACAATAAATGGTTATGATAATGCCTTTTGAATATGATACACCAAAAACATTTTGGTTCAAAACTATAAACAATGCGTGCTTTGTTTAAAATTATGTTTTCGAGCCAATTTTTAAGAAAAACCCCTACAAGTTATGGCGTGGTAGAATTACTTCTACAAAATTCATCATGTCTCTAGATGCCCTTAATGATTGGACAACAATAAGAATAACTTATATAAATTTGATGCTAAAATTTACAAAGCTATCTTATTTGAATATAGTCTCTCTAGTAGTGATTTTGTGTGCAATAAATAACATGATAGAGTAAAATAATCTATTACTGACGATTTTTTTGAAACCATACCTCATTATGTTGTTTGTAATAATGATCTAGATGATATTATTCCTATATTGAAAGAGTTATTAATCAAACAAAATGATAAGGAGAAGGTATTTGATCAAGAAGTGATTGAAGGAAGCTCTTAGGATGAGAAAAATAAAGATCTAATCCCAATATTTGCGAGAGAAAAAACATTCAAAGGATCTCGTCTTGATGACCCCTTTGAGAAGGTGAAAATAGTAGCAGACTACAAGGGCCTAGTAAGCAATTCTTTCATCTCTCAAGTAAAGCCATAGTACACGAAGGAAGCTCTTGGAGGCAGTGATTAGATCATTACCATCTAAGATGATCTTGATAAATTTGACAAAAACAAGGTATGGACACTTATGACAAGACCAAAGGATAGAAGATAATAGGAAAAAGTGGGGTAACCTGAACAATAAATCAAGGTTAGTAGCCCAAAGATACAATCAACAAAGTAACTATTTTGATGAGACATATGTACTGATAACAAGGTTAGAATATTCTCACGTGTTACTTGCATTTCATAGTCATAATAAGTTTCTTTTGTATCAAATGGACATTAGAAGTGCATTTTTGAATGAGATATAGATGAGAAAGTATGTGCATCTCAAACTTCCAACTTTGAAAATGGTAATTTAGTTAATCATGTTTATATATTACATAAGGCATTATATGGTCTCAAACAAGCACCTAAGACTATATGAGAAACTAAAGACCTTCTTATTAGGAAATGGCTATGTCATGGGACAAGTTGACTCTACTATCCTTTTGAAATACAATTCTAACAAAAACAATTTGTTTAAATTTATGTTGATGGCATCATTTTTGGTGTTACCAATCAAGGATTTTAGTTTCCTTATGCATAGAGGATTTGTTATGAGAATGATGGGAGAGATAAAGTTCTTAAATATTCCAAATATAGCAAACTAAAGATGGTAATCAACCAACACAAATACATTGGTGAACTCATCATATGTTGTAGGATGGAGAATTGCAAATTCATACTCAGATGTCCAGCATAATAAAGTTCGATAAGGATGAAGAAGGTGAAAAATAGATGATAAGCTCTATAGAGGTATGATCAATATCTTGTTATATATAAAGGCCTCTAGATCATATATTATGTTTGGTGTAGTATTTGTGACCATTTTGCAATCATGTCCTTGAAGATCACATCTTATGGTGGATAACGCTTGCCATTTCAGCTAATCATGACTATGAGATTTGAAAAGTGGATGTTAAAATTGCTTTCCATAATAAGAATCTTCTAGAATATATGTACATGACATAACCTAAAGGTTTTGTTGTTCTAAATGAATCCAATAAAGTTTGTAAGTTACAAAGGTCAATCTATGGATTGAAGTAAGCATCTTGAAGCTGGAATTTCATTTTAACGTGACAGTCAATTTCTTTTGTATCAAATGGACATTAGAAGTGCATTTTTGAATGAGATATAGATGAGAAAGTATGTGCATCTCAAACTTCCAACTTTGAAAATGGTAATTTAGTTAATAATGTTTATATATTACATAAGGCATTATATGGTCTCAAACAAGCACCTAAGACTATATGAGAAACTAAAGACCTTCTTATTAGGTAATGGCTATGTCATGGGACAAGTTGACTCTACTATCCTTTTGAAATACAATTCTAACAAAAACAATTTGTTTAAATTTATGTTGATGGCATCATTTTTGGTGTTACCAATCAAGGATTTTAGTTTCCTTATGCATAGAGGATTTGTTATGAGAATGATGGGAGAGATAAAGTTCTTAAATATTCCAAATCAAGCAAACTAAAGATGGTAATCAACCAACACAAATACATTGGTGAACTCATCATATGTTGTAGGATGGAGAATTGCAAATTCATACTCAGATGTCCAGCATAATAAAGTTCAATAAGGATGAAGAAGGTGAAAAATAGATGATAAGCTCTATAGAGGTGATCAATATCTTGTTATATCTAATGGCCTCTAGATCATATATTATGTTTGGTGTAGTATTTGTGACCATTTTGCAATCATGTCCTTGAAGATCACATCTTATGGTGGATAACGCTTGCCATTTCAGCTAATCATGACTATGAGATTTGAAAAGTGGATGTTAAAATTGCTTTCCATAATAAGAATCTTCTAGAATATATGTACATGACATAACCTAAAGGTTTTGTTGTTCTAAATGAAGCCAATGAAGTTTGTAAGTTACAAAGGTCAATCTATGGATTGAAGTAAGCATCTTGAAGCTAGAATTTCATTTTAACGTGACAGTCAATTTCTTTTGTATCAAATGGACGTTAGAAGTGCATTTTTGAATGAGATATAGATGAGAAAGTATGTGCATCTCAAACTTCCAACTTTGAAAATGGTAATTTAGTTAATCATGTGTATATATTACATAAGGCATTATATGGTCTCAAACAAGCACCTAAGACTATATGAGAAACTAAAGACCTTCTTATTAGGTAATGGCTATGTTATGGGACAAGTTGACTCTACTATCCTTTTGAAATACAATTCTAACAAAAACAATTTGTTTAAATTTATGTTGATGGCATCATTTTTGGTGTTACCAATCAAGGATTTTAGTTTCCTTATGCATAGAGGATTTGTTATGAGAATGATGGGAGAGATAAAGTTCTTAAATATTCCAAATCAAGCAAACTAAAGATGGTAATCAACCAACACAAATACATTGGTGAACTCATCAAATGTTGTAGGATGGAGAATTGCAAATTCATACTCAGATGTCCAGCATAATAAAGCTCGATAAAGATGAAGAAGGTGAAAAATAGATGATAAGCTCTATAGAGGTATGATCAATATCTTGTTATATATAAAGGCCTCTAGATCATATATTATGTTTGGTGTAGTATTTGTGACCATTTTGCAATCATGTCCTTGAAGATCACATCTTATGGTGGATAACGCTTGCCATTTCAGCTAATCATGACTATGAGATTTGAAAAGTGGATGTTAAAATTGCTTTCCATAATAAGAATCTTCTAGAATATATGTACATGACATAACCTAAAGGTTTTGTTGTTCTAAATGAAGCCAATAAAGTTTGTAAGTTACAAAGGTCAATCTATGGATTGAAGTAAGCATCTTGAAGCTAGAATTTCATTTTAATGTGACAACAATGGAGCTATTGCACAAGCTAAGGAACCCATATTGCATAAGGATTTCAAGCACATACTCAGGCATTACCATCACATACATTAGATCATACAACAAGGAGATATAAAGATTTGTAGAGTTCTAATTGATAGCAACATTGTTTATCCTCTAAATAATGCACTTTTCATAACTGAAGCATGATGGTCATGTTAGATTGATTGGACTTAGGTTGATGAGTGATTATCTCTAATACAATGAGAGATTTTTGGTTATACACCCTTAGATCCATCATATGATGATTGTAAAATGGATATTTTGTATTTGATTCGATTACTAAAAAATTAAATTTCACTTATTATGTTTGTTTCAATATTGAGACAATGAATAAAACTAATATTGTCCTAAGAATGTTTAGACTCAATCATATATGGTTTGGGTTAGGACCTAAACATGAGATCATATGTAACATACTAACACCTAACATCTTGACTCTAAAATCACTAGTCCCTTTGAAGTGATACTTTTATGCTTAGATCCTTAGTTTTGGCACCAAACAAGAATACACATATACCCTAATATATTTGTTTGTAATCCTAATGAACATTTAATGCACATGACATGAATAACTCACATGTAAATCCCAACTATGGGTACATGTGACCTTGATCATACATTAAGTGAACATTAAAGAGACAATGACATGAATATATATTGTGATAAAATAACCCCTAATCCATATATGACACATGACTAATATTAGGTTTTCACCTTACATACCTTGATACAATTGAAATAAACCTAATAACCTAAGTGTGGCTTATTAATATAGTTAATGGGATAAATCAATAAAATATGTGTAATATAATACACCATAACTCTCTTGATAGTAATATGAGGATAATAGGACTCTGAATATTTAGTGTTGATGATAGATGTTGATATCTGATTATAATATTATGATACTTGAATTAAACCATAAATGTCTGATATAACTAAGATGATAATAGATGTTGATATAGCTATAAATCATACAATAACTAATATAAGAGATTCTCAAAAGTTAAATCTGACCTTAAAATCGGATTCTTTGGGTCCTATATAACTAAGATACCAAGTTTCAACCTAATTGGACAATGTTTCTTGTCAACAATTTAATAATATTGTGTTTGGTAATGTGTCTCTATTTGCATGCACAATAGTCAGAGTCGATGTAAAGTTACATCTAGGAGGAAACGTTGTTTTCAAACACCAATTACTGGCCATGCTTCTTTTTCTATTATATTTTACACACTAAGCGATGAGTCGATGCTTGAAATACACTACATGTTTTTTTTCTTCTGAATTACTTGCCAGCAATGAAATGAATAGTGATAGAACTAAACACATTCCCAAATGATACATAAAAGAAGATAATATTAAAGTTATGCTATCCCAATGTGAATTGGAATATATTTTAGTATAAAACCATGATTTTACTTTCACGCTCCTGAATTCATAGACTTTTGAAGTTTCCTTGTCTTGTGTGATTCCTGCAACTATTGATTTGTGCCCATTGTGAGCCGTCTGATCAGGATCAGATGATGTGTGCATCATCTCTTACCTTGAGTAGGGGATGACTGTGTAACATGAACAATGATAGTGACTAAAAGGTTTGGTATTTCATAATTTTCTCCCTCTCTACTCCATGAAGCTTCATGAAACTAAATACATTGGATTCCAAACACATTTTGAGTCTAACTAGACTAAAATCTTGACATATTTCCTTGTATAATGATTCACCCAATTTTTCTCTTCATCTTCTCGAAATCTCTATACATAGGGACACTCTTTTCCCAACCTATATATATAGGACCGTACCCTCATGCTTGCTTCACCTCTATCAACTCTTCTACTACATCAATATCTCCCCTTGATGCACCTGTTGTCTCCATGAGTCTGAGAACCAGACTGAGACACTATCTTCAAGGAGTTTGTCCTCCCTTCGCATCAACTCAATTCAATCTAAGGTATGATTCCAAGATGCCCGCTCTTAACTTTTGGTTACTTATAACCCATGATTTCACCCTAGTGTGCTTTCCCCCAACCATGACCATGGAACGGGCTTTGGAAGGAGATGACCTCACATGTTTTTTACTCTTCTACCCTCAATCTATTTTAATTTTTATTACACCCTCATGGGCAGACCCATCACATAGTGTTTCATTTATGATTTTAATGGCATGAACATTGGTTTAGGGGAAAATACCTATATGTTATGTCACACATATGATTCAAAATTCATATGCGGGGGCATATTGGTGATTTCCTAGGATTTATAATTTTGATATAACTTGCTAAATTTATAACTTACTTTTTTTATTAGAAAAGTACAAATATATCCTTGTTGGAATCAGAAAAATATTCTCTACCGAATTATGAACCTAAATACAATTATAGTAAGAGTTGGTAACTTACAATTTATAATATACATACTAATTAATGTTTTTTTATATGTAATTCAATATCAGGTGAATAAATACACTGATTAGATTAAGGGTTGGACCTTTACAGTTGACACATGACTTTTAGGTATGTTTCATTCTCTAAAATATATATTGAGCTCTTAATCTATTTTCTCTCTCTTGATGTAAGTTACATCCCCTTACTTCTATATTGGGTAAATACCTATGTTTTCTCTCTAATACATTTGAGACGTATTACCCTATGAACCTTCTCTCTTATATGAAATTAACTCGTGTGAGAGTTTATACTATGAAGTAATCATCTCTTCTTAAATTGTTGGATATACTTGTTGGATTCTGAAGACATATCTTGTTCATCCCTTTTTCATCTTGTAGCTTTGAATTGTGGAGATGAACTACTTTCCCCACTTTTGTGGTGCATGCCTTATATTATTCATTTTTATTATGGAAATTTCATTTAAAGCATATTATGAATGAACTTTCACTTGCCTCTACATTTTTGTATGCTTGTTGACCTAGTAGTACTAGAGTTATATAAATTCCATGGATTTTTGGTTTATTTTCCCATGTTTCATTTTTGGAATGGAGTTTGTGTCACATACAATGGGTTATGAGCCCACCTTTGTATATTTGAGAGTTTGGTTATGTGTCATTCTCTATGAGGTTTTAGGTTATGTGCCCTAACTGCCATTGTTTATTTATATATTACCAGTGATTCATTTATCTCTCTTGCATGCTAAATTATTTGTTGGACTTTGATGATGAGTTGTGTTTCCTATTCTATTTTATTTTGCTTATCTGGCACATGTTGGTATCTAATGTTATATGGCAAGTGCATCTTTTGGATACCTTATATTGTTTCTCTTTGATATCCACTTGGATGTCCTACTTCCCTCTTTGCTAGAAGCCTTGATAAGTTTATTTAAGTCATTTTTCCCTTCATATTTCTCAATCTCTATTTATATGTAGATACTGACATTTGATGTTAACAACTTACACTTTGTCTTCTCTTGCGGGGTATGCTTTCAACCCCTTAAGTAAAGAGCAAGGATGATTTTAGCAATATTGACCATGACTAATACAATATTAGATTATCTTTCTTGGAAGGTAGATTCAAGGTGGTTAGATTATCGTTTATAGAATTTTGCTATATATTAGTTTCCTTTTGTGTTCACCCTACATGGTGAAGGAACTATGATAGCATTGCATATCATAATATTTAGATCTTTTATCTTTGGGTGCCACATTTTGGTATCCCCAACAAGCATTTGAATACATTAGATTTTAAACCCATGCAAAAAATGTGTGTTCTTTGGCATATGGGATGTTTTCTTTTGGGTCCCACTACTTGCATTATTCTATATGTTGGGTTTTGTGGAGGAGACAAGCGCAACGGAAGCAATACAATTTTATGCACATATCCTACTCGAGGATCTCATCGACAACGATGTATTTGCAAGGAGCAGACATGGATATACCTCATTGCGGAGCAGGTCCAATGACGTCCCTTGGCTCGGTGATGTCTGTCACTCCTAGCATGCAGAGACGGTCCTCATCCGTCCTTTGAACATAGACAAATCGATGACTATGTCTCTATTTTGTCCATGCAGATGTACTGGAACTCCACATCGCAGTTTGTAACCCGATGGGAAGGAGTAGCCTTCTACTTGATGACGTGCTAGCGTTAGTTGCTCTCCTTCTCTCTTACTTGGGGACATTGACGGCTAGGATTCATGTACAACAACATAATCTTGGCGTGAGCGTATTAGAATTTATTTTAAAAGTCGGCCATCATGCCCCTATAAATAATAGAGAAAGGAATCAGGATTTCCCAAAACCCTTGAGAAACAAAAGGTTGTGGCTACATTAAAACAAGCCGCTCATGGACCACTAAAAGAATATTCTGGAATCACTTAATTAACCAATTAATTTCATTAACTGATTAACTATTTTCTATTATCCATCTCTAGTTAACCACTCTAGATCAACCAACTGACTTAACAATATAATCTAATCAATTGGCTTTAAACACTTTAACCAATTCACTCATATTATATTCCAATATTATAATATATTACTTAAACACTTTCATTCAGAACATTTCCAATCACGTCCAAAATTATACTCCCTATTCCAATCACATCCTATTTGTGTGACCCGGTAGGCTCCACATTACGTTGGCAATGATATTCATAATCATATTATGATTTCAAAAGAAAAGTAAGACTTCATTGCTACCCAAGTAATTGGAGAAGTTGGAGAATAACTTAACCTATCATCTTTATTGGTGTTATAGAGATTGTATAGTTCATTTGTCTCTGATATCCAGATTGAACTCTAGGCATAGAATCATCATCTTCTTCAACATTCAATCCATATTCCTTGAACTAGAGTAGACTGTCTGAGATATGTGTAAGCTAAATATCACATATCGACTCACATCAGCATGGCCATGCATTTCTCAGTCTCTCTTATCAAGTGGCTAGGATATCAAACTCTTATAGGAGGGACAAATCCCATATACATCACTCATAGTCATCCCCATGTGTCATAGTGCACCCGAGCACCACCTTTATAGTAACCCTTATTCAGGATCACGGTGCATGATGTCAAATCACACCAAATGACATGTGATGAGTGTAGTGACTTCAGGTCTAAGAAGCACAATCACCACCATCACTATGAGAGATGACTCTCACTACCATTCATGGTTCCATACGTCACTCTCATGGTAGGTCTGTCTAATATACTATTCTCTAACAAGTATCTATGTGCTTAGTTTTGTATCACATATCATGATTAATGAGATAATGTCATCAACCAACACACACTCTAGTCTTAAGTATTATTGTTGTCTACTATCCTTCCATAGTAACATCCAACTAGGGACAAACAAGAATGCATATACTCTGTATATCTATAAGATCTCATCATTTAGGTCCTCAATCTGAAGACATACATCATTGAGTAATATCATTCTTTAGACATTTATTATGTTATATCATTATCTCATAATTGAATAACAGAATAAATTGGAAGATTTCCTTTATTATTAATCAAATCATTTATAAGATATGCCATTACAATCATCATATGATTTTCCCTCTAGGCATACATACCAATAGACTCCCGCTTGCACTTAGATCCAATCACCCGTGAACTTAATCCCAAGTGATCTAACATGACCTTCATGCTTATGTTGTGAAAGTGCTTTTGTCAAGGGGTCAACCACATTGCTCTCGGTTGGTACTCTGCAAATCTTCACATCTCCATAATGTACGATTTCTCGAATGATATTTAATTGCCTTTACATATGCTTGGAATGTTGATGTGATCTAGGTTCTTTAGCTTGCACAATAGCTCCATTGTTGTCACAATATAGCTCGATTGCCTCATTGATGCTTGGAACTACCCCAAGTTCTGAGATGAGCTTCTTGATCCAAACAACCTCTTTTGTTGCATTGGATGTAGTGATATAATCAACTTCTGTCGTAGAATCCACAAATGTCTCTTGCTCGGAACTCTTCCAGCTCACAACTCCATTATTAAGGCAAAACACAAAACCTGACTGTGATCGATAATCATCCTTATCGGTTTGTAAGCTTGCACCAGTGTAAACCTTTACAACTAACTCATCCTCACCAACCGTAAATAAGGAATTGATCCTTAGTTCTTCTCAAGTACTTAAGAACATTCTTTATGACAATCTAGTGACCTTCACCGGGATCTGACTGGTACCTACTCTTCATACTCAAAAGCATACGATATGCCAGGACGTGTACATAACATGGCATACATGATAGATCCAATTGCTGATGCATATGGAATCTTACTCATGTGTGTCCTCTCATCAAGAGAGCTTGGGCAATGATCTCTATAGAGACTGATTCCATGTGATGTGGGTAAGTTTCCTCTCTTAGACTCTTGAATGTTGAACCTTTTTAACACTTTGTCAATGTAAGTACTTTGACATAAACCAAGAAGCCTTTTAGATATATCTCTATAGATTTTGATTCCTAAAATATAGGATGCTTCTCCTAAATTCTTCATAGAGAAGGTGTTTGCTAACCATAATTTAACCAACTATAGAGTAGGGATATCATTCCTTATCAAAAGTATGTCACCCATACATGATATGAGGAATACAATCATGCTCCCACTAACCTTATTGTAATTACAAGGTTCATCTTCATTTTGAATGAAGTCAAACTCTTTGACTGTTTTGTAAAATTGAAGATTCCAACTCTGAGATGCTTGTTTCAATCCGTAGATTGACCTTTATAGCTTACAAACTTTGTTTGCATCCTTTGGATTTATAAAACCCTCAGGATGTGTCATGTACACATCCTTAATAAGATTCCTATTATGGAATGTAGTTTTAACATCAGTCTGCCAAATCTCATAGTCATGATAAGCTACAATGGCAAGTATGATATGATGGACTTAAACATGGCAACTAGAGAAAAAGTTTCATCATAGTCAACACCTTGAAAATGTTTGAGACCCTTTCCAACCAATCGACCTTTGTAAGTATGCATATTACCATCCATGTCGGTCTTCTTCTTGAAGACCCACTTGCATCCTATGGGTTTTACCCCTTCTAGTGGATCCACCAAGTTCCATACCTTATTGGCACACATGGAGTCTATCTCAGATCTCATGGCTTCAAGCCATTTCTTAGAATCTGGTCCCTTGATATCTTCTAATTAGGTTGTTGGCTCATCATCTATGACCAACTAATCACCTTCTTGAGTCACAAGATATCCAAATCTTTCGGGCTCTAGGCATGTCCTACTAGATCTACGAGGTTCATGTGTTTCATGAGGAATTTGAGAATCCATAACAATTTGTGACTCTTCATGTTCCTCTTGTACTTCTAAAAGTTCAATGTTTTCTTGTTAGTCTCGAAATTCTTCGAGATCTACTTTTCTCCCACTGCTTCCTTTGGAAATAAATTCCTTTTCTAAGAATACAACATTCCTGGCAACAACTACTTTGTTGTCATATGGGTGGTACAAGTAGTAACCCCTAGCTTCCTTGGGGTATCCAATAAAGTAACATTTATCTAATTTGGGTCCAAGATTTTCAATAAACTATTTTCTTACATAAACTTCACACCCCAAAATCTTCATAAACGACACATGGGGACATTTCTAATGCCATATATCATATGGTGTCTTTTGAACTAATTTAGAAGGTACATGGTTTAGTGTAAATGTGGCAGTTTCAAGAGCATATCCCCATAAGGAAACCATAAGATCAACAAAACTCATCATTGATCACACCATATCTAGTAATGTGTGATTCCTTTTTTCTGACACACCATTATGTTATGGTTTTCCAGGTGGAGTCCATTTTGATACGATACCACAGGCTCACAGAAGGTCCTCAAATTCTTGGCTTAAGTATTCTCGACCTCGATCAGATCAAAGTTCCTCAATACTTTTACCAAGTTCGTTTTGTACTTCATTCATGAAATCCTTAAACCTTTCAAGGCTTTCTAACTTGTGTTTCATCAGGAATACATAGCCAAACCTGCTGTGATCATTAGTGAAGGTACTGAACTATTGGTGACCACCTCTTGCATTTGTTCTAAAAGAACCACATACATCAGTATGTATGAGTCCTAATAGATCAATCTCTCTCTCAGTGTGACCAGGGAAAGAAGTCTTTGTCATCTTACTCAACAAACAATATTCATATGTCTCTACTGATTCAAAATCAAAAGAGTCTAGATAACCATCTTTAAGGAGTCTAGAAATGCATTTCTCATTTGTGTGCCCTAGACGACAATGCCGAAGATATGTTTTGTTTGATTCATCGAGTTTAAGTCTTTTAGTATTTATGTTATATATGGTTGTCTCAAGATCTAATAAGTAAAGACCATAAGACACATGGGCTTTTCCATAAAAGATCTCATATTTAGAAATAGAACATTGACAATTCTTAATATGGAATTCAAATCCATTCTTGTCCAAACAAGAAATAGAAAAAATGTTCCTATTTATAGCAAGTACAAAATAACAGTTCTCTAACTCTATTACAAACCCACTTGGCATAGATAAATAGTATGTGCCTATGGCAGTAGCAACAACTCTTTCTCCATTGTCAACATGTAGCTCTACCTCTCCCTTCAACAAGGGTCTACTTCTTTTTAGATCCTGCATATTTGAACGAATATGAGATCCACATTCGGTATCTAGTACCCAAGATGATGAAGTAGATAAATAAATCTCAATAGCATAAATACCTAAAGTGAAGATCTCTATCCCCTTGTTCTTATTCTTCAATTCCTCTAAGTAAATAGGGAAATTCCTTTTCCAATGTCCAGGTTGGTGACAAGTGCCTTATTTACTCACACCTCCTTTTGCTTTAAGTGCAGAAGATTTAGACTTTCCAACATTGGAAATCTTCTTTGCTTTTCCTTTTCCCTTGGGTTTCCCCTTTCCTTTGTTGATGATGAACACAGACTTAGGCTTGTCTTTCTTCATTTGTCCCTCAACAATTCTCAACATGCCAAGCAACTCTATCAACGACTTGTTAAAGTTGTTCATATTGTAGTTCATGACAAATTCTATATAATTCCAACAACAATTGCAATTAAGATCACATCTGTGGCCAACTCTTGGTATAAAGGAAATCCATTCTTGCTAGACTTTCCACATACCCAATTAATTTGAGCAGATGGGCCCCTACTAGATCACCCTCTACCACATTGCACTTAAATAATGCCTTGAGACATCATACCTTTACCTGTTCTTGATACATGTTATGGATATGTGTGGCCATCTCTATAACTCCTATGTTCTCATGTTGATTCTAGAGGTCATGGTTCATGGAGCATAGCATGAGGCATTGTATGTCTATGGCATCATCATCATGCTTCCGATAAGCACCCCTTTTTTCCTTAGGTGCATTCAGAGCTGGTTCCTCTAATACTGGTGTGTCCAAGACATAGAGCTTATGCTCATGAGTGAGAATGATTCTCAGAGTCCTGAACTAGTCATGTAAGTTATTCCCATTAACTTTTTCTTTATTAAGGGCCGATCATAATGAAAAGTTGTGGTTGTTGTTGTTTGCCATTCTATAAGAAAATACTTGCACAAGTTAATATTTTGATTTAATAAAATATAAAGTTTTAATGATATTAATTAGATCTATAATTAATTATTGCTCCCTCTATTTTCTTCAAATTAATAGCCCTCTCTATCAATTCAGAAGATTGCAACAAACAACCTTCTAGTGAGTCAGATCCATATTTCATCAAAATCATGAGCCAGCTAGGGCTATCACCCATAACTTGATTAATTAGGTAGGAAACACTTGCCAATTGCATCATATGTAATTCTTGATAGATGGCATGCACAACTCCTTGTCATAATCCATCTTTATGCTTCTAGGTGCTTAATCCAATTAAGGTCACCTAGTTAAGCCCGACCCATATGCCAACATGATATAATATGCACCATGCTATGGTAGACCCACATATCTACCATCACATTTCTACGAGATAGACAACACACCACGCTACGGCGTGCCCATGCATAGTCGATCATGCTTTTCACGCATGTCATTGCTTATGGAAAGCATCTAAAACTTAATATTTTATTTGAGGGGTTTTATATATAAATACATATACATATCCAAACACCAGGTACTTATAATATGTATCATATACATACTATATCCACAGTCACAAACCATAGACATGCAATCCACAAATACATAAGCATTGGTTATGGCCATACTACTGTAATCCTTTGGAGCCACAAAGGATTAATAACCACCTACGGTCTTTTGCATCTCATGCAAAATCATCCTATGAATATCATATGAACCTGCATTTGATCAACATCATCATGAACAACTTCATGAATGCTCCTTGGAGTTGGATCTTCAAGTTGCCTATTCTCATTAAGACTAATCTATTCATATTTCTATTACATCATAAGTAAAAGGGAGAACCTTGACATGCAAGCATTCAAGGGGAGTTTAGAAGGAATATAATTAATTACACTTTGTGATAAAAGATGAGGCTTGACATGCAAGCCAAATACTTACATAAAAGGATCCAAGCAAAATCATATAAATCCATCCACAACATTCACAAAAGGGGTTCTAGTCCATAACCATGCAAGCATTCACCACATAAAACACATTTTAAAGGCAACATGCATGATTTTATAGGTATATAACACATTTTAAAGGTGACATGTATGATTTTATAGGTATATCTATATATACATATGCAATTTGTAGTCCATTTAATGTAGGCATTCCCCATTAAAAAATTTTGACTCCCACACAAATAAGGTGGGGTACACAGGGGCAACGCCCCTGCGCGGGGTCTTAGGGGCAGTGCCCCTAAAAGGTCTATGAATTTTTCTATTTTGTGCACAAGGAAAATCAATATTTTCCATAGTTGACCTCGTCGGATAAGTAAAAAATAATTGGTCTGCGGTGTATGTGGAATTAGATTAGATATGTACATTAATAGTTTAAGTTTGCATCGTATGCAACCACAGAAAATAGTATATAAAAATATGTCATATCAAAATTAATCCAAATACGTTGTAGATCAACGCGGTTCTGACATCACTGTTGGATTTTTTGGAGGCGATATGTGCAACAGAAGCAATAAAATTTTCTCCAAATACCCTATTAGAAGATATCATCGACAATGATGTATTTGGAAGGAGGGGACAAGGATATACCGTGTCGCAGAGTAGATCCGGTGGCATCTCTTGGCTTAGTGATGTGCATTGCTCCTAGCGTGTACAGACGGTCCTCGGCCGTCCTCTGAATGCATACAACTCAGCGTCTGCATCTCTACCTCATCCATGTGGATGGACCGAAACTCCACATCGTGCTTTGTAAGCCGACATGAAGGAGTAGACTTCTGCTTGACGACGTGCTAGCCCCGGTTGCTCTCCTCTCTTGCTTGGTGATGATGATGGCTAGATTTCATGTACAAGAGCGTAATCTCGACGTGAGCGTATTAGCATTTATTTTAAAAGTCAGCCAACATGCCCCTATAAATAGCAGAGAAAGGAAGCAGGGTTTCTCAAAACCCTCAGGAAACAAAAGGTTGAGGCTGCATTAAAACAAGCCACTTGTTGACCATTAAAAGAATATTTTGGAATCAGTTAATTAATCATTTAATCACATTAACTAATTAATTACATTCTATTATCCATCTCTAGTTAATCTCTATGGATCAACCAAGTGACTTAACAATGGAATATAATTAATTGGCTTAAATATTTTAACCAAGTAACTCAAATTATATTCCAATATTATATTATATTACCTAAACACTTTGATTCAGAACATTTCCAATCATGTCCACAATTATACTCCTATTCCAATCACATCCTGTGCGTCTGACTCAGTAGGCTCCACATTACATTGGCAATGATATTCATAATTGTATTATGATTTTACAAGTAATGATTGGTATCTAGCAAGACTTCGTTGCTACCCAAGTAATTGGAGAAGTTGGAAAACAACTTAACCTATCATCTGTGATCAATGTTATAGTGATTATATAGTTCCTTTGTATCTGATATCTGTATTGAACTCAAGGCATGAAATCGTCATCCTCTTCAACATTAAATCCGTGTTCCTTGAACTAGAGCAGACTGTCTAAGATATGTGTAAGCTCAATATCACATATTGACTCACATCAACATGGCCATGTATTTCTCAGTCTCACTTATCAAGTGGCGATGATATCAAACTCCTATTAGAGGGACAGATCCCATCTACATCACTCACAGTCATCCCCATGTGTTACAGTGCACTTGAGCACCATCTTTATGATAACCCTTATTCAGGATCACTGTGGATGATGTCAAAGCACACCAAACAACATGTGATGAGTGTAGTGACTTTAGATCTAAGAACCACAATCACCACCATCACTATGAGAGATGACTCTGAATACCATTCATGGTTCCATCTATCACTCTCATGGTGGGTCTTCCCGATACACTATTCTCTAACAAGTATCTATGTGCTTGGTTTGATATCACATATCATGATTGATGAGATTATGTCATCAACCAACACACACTCTAGAATTAAGTTTTATTGTTGTCTACTATCCTTCCACAATAACATCTGACTAGGGACATAACAAGAATACATATACTTTTAACATCTGTATGACTCATCATTCAAGTCCTCAACCCGAAGACATACATTATTGAATAATATCATTCTTTAGACATTTATTATGTTATATCATTATCTCATAACTGAATAACATAATAAATCGGAAGATTGCGTTTATTATTAATCATTTTTTTATAAGATATGTCATTATAATCATCATATGATTGGCTCTCTGGGCATACATACCAACACTATCACAACCATCAATTAATTTGACTATACAAATTTTATCTCCCTTAGGTGGTTAACCTCTGACCTAGGTCGCCTACACCTGATACCCTTGCCTTGTGTAGATATACCTTCATGGATGGAGATAACCGGTCAGGTTTGGATACGCCTAAGGCCCCTAAGTACAATATGTCAAGGATGGACCCTTCTGTTATGACTCCAATGTCTTAAGTGTTCTTAAAAACTGTGAACCCAACTATAGTAGAACAAGCTATGCTGACACCAACTATGGCTAGCTCAAATTTGCATATCTTCCTTCATCAAGATGTGTCTTATCCATGACAGTTGCTTTCCCCAACCCTATTAGGGAAGGTTAACTTGGTTCTTACTCTAGAGAAACCCAAGGAGTACAACCTCTTCAAGTTCATGAAGATGCAACCCACATACTTCAAAGGTTAAAGGGAGATCAATATGGTGGACAAGGCTGATGACTAGGTACTCGTTATGGAGTGTACTTTTTAGGGTATGCCATGCCCTGAGCACCATAAGTTTAGTTTTTCCACCTATATACTTTATGGACCTGTTATCCATTGGTAGAACAATATTTTAAGGACTTGAGACATCTCTCTATGTCTTGAATGTAATTTCTGGTTATCTTCCATGAGAAGTACACCTTGTTTGTAGCTCTACATAAGAAGGATGCAGAGTTTTACAACCTAAATAAAGACTACCTATATGTGGTGGAATATGTATAGAAGTTCCTCTTATTGGAAAGGTATGCCAAGGGCTTATCTGATGAGAGATGTGCTAATATGTTCCTTGAAGGACTCAACTACAATATTGGGCATGCTTTAGTAGACCCAAATTCCATTGAAATTCTTATAGCTGCCCGATAAAGCTATGATAGTTGAGGCTTATCCAGATTATCAACCACAAGATATAGCAAGAAGAGGAAGTTTGCATGTGAAGATCAAAGGAGACAAAAGTGTGCTAAGTGTCATGGCCATCATCCTCATGGGAAGTGTCCTTCTATGGAGAATGTAGCTAGACCACAATCTAACTTCTAAGCTATATGTCATCATTGTAATGTGCTTGGACATATCCGACCTAGATGCCCCCAACTTTAGGATGGGTGTGCACCATCTCAACAAAAAAAAAAAACCTCTAGCACGTCCACAAAACCATGGCCACAATAAGAATAGAAGAAGGCATGTTGAGAGGCATGCAATATGAGTCTTTACTTTAGATGGTCCAAAAGTATATGAAGAAGAGCATGTTGAAGGTAACCCTTATTCCCTTAGTTAGTTTGACTATAAAGCTATGGATCCCCTATTTCCATATTTCGTGAAACCTTTGAGGATGAAAGTGATGAAGTACATGAGTTTTAGATGGACTCCTCTTTGTTCCTATAGGGTTGATTCACTTATTAGGTTGACCTTTTCAAGGGGTGGAGTGTAGTGGTTTGGTAGTTTGTGGATATACTAATTTTGAGGACGAAATCCTCTTTAGCGGGTGGAGTTTTGTAAATACTAAAACCTAGAATCTTGACTCTAGAAATCCTATTCCCTTGGATGTGATGCTTGCAACCCTTAGTTTTGTCCAAACAAGAATACACATATACCTTAATACATTTTTTTTGTAACCATAAGGAACATGTAATGCACATAACATGATTAACTCAAATGTAAATCCTAACTATGAGTACATGTGATCCTGATCATACATTAAGTGATCATTATGTGATAACAAAATGAATATATGTGGTGATAAGCTAACCCTAATACATATATGTCACATTATTAATATTATGTTTTTAGATCAAATACCTCGATACACTTGAAATAAATATAATAACCCGAGTATAACATGAGAAGTAAGTGAACCTATCCAAAAGACTGATACATGTCACCTTGTTCATTAATACACACATAATGACTTAAATATGATTTATAAATGTTTGGTTGTGAGTAAATATGAATTGATGTGGAATTTATTTTGACTAATATATATATATATATATGGGAATACTATTTGAAAATCTAATGTCAGTGGAGATAAGTAATGTGCCATCATCTAACTTAAGATTAAATTGATAGACTTAATGGGTAATATAAGTAAAATATTGAAATTTGCAATATAATACACATAAATCACTTGATAATAATATGAGACTCTGAATAATAAATGTTTTGGATAAAAATTGATATCTAATAATGATATTATGATAATTATATTAAACCCTAATTGTACTATAACTCATATAAGGAAATCTTAAAAGTAAAATCTGACCTTAAAATCAGATACATTGGGTCCTAATTACCTAATATATCAAGTTTCAACCTAATTAAACAATTTTCTATCCTAATTTAATAAAAGAAGATATTGTCAATTATGCAATCCCAATGTAAATTGGAATATATTTTAGTATAACTTCAATCATGATTTCACTATCATATGCCCAATTTCATAGATTTCCTAAGTTTCCTTGTCATGTGTGATTTCTAAATCTATTAGTTTTGCACCCATTGTGAACGTCTGATCAAGATCATATGATGCACACATTATCTCCTACCTAGATTAGGGGATGACTGTGTAGCATGAATAGTAAGGCCAGACAAAGGATCTGGTAGTCTAGCTTTTTCTCCATCTCTACTCCATGAAACTTTATGAAACGAAGTCCATTGGATTCCAAACACAATTATGACTCTAACTAGCCTAAAATTGTTAAGTATTTCTTTGTATTAATGATTTACCCAATTTTTCTCTCCCACTTCTCAAAACCTCTATACACCCAAACACTCTTCTCTCAATCTTACCTATCTCATATAATGTTGAATCTTGTGAGTGTTTATACTCGAAAGTTGTTTGCCTAATCTTCTTCAATTGTTGGATATTCTTGTTGGACTCAAAATATGTATCTTTTTCATCCCTTTTCCATGTTGTAGCCCTAAATTATGGGGGGAATCATTTTTCCCACTCTTGTGGTGGATGTCTTATATGACTTATTTTTGTGATGGAAATTTCATTTAAACCATATTATGACTGAAATTTTACATGCATACATTATTCCATGCTTGTTGATTCAATAGTACTAGAGATATATAATTTTGGGTTTTAGGGTTTTGTGACCATATTTTATATTTGGAAGGACCCATACTCGGGTTATGTACCCACCTATATATATTTGAGAGTTTTACTATCATTTTCTATCAGTTTTGGGTTATGCACCCTAACTGCCAACATTTATTATATTTCATTGATGACCGGTTTATCTCACTTGCATGTTGAATTATTTTTCAGACTTTGTTGATAAGTTGTGTGTCCTAATCTATTTGCTTGTTCTTATGTGACACATTTTGGCATATCATTATGTGGCAAGTGCATCTTATTTACACCTTATATTAGTTCTCCTTGATATTCACTTGGATGTTCTGCTTCCCTTTTCCTAGAAGCCTTGATAAGTTTATTGATGTCCTTTTTCCATTAATATTTCTCAATCTCTATATTTGAGGTTATTAGATTACCCTTTGTAGTCTATCGTTATACATTAGTTCTGTTTGTGCTCACCCTGCATGGTGAAGGAACTAAGCTAGAATTGAATATTTTAATAGTTATCTACTGCTAAATTTTGGTATCTTGAACTTACCATTAGAATAAATTGGATTTTCATTCCTTGCAAAAATTTGACATGTTGTTTGGCATATGGGATGTTTCCTTTTATTTAATCTAGTAAGAGAGTGCCCCCCTTTTGGGTCCAAATCCTTTCATTATATTTATAATCAAGAGTATTCATTATTAGCACGCCCCTTGTCAGTTATTATTGTTGATGGTATAGGATAACAATAATACACAAGGGTAGCTTGTATGGTGACTGATGACTGTGTGTCTTTAGTCATAATCTTGAATATCAACTCAGATGCATGGGCACTTGTTAAAGAACTTTATTGGACAGACCCAACTTGAGATTGACACATGGAAGTCATGTAATGACATGTCAGAGTCATATCTCAATGTGATAGTGGTGATTGTGATCCTTAGACCTAAATCCACTACAATAAGACATGTTTTTTGTTTACATTGACACTAGACCAACATGCTTTGAAATATGAGTTGCCAGAAAGTGGTGATTGGGTACAATGTCACGCATGGGAAATATTGGGAGTAATGTAGATGAAATTTGTCCCTCCTTTAGAGTGATATCCCGACCACTTCATAAGTGAGATTATGAAATGGATGGCCATACTCATGTGAGTCAGTATATGATATTGAGCTCACTATATATTGAATAGTATGCTTTAGTTCAAGGAACATATATTGAGTATTAAGGGGATGCTATTCCATGTCCGAGTTTCAATCTGGATATTTGTGACAAATGGATTTTATACAGTCATTATAACATGGGTCACTTTATAGGTTGTAGTTTTACTATTACTTGGGTGGAAATGATGTGTTTCTAGACACAAATCTTTGCTTTTGTTGTTTTGAAAATCACTACCAATGTAATTAGGAACCTACTGGGTCACACTCATAAGGATACAGAAGGGAATTGAAGTTCACAATCAAATAAATGACTATAATGGTTCTTAATCATAAACATGCTAATTTCCTATTTGATCGGGCTACCAAAATGTCTAATCACCTAATCTAATTGGTTGGGTGAATGAATCAATTGATTTTCAATTGGTCATCTGGGTTTTCCACTAGACTGGCTAGGCTGACTGAGTCAGGCAACCTAGTCAGCCGATGAGAGAAGTCTCAAAGTGGAAAGTAATCATATATGGATTTGAACTAACTTGATCAGTCAATCAGCTAGCTTGATCGACCTATCATAATGCTTTTTATACCCTGATAAGTTGATCTGGTAACATGACAGGCTAATCAGAATTCCTATCTGAGTATTCTAGGATTGGACCATTTTTGGGATTGTGATTAGGTAAAGGATCTGAATGAGGATTTTCCAAGCCCATGATACTCCTATATAAAGGGGAAATATCATAAAGGGGTTGACATATCATTATAATATATCCTTTGAGAAAACATGTGAGACAAGTTGGTTATTAAACTTTTTGCTTGCAGAGAGGAGAGAAAGAAACTGAAAAACTGCTTACCAAGATGGGAGAAGAAAGGGAGTTTTGGGATGACTAGCAAATTAACAACTCATATTCCTCTTCGACGTGGATCCTGGGTGGTGCAACATGTTCTCTCTCATATGTGTGGATGAAGTAAAGGCCAAGGCACACAAGCAGACGCTTGAAGAAGTTGTTCCCTAAGACAAAAATAAGTTGTCGTGAAAAAGACAACCATGCAATTACTCGGTGGCCAATTTGAAACTCTTATTCATCCATTTAGATTTTTTGGTGGAGAATCCAGATATATATCTGAAAGATCAAGTTCTTTACTGAAAAAAGGCATGTCTAGCTGTTGGACGACTAGTGTGTGCAAAGGTATGACCTATATCCCTCCTTATGTCTATTGTTCATAGAGATTTTATAGCTATGATGGATCCAACAATTAGGGTATAAAGGGAAGTATTTTTTTTTATTTTGTTGTTCCTCCTTCCCCAAATCCCTAAAGTGGTATCAAAACCAACGTCATACACTTTTAATTCCTTTGTCTTATGAAACGTAACCGATTTGTTGGACAAACTATGTGTAAACTTCTATCCACGATAATCACCTAATATCATATATTATATTATATATATGTATATATGTATCTATGTATGTAAGTATTACATACACCTAAGAGACGCCTTAAAAATTATTTCCTTGGTGGACGGGGATAGGGAAATTAGATCATTGTGGTGTAAATTGAAACATGTAGCATTGTTTTTCTAATTATCAAACATCGTGTAACATGTATATGGATGCAAGCCATGCATATATCAATTCATTCTCTATGTAAATTTTAATTATACAATTAAAATAAGATGTTTTAAATACATCACTGATAGACCATGGTGGATAGGATGATACAATTAGAAACGTAATGCCAAACAGGATGGACCTAGGAGGGTTCATGATCAAGATAAGATGATGGATTAACAATGTAATGCCCCTGAACTAGCTTAGTGCTTATTTGTGCTTGCTTGCTTAATAAGATGCTTAAACCTTAATGTAATCTCTTGACACGCCTTAATAACATGTGACATGTTTATGTTTCAGTTTGGTCATGTTTGGTTGATGTTTGAGCTAGTTATGCTTATTTTGGACCAAATTGCAATTTACCCATGTTGAGGGTCTATCTTGTAATTTTTTACATGTAGGTTGTCTCTTTTATGCCTTAGCATCATGATAGAGATCATGATGCTTTAGGGCCCCTTGTTGGACCTTGGTTGACGAGGTGGCATCATGAAGTGATGTTAGGGTTTGCATGGATTTGCTTGGATGCTTGAGTTTGATCGTGTATCGACCTTGTGTGTTGGTCCTTGAGGTGTTACGACCATAACACTTCCTTAGGTGATGTTTTTTGCAACCTTGGTGCTTTGGGCAAGTGTTTTGGTTTCTAGGGTTATATGTGCTTGAGATGTGTTGCGACCTTGGTGGTGTTGTGACCTACCTATATGCTTTGCTTTAACCTTGGGTGTGTAGTGGACCTGAGTGGCCTATCCTTTGTGTGACATGTGTCCTTTTGGTGCCCTCATGTCTTGGCACCTCATGATCTTACCTCTATCCTATCCCCTTGGGTATTTAAGCCCTCTCTTTCACATGAAAGTATCTCTTTTAGCTCTTTTTCCTCTCTTATCCTTTGTGTTCGTCCTAGAGCTTGTGAAGCAAGGTAAGGTTGTTACCTTGGAGATTTGGTGACCGATCACCTTTGTATGTAATTTTCTTGATCTTGGTCATCTTATTTGTGGTGATCCTTGGTGATTTTCCTTCTTGGCAAGTGGTTCTACACCCTTTATCTAGTTTTTCCTTTAAACCCTACCTCTTCCTTTCTCCTCTTGGCCATGAGCCAATGGATCACCATGGTGGCTATCTTGAGGATCTTCTCTTCACAAAGGTCAGATACTATGATTTGACCATAATAGCACCTTAAGTGAGATGAAGCTTCCTCCATTCTCCTTTCTCCTTTCTTCATTGTTCGGCCTAGGGTTGTGTTTTCTTCATCTTGAGCTTCTCTTTGACCTTGGTGTGTTCTTCTCTTTTGAGGTGACCTTGTGGCTGTGGAGCCGATCCAAGTTGGAGTTCTCTTCTCTCTTTGAGCTCATTGCTTTGGAGCTTGATCTTCTTCTTAAGGTGAGTTATATAACTTTCCCCTCTTCTATTATTACACCATTAAATAACTTGCATGCTACTGTTCTATATCTAAAATGTGATACCAAGATGTTAGATGATTTTATCATGATCCAAGGTTTATGATTTTGAAATATTCTTATACAAATTATTCTTTCTCCCAAACCCTAATTTCATGCACCTGATTTCTAAGTGATGGTGAGTTGATGTTCCTTACATGCACCTTGATCTTTGGTTTCTTCATCATGTTTGTGTTTCTATCATCATGTGTTGGTTGGATATTTTGGTTCTTGTGTGCATATGTTGAACGTTAGGTTTATCTCTCTATCATGATTTTCTTTGTTGATCTTGATGGTGATAGTTTCTAGGGTTTTGATTCTTTCTTTCATGAATTTTTGTTGACTTGAGAGTTATACATTGTCCATATTCTGATAATTCCATTGATATGTATCTAATATGTTTGCAAAGATTGATTTTAGGCATTAGGTACATGATAAGGATCAAATTACACAACCCCTAGCATATCCAAGTTCAAGTCAAAAGCAATGCAAATGCACTTTTGTGGAAAACATTCCAAATCACCTTAGAATATTTTTGTAATCATTTGTATTGATGATATGACTTGTAACTAAGATGAAAAAAGAGTGATACTTAATACCATCATTTGATCACTTAAAAATCATTTTGGAAAATTCATCACAACACTTTAATCGGTCGAGTTTGGATCTCAACCGATCTGTGATGGATTTTTGAAAATGGTTGCATCGGTCGAGTTGTACACTCACAGAACTCAACCGACTGACTTTCTGACCAAAGTTGATTTTAGCTTATTGGTCGAGTTACCCCAGGACAAACTCGACCGATAGTTTGAAAATTAGCTTTGTTAGATAGTGGATTGGTTGAGTTACCGTTATTGAAACTCGACCAAATGTATTGTACAAAAAATGTAGAGAAAGTGATTCCAGCCATTGGAGAGTTGATAGAAATAAAAATAGATATGTTGCAAGTTGTAAAATGGATATTTTTCTTTATTATGTGATCCCACACTCAAAGGAACACCCCCAACTATAAATAGGACCTCTTAGAGTTCATTCCAAGGTTGCTCATTCATGCTATCCTGGGTCCTTGCTATAGTTGAGTGTGATACAACACTTTAAGCCCCTTTCTCTCTCTCATTTACAAAACATTTCATGATTATGAGTGAGTTAGGCATGTTGTAAGAGAGCTACCTCATTACTATCTTATAAATCTCTCTATATTTCCATCTTTCCAATCCCCTCTCTCAAAGAGCAAAGGCTGAAGTGATCTTCTCTGAGTGAAGGAGGAGTTTTCGTTCTTCTTCAAGGAAGTATAAGGTGTGAAGATCTTCTCCAAGTGAACAAGAAGGACAAGGAAGAAGATTGAAAGAGCTTGGTGGGTAAATCCTCAAGGCTAAAGACTTCTTGTAAGGAGGATATGTCCTAGGATAAGGAATCGAGCAACTTGCAAGAGTGGGTAAGACCTATTGTGAGGTAGAAGACTAGCTCTTGGATAGGTAAGCCCTTGGATGTAAGGTGGTCTTCTTGTATCTCTTACAATGGAATATAAGTATACATGGGTTGCAAAGTCCTAGAGGTTGACCTGTCTAGGTAGTGGTTTGACAGTCTCCTATTTTGGAGATTGGAACCACTCTAAACACCTTGTCCAAGTGTTTGTTTCAATCTCTCTCATCCTTGCTATGTTTGTTTAGATAGGACTTCAAATTCAGTTTGAGAATTTGGTTTCAATTGATATATTTTGAAGATCTAACTATTCTTGTAATAATTTTGAAGATCTATTCACTCCCTCTAGAGCCCTAGATCCAACAAGTGGTAGCAAAGAGCAAGGATCTTCTCCAACAAATCTCCTAAGAGATGAGAAGATGGGTGAGAACCTACTTGGTTCCCTCTACCTAGAGGGAGGCTTTTCCATGCACCTCGGTCTTCGACAACACCAACTTCCTCTATTGGAAGCGGTAGATGCAATTCTACATTTAAGGTATGAACTTTGATATGTTGAAAGTGATGATTACACCCTACAAGGAGCCAACCAGAGCTGTATCAACTTGGGATGAAGTAGCCCTAAAGAATGCACCACTAAATGCCAAAGCAATTAGCATCCTCTATGCAACCCTCACTCCATTCGAGTTTAACCACATCTTCTCATGGGTACAACCTATGAGATATGGGACAAGTTGTGCATCACTTATGAAGGCACAAGGCAAGTGAAGGAGGTAAAGATCTACATGTTGAACAAACTCCTAGAGAACTTCAATATGGGTAAGAAAGAAGGAGTTGTCGAGATATACTCAAGGATCAACATCATAATCAACGACCTAGCTGCTTTGGACACACTTTGGATAGAGGAACAATCAACTCAAAGATCTTGAGATCTCTTCCAAAGAGATGAGAGTCAAAGGTGACCTCCATTGAAGAAGTAAGAAGTCTTGGTGATATTCCAACCGAGGAGCTTATTGGAAATCTACAAGCTCATGAGCCAAGACTTAATAAGAAGCAAAGCAAGAAGAAAAAGAATCAAGGAAGATCAAAGATAGTGCCTTAAAAGCTCAAGTGGAGGCTCTCATCCTTAAATAACAACTTGCTTTCTGGACCTCTCCCTCCTCCTCTAGTGAAGATGATGGCCCTAGTGAGCATGAAGCCAACTTCTCAAAGGTTAAGCACTTCAAAGGGAAGCAATCCTCTTCATCTACTCCAAGGTGCTACAAGTATGGTAAAAAAGGACACTACAAGAGTGAATGTCCCAAGGCTAGAAATTCACACCACAAAAGCAGCTCCAAGAAGGAGGAAGAGTATAAGAAAGATAGATAATACAATAGGAAGGACAAGAAGGAGAGGAAGCACAATGACGCAACCTGTGTAGATTGGGAAGGATCATCTTCTAGTGGCTCAAGCTCCGATGAAGATGGAGAGTGCCACCTTACACTCATGGCCTTCACAAGTGAAGATATTGGTGAGGTAAGTGAGGTAAGTTTGCATGAGTTAGCTAAAGAAACTCTTAATGACATGCTTGTTACTACTCATTCTTGTTATTCTGAATGTAAATCTAAAAATAAGAGGTTGGGTAAAATTATTGATGGCTTGTATGCTAAACTTGATATTCTTGAGCATAATGAGAAAATTCATCTTGAGAGCATTGATTCCTTGCAATGCCAATTTCTTGATCTTGAGCTCCAATACAATGGAGTTGATGTAGAGGGTGATGTCTCTATTAAGAATATTGCATCTCTTAAGGAAGACAACCAAAAGTGCCTTAATGAGCTTGAGTTACTTAAAACTGAAAATGTTGAACTTAAGATGATTAGTGATGCTCATAGAGATGAGAGGGATGCTTATCTCAAAGAAATTCAATTTCTTAAATCTGAAAATGCTAGATCACTTGGTCAAGTTAATGATTTATCTTCTAGACTTATTTTGCCTAGTAATGATGTTTCTTATATTACTCCTGAAAAAGATTCTTACTTGACTAAAGCCCTCTGTTTAGAGGCCAAACTTGTTCATGCTAGATGTTCTACTATTATATCTCTTACTGATGACAATCATAGACTTAGAGCCTCTCTGCAAAAAATCCTAAAAGGGAAAAACTCCCTAAATGAAATCCTTGAACATTCTACCAAACAAAGTTGTTCTAGTGGTTTGAGATTTGTAGGGGGGTATACTAAGGGAAAGAGTAAGGTGAAAGGTAAGAAAAAGAGTAAGGAAACTCCTCTTTTCATTGGAGAGTCTTATGGCTATAAGAACCCTATGATTTACTCTCATTGCAAAAGTGATGATCATTATTCTACTTATTGTCCTTACAAGCTTAAGGGGACCAACCTAAAGATGAAAGGGGTCCCTAAGGTAACACCAGATCCCAAAGTTTAAGTTGGAAACTGACACTCTCCTTTCTTGCAGGAAAAAGGAAAATGTATTGTTGATAGTGGCTGCATAAAGCACATGACATGTGATATAAGCCATTTCAACAATTTCATAAAGAAGAAAGGATATTCTGTCACTTTCAGGGATAACAAGAAATGTAAGGTAAAATGTGAGGGTGATGTAGGTGAATCCTTGTGTATCAAGAATGTTCTCTTTGTGGATGGCCTACATCACAATTTAATAAGTGTTAGTTAATTGTGTGATAATGGTTACCTTGTTCTATTTACTTCTTTTGAATGCTTGCTCCTAGATTCCTTCACTTACAATGTCATATATAAGGGGACTAGGAATGGAAATCTTTATGTAATTGTGCTTGATTATATTAAGCATATTGTTGGTAGATGCTTTGTAGTCAATCCGAATGATATTTCTCTTTGGCATCGTCGGCTAGTTCATGTAAATATGCATCAATTGAAGAAGTTGAGCAAAAAGGACTTAGTCAAGGGACTTCCCAAATTGGATTTTGAAAAGGATGAGGAATGCCAACCTTGTACCTAAGGAAAGAAAAACAAGTCTTCCTTCAAATCCAAAGGAGTCCTTAGCACCAAGAGAGCTCTTAAACTTCTCCGTATTGATCTATTTGGACCTATGAGAACTCAATCGCTTCATGGTTCCAAGTATTGTCTTGTAATTGTCGATGATTTCTCGTGATATACTTGGACCTTCTTTCTCATTTCTAAGAGCGATACTCTTGATGTTTTCTCTAGATTTTACAAAAGAGTTGAACAAAGATTCTTGCTGGATTGTTTCCATCCATAGTAATTATGAGGGAGAATTTGAAAATGATATTTTTAAACTTTTTGTGAAGAGTCCGGATATGCACATAAATTTTCTTCAACTCGAACACCTAAAAAAATGGGGTTGTACAGAGGAAGAGCAAGTCACTATAGGAAATGGCTAAGACCATGCTTTTAGAGTATGACACTCCAAAGAAATTTTGGGTCGAATCCGTTAGTACTTCATGCTTTGTGAAAAACTAGGTTTTCACACATCCCTCTTTGAAGAAAACCCCCTATGAGATATGGCGAGGTAGGAATCCTTCTATCAAGTATTTTTACATTTTTGGATGTCCTTGTTTTGTTTTGAACACAAGTGATTCTTTCAACATGTTTGAACCGAAATTGTACAAGGCTTTCTTTCTTGGCTATAACACTACTGGCAAGGCTTATAGAGTGTATAATCTCAATCTATATAAAGTAGAAGAATCTATTAATGTGAAATTTATTGAGACTAATCCCTTTGTTTCCAAGGATATTTCTAATGATGATGTTGCGGAAGAAGTAATTCCTATCTTGAAAGAACTCAACATCACTCAAAAAGGAAAAGAGGTGGCCACTCAAGAAGAAGAGATAGATGAAGAAAAGAAGGATCCAACTCCTTGGTTTGCAAAGAATCATCCTAAAGAGATAATCATAAGTGATCCCTTTAAAAGAGTGAAGACGCGGGCTGCCTACAACAAGGAACAAGCAAACAACACCTTAATCTCACAACTTGAGCCAAAGAATGTCAAAGAAGCTCTTGCATATGATGAGTCGATCCTATCCATGTAGGAAGAATTGAAGGAATTCGAGAAGAACAAAATGTGGACTCTAGTGCCAAGACCATGTGATATATAGATCGTTGGCACCAAGTGGATCTACCACAACAAGCTATATGAAAGCGACAAGGTGGTAAGAAATAAAGAAAGGTTAGTGGCTCAAGGCTACAATCAGCGGGAAGGTATAGATTGTGATGAAATATATGCACATGTATCTAGACTTGAGTCCATTCATATGTTGCTTGCTTTTTGCTAGTTACAAGAATTTCCTTCTATATCAAATGTATGTTAAAAGTGCATTTTTGAATGGTACAATTGAGGAGGAAGTGTATGTTGCACAACCTCTGGGATTTGAACATGATAGTCTACCTAACCATGTTTATAAATTGCAAAAAACTCTCTATGTCCTCAAAGAAGCACCTCGAGCTTGGTATAAGAAATTGAAGAACTTTTTGTTAGATCATGGGTATATCATGGACAAAGTAGATTCTGCATTAAATATCAAACACACTTCTAACAATTTTCTTATCATTCAAATTTATGTTGATGATAGCATTGTTGGCAGAACTAATCTGGATCTTTGCAAGGAGTTTAGTGATCTTATGCAGAGTGAGTTCGAGATAGCATGTTGGGTGATCTTACTTTCTTCCTCAGCTTTCAAATCAAGCAAAATAAAGATGGGAACTTCATCAACCAAGGCAAGTACACAAGTGATCTACTCAAGAGCTTTGGGATGGAGAACACCAAACCGATGGACACACCCATGTCAAATATCGTCAAACTTTATAAAGATGAAGAAGGTAAGAAAGTGGATGAGAATCTTTATAGAGGTATAATTGGAAGTTCACTTTACTTCACTACCTCTAGACCTGACATAATGTTTAGTGTTATATTGTGTGCTCATTTTCAATCAGATCCCAAGAAATCACATCTTATAGTTGTTAAGAGGATTTTAAGGTACTTAGGAAAAACCCAAAATTTTAGACTATGGTATCCCAAGTCAAGGGAATTTACTCTCACTGCTTATAGTGATGCTGATTATGTAGGATGTTTGATTCATAGAAAGTGCACAAGTGGAACTTGCTTCCTCCTAGGACCATGCTTGGTGTCTTGGTTTTCCAATAAATAGAGCACATTGGTTTTATCAACTACCAAGGCTAAATACATTATAGTTGGGAGTTGTTGTGTCCAGGTTCTATGGATGAAGCAAATGCTCCAAGACTTTAACATTTATTTTAATGCTTCTCCTATATTTTGTGATAATATTAGTGAAATAAATTTATCTTATAATCCTATATTGCATAGTAGCGACAAGAATATAGAGGTGCCTCATCATTTTCTTTGTGATCACATTTCCAAGAAGGATATTTATGTCATGCATGTGGACATGGAAAATTAGTTGGCGAATGTTTTTATTAAACCTCTAGCTAGAGAGCAATTTGATTTTATTAGATCTAAATTGCTCATAACTACTTTGGATGAATTTGATATGTGTGATGGAGTGGAATTTTGGAGTCCTTAATCATCCAATGACATAAGTAAAATCATAAGGTCGAATAATATTGAGAGTTACAAGATTTTGACAAAATAGGTTTGTTGATTGATGTTAATATCATGCTTAACTCTATGCCTTGTTGAGGAATTTAATTGAATGGTCCAATAGATGAGTTTCTTCACCAAATTGGAGTAGAATGTACCTTGAGAGGTAAGAAAGCTATGGTTAAAATTTGGTGGCAATCGGAGTATCCTAGAAGGAGTTATTTATGTTTGAAATTAGTGAAAATATATACTTTATTGGTGTTTGATTAGTCTAAGTTACTGATTAAATATGTGTCTTGCACCCTTGGCTTCCATGCGATCCTATCTCTAGCCGTGGATCCCGGATCCAGTGGCTACGTTCCCAGCACTTAAGCAAGCCACAGATCACGTTTTGGACGGGTTCCTTTGTAGCTGTTGGATGCACCCTAGACGGCCAGATCCTTATCCCCTACCTCCAAGCAGCCTGGAGATTGTGGAGCAGTCAGCGATGTTAAGTCCCTAGCACCCCCACGTCGTGATCGTGGACCGAAGGGGGGAAATGAAGTGGACAGTTGCATTTGGCTCGAGTTGAGGAGTGAGGAGACCCCTTAAACGAGATGCACAAACACTTCAGTGGAGAGAACCAACCATCATCCCTCACTGCTTCTCCACTATGAAGAACAGGTGGTAGAGGAAGGTGTTCTTGGAGATATAGAGGGGAATCCGAGGAAGATGAGTAGGCGAGAAATGAAAACCGAGGTCAGATGATTCGCTGGAGGTCGTGTGCCACTTGTTGTAGCCGTAGATCAGAGATCCGTGGAGGAAAAAGGGAAGACACCTCTTTTCATCCGTTGTGCTGCAGTGGCTGTTGCCGACAAGACAACCCGGATGGAGCTTCGGAGGCACAAAAGAGGATGCTTGAAGCTGAGGAATCCTGGACGAGGTTCAAGGCAGCACCACCTAAAGTTGAGGAGGAGGATAGCGGCACCTATCCCTCATCAGAGGTCCAACCCCACGGCGGGGCTGAGAAGCTGAGGGGCGCGAATCTCACGCAGGCCGGTGGCTTAGCCGTCCGAGAGGACGGTGGTGAAGAGACTCACATGACAGAAATCCTATAGGTGACGCAGGCTGATCGATTGCTTGTTCCATGAGGCAGGATCACCATGGAAACCTCACAGAGAGGCTGTTTGAGGCGGACTCTGTTTCATAGAGGAAACAGAGGCTTCATGATTTGGGAAAGTAGGGAAGAAGCGGACCGGGTCCAGCCCTAGGCCGAGAACCGGATGGCCCAACAAAAGACTCGCATACCCTAAAGAGCAATGTGGCAGCGTGCAATTGGCCCACAAAGGTAAATCATTGTTTAATTTCATAGTAAATGTCTAGATCTTGCATAATTCCTAGTAATTAGCTCGAGCATCAGAAAAATACAAGTATATATCAAAATTCTCAGAAAAATGAGTAGAACACAGTAGAATGATAATATCAAGCTGTTGATGCACTAATAACAATGATATCATGTAAGATGTGTAATGATCATATGATGAGTAATAAATATCAAACGATGCTCTAAAATTATGAGAACATGTCAGTAAATACACATTCATGCTTATAATCCATGTGATATCAGTAATTATAATATTGATGTACGAAATCATGTAATTTGATTAATATGGCTAATTATGGCTTTTAACCCTGAATAAAATGCAATAAATACATACGTGCTCTATAAATGATGAAATTTATAGAACACTCTTATATCAGTAACTGGAAGCTAATCTGGAACTTTGATATCAGTTAGACGCATAGAATTTATGTTACATGAGGATGACCCTTAATACATATGATGTAACCCTAATATGGTTAATGAATGTGGCATATGTTAAGTACGTTCACATAATAATGTGACACATGAGTATATGCAGTTGATGAACTATAATGTGGAATATGACATCAGTAAGATAAGCCTAAGACAAGAATGCAAGTAATCATGCACATATCTCAATGAACTAAGTGAAACTCTAATGAACACGATTAGGGTTAAGATGATGATGAGAACCTGATGGTATATATCCTTGTCTTAACCACGATTTGACCAAGATAGAGTTGACCTGAGGAATATGTGTGATTAAGGTTGTCTTGATCAAGGTACGACATTACATCTTGCTTGGCTTATTATACTTTATGCTTGTGTTATATGGTAGTAAAGACTTGGCATATGATATTGATTGAAATGATTGTTCTTGTATGATATGTTGTTTGATTTTCCATACTTATGGCTATGAACACATGAAACATAAGATATCGGATCCATCATATGATAGCACTAAACTCTTTGGTAGTACAGTGCATTGAAGTGATCTCAAACTCTTTGGTAGTAGATCACATGTGTGAAAAACACTAGAGGGGGGTGAATAGAGTTTTTAAAATTATTTTAACAATTTATTGAACTCAAACAACCACAATTGAAATTAGAAGAAGGAGACAGGTGTTTAGAGTGGTTCCAACTTTAGAAAATACTAAAGTTGTCAGTCCACTACCCGGTTGCTTACCCAACCGGGATTTTGAAAGTATTTATTTTATTACCTTCTCAAGGATTTATACAAAATACAATACTTTCCTTTACACCCCTTGAACAGCCTTCACTTGAAGTAGGTGCACCAACTTGAGGTAGCCTTCTTGAAGTAACTCCAAGCTCTCCCTTGAAGTAGCCTTCCTCTCTAGAAGTAACCTCCCGTTGCACCAGCCTTCTGAAGTAGCTCAAGGTCTCCTTCTTCACCAAGAAGATCTCCACCCTCTCCAATCCGCAGCCTCCAACCTAGGAGTAGCAAGGAGAGTACAAACAGTAATAGAGAACAAGAAAGGAAAAAGGAAATTACAACTTATCCTTTGTAGCCCAAGGCTTGATTTGCCTAGATCAAGCGTATAGATCTCCTAACCAAGTGTGTGGACTTGTGATTGCAGTGGGTAGGAGATGCTAGCCTATAGGACACGAATTTTGAGCTAAGGAAGGAAGTGGCCAATTGTCACAATGCTCAAATTGCTCACAAACAGATTGCTCAAAGTATGCTCAAGGATTTCTCAAGTGTAACAAGTGAGTTTGAGTGTCCTGTGGCTTGTCCTATTTATAGGAATGGCCTAAGGATGCTTAAGGACGTTTTAGACAACTTCTAGGGGTTTCTAAGTGCTTAACTAGCCGTTAGGTACAAGTTTGTTGCTTTAGAAACGGCTAATTAATTTACTCTACAGTTGCTGTCAGAGTTTATCTCGGTCGAGGATTGGTCGACCGAGACACCTACTCGGTCGAAATCTTGTCGACCGACAGGCTCTCTGAATCAAGTGTTTTGCAACGTTTATCTCCAACTGCCAACTACCTTGTCAGTTGAGTCTAACGGCTACTTTGGATCTTTCTCGGTCGAGAAGATTGTCGACCGAGAGTGTCTCGGTCGAGGAGTTGGTCGACCGAGATTGATCCTGTTTCAATGTTTCAATTTAGGCACTAATTATATGTATGAGTGTGCATATGTGATCCTATTTGAAGGGGATGACTTATCTAAATGTGGTGTTTAGCTAGGGAAGATCTAACGCTTGATTTACATGATACATTATATATTTGTACAAGTTTTTACAAAGCGATTACATTTCATGAAAATATAAATATGTAAGCATATGGATTTCCCTAGTACTTTGTCATCCGCCTTGTTCCTGCACACTCAAGTAGCTCGTTAGATCAATAAGAATGAAATGTTTGTCATAATCAAAACAAAAGGGATTTATAGATGTCCATTTAGCCAACAATGTGTTAGATCTCAAACTCTTTGGTAGTAGATCACACGTTAAATGATCTCAAACTCTTTGGTAGTAGATCATAAGGCCTAAAAACATCAAAGCCTTTGGGGGCATATGTATGAGATATATGATGGAAATGTGATTAAAAATATGTTTTCTCTTTTGTTAATGAACATCTTTTTGCAAGTATATGTTTTTCTTATATTTCTTTATAACTACCAAGTATTAGTTTTATCTTATTGCCAAGATATGATGAGAGGTATATAAAAGACATGTAGGCGTACTCAGTACAATATTCTTGAATATTATGCTGACGTGTACCGCATGTAATCTTTTGTTTAGGTTGTGGTTATGCTTTTGAAGATTTAAGATAGTTGAGAGTTGTATGGCGAGCTGATGTACAGGTGGACATGTTGTCTTAAGATCCTGTTATTTAGAGGTAGTACATGTATATGTATAAGTTCATTGTTCAATATGTAATATCAAATGTTGTAATAATTCATGTTATAAATATATGTTGAATGGTGAACATGTGTTGTGGTTTTATTATTGTTCATGTGCATGTGCTACTGATTGTTTCCTTCTGACTCTTTTGATTTTCTTTTTCTTAGCCTAGTATGGGATGTTTAAATTGGGATTCTCGCTGAGGTGAGAGTTTTAATTTGGACGTCACACATCAGATTAAGTTTTAGAAAATCCGGGGACGTCACAGGTGGTATCAGAGCATGAACAATAGCAAAGCCTCACATTTACTCATTATGCAACTCAAAACCAAAGAACCTTGAACTTAATAATCCTTAGGGTTAGATTAGTCATCTTTTAGAGACTAGATCTGACCTAGCCTCTAGGTTAGCACCTAGATGTCCGAGAACTAGGTCTAGACTAGTGCTTGTAGTATAACAAGTCCTTAGATGTCGTTATTTCCTTATAGTGCAGCGGTATGGGACGTTGCATTATTTGGAAATGACGTGCATCAAGGGAAGAGAAACCCTAGACATATTGCGCACATTGTCTAGAGTAGCTACACTAGTCTACCCCTTGTTCTCACCCTTTTCACTAGTTTTCATGACACTGTACTCTCTACTATGTGTGGGACACTCGTTTTCAGGATTTGGTTTTTGATTCCAAACAAATCGAACCTCGATAGTTTTCTCTGACGCTTGTTTTATCGGAGAAAAACTATATAATATTTTATTATGTATATGTATTACAAAAAAAATGTGTCCCCACACATGTATGAGTAGGAGGTGGTCATGCAACCTAAGTGAAAGTGATGACATCAGCCTAGAAGAGAGTGTAGTTCTAGATTAGATGTCTAGAGCCTAGTTGGAATATATATATATGATAGATGGAATAGATGAAATAAGTTTTGATGATATGATGTAGGTCTTATATAGATGATATAAGATAACATATGCTGATATATGTTTGTCTTTGAGGACTTAAGTTCAGTTTTGAGGATTTGAGATAAGTTTTGATGATGCAAGTATGCATTCTTTTATGAGATGAGATAAGTTAAGTTAAGACAAGTTGTGAGTCAGCATGAGCCTCAAGCTCTTTTACAAAGGAGGACCTCTAGTGTTAGGACCAGTTTTGGGGGATAGCTCAAGAGAGAGAAAGACCCACAGGGAGAAGGTCAGAGAACCTAGACTCCATGTTATGAGATGATGAGAAATATGTGATATGATATGTCCTAAACTAGACTACTCGTGAGTGATTGAGTTGAGTCACTCTATGTATGATTCCTATAGTTTTCTTGAACCCTAGATGTCCTTGGGAGTACCAAATCCTAGAGACAGAGAGAGGCTGGTTATATATGTACATGCAAACATGAATATGAGTGCCTACCATCTGGGTGAGGAAGAGAGCCCAAGACCCTGGAGGAGGTATCTATGTTAGTTGGATGAAGCCTCATGCTCAGGTTAGTGGTTTCCAATATAGGAATCTAGTGGTGTGTATATAAGAGAGACTTGGGTAAGATGTCTCATGGGTAGAGACCTATGAAGAGTACGTCATAGCATGTTTTGGTTTGTTCTTACGTGGTCGGAGCTTGTAAGGCTATCACTAGTGCTAATGAGGTAGACCTGATAACCCTAGATCAGAGAGGAATGGTAAAGTATATGCATCCGAGATACTCATTGAGTTGAGTTGGCTCAGAGAGACTGAGCATGGAACTACCCTCGTGGTATGGGTTAGGAGAACCTCAATTGGACTAGACAAAGTTTTGATATATGTTTAACAAGTCACTCACATTACTTTGTTTAGCACAACCATGATATAATATATATGTTCATGATCTAATCTCGAGATGTGACACATAAAAATGATATGATGGAAACCTATAGATGGTTTAATAGATATTAATGCATAAATGGGTAACCATATACATAAATAATGATGACAATGTGATATAGTTGGTTAATCTTGCGATGAAAACTTAGTAAATGTTGAAATTTATTTTGAGCAAGGAAATAAAATCATATGCATGAGATATGTTACACGAGGTGTTAATCTTAGTGCTTAGTAATGAAAAAATAATAATTTTAAGGCTAGCACAACATAACATGTATGGCACCTTGATATGATCTATATGGATGATGTGAGTTAATGATAGTTAACTCCCTCCTAAAAGGCATATGTTAAGTTGAACATGTTTCAAAAATTAGCTAAAATAAATGTTGACAACACCTTGATATAATGGGTTAGTTTAGTTAATTCTTTTATAATATGGTAATATGATGTGAGAACCCTAATGCACGGGTTAAGATAAGGATGCAGCCCTGATATATGAGATATGTCATGACATAACCTAACTTTCTAAACCCTTGTTTGAGCCTTCTATGGAGTGTTTGTGCACCAAGATGGTTGTAGAAACCCCTAATAGTGCTTTGGATACATGGTTCTAGGTAACCTTTGCGGATATGTTACACATAGAATAGTGCCTACATTGGATGAAGGCAAGATAAGGTTTTCCCTGGAAGTATGAGTATGGTTTACTTTCGAGGACGAAAGCTCCTTTAAGATGTATATGATGTGACAAAGTGGTTTTCTGGCTTAATTCCGAGGACGGAATTTTCTTTTAAGGTGTGTAGGATGTGATGGAGTGGACTTTTGGAGTCCTTAGTCATCCAATGACATAAGTAAAATCATAAGGTCGAATAATATTGAGAGTTACAAGATTTTGAAAAAATAGGTTTGTTGATTGATGTTAATATCATCCTTAACTCTATGCCTTGTTGAGGAATTTAATTGAATGGTCCAATAGATAAGTTTCGTCACCAAACTGGAGTAGAATGTACCTTGAGAGGTAAGGAAGCTATGGTTAAAATTTGGTGGAAATCAGAGTATCCTAGAAGGAGTTATTTATGATTGAAATTAGTGAAAATATATACTTTATTGGTGTTTGATTAGTCTAAGTTACTGATTAAATAGGTGTCTTTCACCCTTGGCTTCCATGCGATCCTATCTCTAGCCGTGGATCTCGGATCTAGTGGCTACTTTCCCAGCACTTAAGCAAGCCACGGATCACGTTTTGGACGGGTTCCTTTGTAGCTGTTGGATGCACCCTAGACGGGCAGATCCTTATCCCCTACCTCCAAGCAGCCTAGAGATCATGGAGCAGTCAGCGATGTTAAGTCCCTAGCACCCCCACGTCGTGATCGTGGACTAAAGGGGGGAAATGAAGTGGACAGTTGCATTCGGCTCGAGTAGAGGAGTGAGGAGACCCCTTAAACGAGATGCACAAACACTTCAGTGGAGAGAACCAACCATCGTCCCTCACTGCTTCTCCACTACGGAGAACAGGTGGTAGAGGAAGGTGTTCTTGGAGATATAGAGGGGAATCCGAGGAAGATGAGTAGGTGAGAAATGAAAACCGAGGTCAGATGATTCACTGGAGGTCGTGTGCCACTTGTTGTAGTCGTAGATCAGAGATCCGTGGAGGAAAAAGGGAAGACACCTCTTTTCATCCGTTGTGCTGCAGTGGCTGTTGCCAACAAGACAACTTGGATGGAGCTTTAGAGGCACAAAAGAGGATGCTTGAAGCTGAGGAATCCTGGACGAGGTGCAAGGCAGCACCACCTAAAGTCGAGGAGGAGGATAGCGGCACCTATCCCTCGCCGGAGGTCCAGCCCCACGGCGGGACTGAGAAGCTGAGGGGCGCGAACCTCACGCAGGCCGGCGGCTTAGCCGTCCGGGAGGACGGTGGTGAAGAGACTCACACGACGGAAATCCTATAGGTGACGCAGACTGATCGATTACTTCTTCCATGAGGCAGGATTACCATGGAAACCTCACGAAGAGGCTGTTTGAGGCGGACTCTATTTCACAGAGGAAACAGAGGCTTCGTGATCTGGGAAAGTGGGGAAGAAGCGGACTGGGTCCACCGGATGGCCCAACAAAAGACTCGCATACCCTAAAGAGCAATGTGGCAGCGTGCAATTGGCCCACAAAGGTAAATCATTGTTTAATTTCATAGTAAATGTCTAGATCTTGCATAATTCCTAGTAATTAGCTCGAGCATCAGAAAAATACAAGTAATATATCAAAATTCTCAGAAAAATGAGTAGAACACAGTAGAATGATAATATCAAGCTGTTGATGCACTAATAACAATGATACCATGTAAGATGTGTAATGCTCATATGATGAGTAATAAATATCAAACGATTCTCTAAAATTATGAGAACATGTCAGTAAATACATATTCATGCTTATAATCCATCTGATATCAGTAATTATAATATTGATGTATGAAATCATGTAATTTAATTAATATGGCTAATTAGGGCTTTTAACCCTAAATAAAATGCAATAAATACATACATGCTCTATAAATGATGAAATTTATAGAACACTCTTATATCAGTAACTGGAAGCTAATCTGGAACTTTGATATCAGTTAGACACATAGAATTCATGTTACATGAGGATGACCCTTAATACATATGATGTAACCCTAATATGGTTAATGAATGTGGCATATGTTAAGTACGTTCACATAATAATGTGACACATGAGTATATGTAGTTGATGAACTATAATGTGGAATATGACATCAGTAAGATAAACCTAAGACAAGAATGCAAGTAATCATGCACATATCTCAATGAACTAAGTGAAACTCTAATGAACACGATTAGGGTTAAGATGATGATGAGAACCTGATGGTATATATCCTTGTCAGCTAGATCTCATAGTGTAGAGTCAGAGTCAGTAAAGGGGCCATCTAGGCCATAGTACAAGACCATGAATTGTTACAAGCAGGGCAAGTAGGACATCTAAGGTGGGCATGTCCTGTGAAGGATGAAGAGGTGACACAACAGTTGAGACAAAGTCAACAAGGGTTACAACAATGACAGTTCAGCAATGGTGGAGGTTGAGGATGTGGTTAGTCATTGTAGGTTGGTTCGTCTAGGCAAGCCAGTAGAGGATGGGTGCAAAAACAGGCAATGACTTGATTCTATGCTATGAGTCAACCAGAAGGAGTAGTCAACCCGAGGGTTGTGACAAGTCATATGGATTTATTTCATTCTGATTTATCTTTTTGTTATTTTAAAACTATTTTAGTTGACCCAGGTGCAACACACTCTTTTATCATTAGAGAAGTGATTGCTAGTTGTTCCTTGCCTGTTAGTTGTAGACATGATATTCTTCACTTAGAAACCCCTTTGGTTGGTTTCGCTGAGCTACGGGAGGTGTGTCCATCTTGCGTTCTTTCTTTCTTAGGATGCAACATTCAAGTGGATTTCATGCTACCTGACATGCATGGACTCAATGTGCTTCTTGGAATGGGTACTTTGGAGAAGTACCAAGTGGTCCTGGATTGTAGTGTCAAGGTGGTAAGGTTTTGTGATGGTGATGTTTTGTGGACCTTCCAAGGAGAAAGGAAGATTCTCCTGACGTGTTTGGTGTCATCTATGAAAACGAAGAGGTTGATGAGGCAGGGCTATGAAGCATTTTTGGAACATGAGGTGGATACCAAGGCGAGTAGCCCTAATATTTGAGAAGTGCCTATTGTTTGTGAGTTTTTGGACATGTTTCCCAAGGAGTTTTCAGGTGTTCCCCCTCCTAGAGAGATTGATTTTGAGATCAATCTGGTTCCTGGTACACAGTCGATAACACAAAGACTATACATGATGGCACTAGCTGAGATGGAAGAGCTGAAGAAGCAGTTGCAGGAGTTGCTTGAGAAAGGCTTTATCAGACTGAGCATGTTCCCTTGGGGTGCTCTAATGTTGTTTATGAAGAAGAAGGATGGATCCACGAGGTTATGTATAGATTATCTACAAGTGAACAAGGTGACAATTAAGAGTAAGTATCCTTTGTCGTGTATAGATGATCTATTGATCAGTTGAGGGGTGTTGCTGTTTTCTCAAAGATAGATCTGAGGTCATGATATCATCAATTGTAGATCAAGGCGTATGACATACCCAAGTCATCGTTTAGGACTTGGTATGGTCATTATGAGTTTGTGGTTATGCCATTTGGGCTAACCAATGCACCAACAATGTTCAAGGACATGATGAATAGAGTGTTCAGACCTTATCTCGACCAGTTCATGGTTGTGTTCATTGACAACATCCTGATTTACTCATGTGACAACGAACAACATGAGAAACACTTACAACATGTGTTAACCTTGTTCAGACTACACAAGTTGTACGCTAAGTTCAATAAGTGTGAGTTTTTGCTTAAGGAGGTGTCTTTTCTGGGACATGTCACATCTGCTGAAGGTGTGCGTATAGATCCCAAGAAGGTTCAGTTTGTGTTAGAATGGGATCAATCAAAGACACTGACAGAGGTTTGCAATTTCCTTGGGTTGGCAGGTTATACATGAGGTTTTCAAGAACTTCAACGCAATGGTGTTACCCCTAACAAAGTTGATGAGAAAAGACATGCCATTTGTATAGGATGACAAGTGTAGGCATTCTTTTTAGCTTTTGGAGGAGAAGCTGACTAGTGCATAAGTGCTGGTTTTTCCAAATCAAGGGAATGGTTACATAGTCTTTTGTGATGCGTTAAAGAACAGTTTGGGTGTGTGTTGATGCAAGATAAGAACGTGATTTCTTTTTCTTCTCGACAACTTAAGAAACACGAGGAGAGCTACCCGACGCATGATCTGGAGCTTGGGGTGGTGGTCCATGCCTTGAAGATATGGAGATATTACCTTTATAGCGAGACATGTCAGATCTTCACCGACCACATGAACCTTAAGTACATCTTTTCACAGCAAAAGTTGAACATGCGATAGAGACGCTGGGTGGAGCTAATCAAGGATTATGATTGCACCATAGACTACTAGGTAAGAAAGGCGAACATGGTGGAAAATGCTTTGAGCAGGAAGTCTTCTTTGTCATCGTCCATGGATAAGGCACATCTATGCTCTTTGGTGTGCCATAAGAGAGACATGTTGGTGTCCTTTACGTCAGATTAATGTGAAGTTGGAGGTGTCCTTGTTAGCAGGACCGTTGGCCCAGTCTAAGGAAGTTGATGGATTTTATGAGTCAGAGGATAGGACAATATGTTACCACGATAGAGCAATTGTACCTGATGTCAATAATATAAGGAAGTTGTATTTGGAAGAGGCTCACTCTTCAATGTATGACATGCTTCTAGGTATCACCAAGATGTATCACAATCTGAAGCGTGATGTAGATGAGTTTCTGTCTACATGCACAATGTGTCAGCAGGTTAAGGTAGAGCATCAAAAACCTATAGGAACTTTGTAACCGTTGCCTATACTACAGTGGAAATGGGATCATATCATGATGGACTTTGTGGCTGGACTTCCTAGGAAAACCAAAGGCCATGATTGCATATGGGTGATTGTTGACAGGTTGACTAAGTCAGTGCATTTCCTTCCTATGAAGAGAACATATACAACTGAGAAGTTGGCACATGTTTATGTTAATGAGATGGTGTGTTTGCATGGTATTCCAACTACCACTGTGTCAGACAGGGGTCCTTAGTTTACCAGTCACTTTTAGGAGCGTCTGTATACAACCATAGGTAATCAATTGAAGTTCAGTACAATGTTTCACCCACAGATAGATGGACAGGCTGAGAGGACATCACATACTTTAGAAGATCTACCGAGAGCTTGTGTCTTGTAGTTTTTGGTCAGTTGGGATGTGCACCTTAGTTTGATGGAGTTTTCTTACAACAACAACTGTAAGAGGAGCATTGATATGGAATCGTACAAGGATTTGTATGGGAGATGTTGTAGATCTCCATTATATTGGTATGAGATAGGTGAATATCAACTTCTTGGTCCTAAGCTTGTACAACAATTGATAGAAAAATTAAGTTGATTCAACAACAACTGAAGGCAACTTAGGATAGGAAGACGTCTTATGCCAATAACTATTATAGGCATTTGAAGTTCTAAGTGGGAGACTAGGTGTATCTCAAAGTCTCTTCTTGGAAAGGCATGTTGTGGTTTGGGAAGAAGGGTAAGTTGGCTCCCAGGTATATAGGACCTTACCCCGTGGTGGCACGTGTTGGGAAGGCAGCTTACAAGTTGGAGTTGCCACCTGAGTTTCATAGGTTTCATCCACTGTTCCATGTTAGTATGTTGAGGAAGTGTCACCCTGATACTGATTTGGTTTTGCATCCACTAGAGGTTGATCTAGATGAAGATGTGTCATATGTGGAGGGTCCCTTGTTGATCCTGGATAGGAGGATCGAGAAGTTGAAGAAGAAGGATATTATTTTGGTTAAGGTTTTGTGGCATCACCATGGTGTTGAGGAAGTCACATGGGATCTTGAGGAAGAGATGCATATGAAATACCCGTCTCTTTTTGTGTAGGATTTTGGGGGTAAAATCCTTGTTAGGGATCTATGTTTGTAAGGCCCCTAACCTAAATTAGTGCTTGTTTATGCTTGATTTGCTTAATAAGATGCTCAAACCTTGATCTAATCTCTTGAGATGCGTTAATAACATGTGACATGTTTATGTTTTTAGTTTGGTCCTATTTGGTTGATGTTTGAGCTACTTATGCTTATTATGAACCAAGTTGCAATTTACCCATGTTGAGGGTCTATCTTGAAATTTGTCACATGTAGGTTGTGCCTTTTGTGCCTTAGCATCATGATAGAGAGCATGATGCTTTAGGGCCCCTTGTTGGACCTTGGTTGATGAGGTGGCATCATGAGGTGATGTTAGGGTTTGCATGGCTTTGCTTGGATGCTTGAGTTTGATCGTGTATCGACCTTGTGTGTTGGTCCTTGAGGTGTTGCGACCACAACACTTCCTCAAGTGATGTTTGTTGCAAACTTGGTGCTTTGGGCAAGTGTTTTGGTTGCTAGGGTTATATATGCTTGAGATTTGTTGTGACCTACCTATGTGCTTTGCTTGAACCTTGGGTGCAGTGGACTTGAGTAGTCGCTACACTACCTTGTTTGTATCACCCTTGTTGCATGCATGTCGATCCTTTGTGGGACATGTGTCCTTTTGGTGCTCTCATGTCTTAACACCTCATAATCTTATCTCTCTCCTATCCCCTTGGGTATTTAAGCCCTCTCTTTCACATGCGAGTATCTCTTTTAGCTCTTTTGACTCTCTTCTCCCTTATGTTTGGCTTAGAGCTTGTGAAGCAAGGTAATGTGGTAACCTTGGAGCTTTGGTGGCCAATCTTCTTTGCATGTGGTGACCTTGAGCTTGATCATCTTCTTTGTGGTGATCCTTGGTGATTTTCCTTCTTGGTAAGTGGTTCTACACCCTTGATCTCATTTTTCCTTTAGACCCTGCCTCTTGCTTTCTCCTCTTATCTGTGAGACTATATATCACCATGGTGGCTATCTTAAGGATCTTCTCTTCACAAATTTCAGAGACTATGGTTTGAACATGGTAGCACCTAAGTGAGATGAAGCTTCCTCCTTTCTCCTTTCTTCTTTCTTCTTCGTTCAACCTAGGGTTGTGTTTTCTTCCTCTTGAGCATCTCTTTGACCTTGGTGTGTTCTTCTCGTTTTAGGTGACCTTGTGGCCATGGATTCGATCCAAGTTGGAGTTCTTCTTCTCTCTTAGAGCTCGTGGCTTTGGAACTTGATCTTCTTCTTAAGGCGGGTTATATAACTTTCCCCTCTTCTATTATTGCACCATTAAATTGCTTGCATGCTACTATTTTATATCTTAAACATGATACTAAGATGTTAGTTGATGCTATCATGATCTAGGGTTTATGATTTTGAAATATTCTTATATGGATTACTCTTTCTCCTAAACCCTAATTTCATGCACCCAATTTCTCAGTGATGGTAAGTTTATGTTCCTTAAAGCACCTTGATCTTTGGTTTCTTCACCATGTTTGTGTTTCGGCCATAATGTGTTGGTTGGGGATTTTGGTTCTTGTGTGCATATGATGGACATTTATTTTCTCTCTCTTTCATGATTTTATTTATTGATCTTGATGGGGTTTGATGCTTTCTATATGAAGATTCATCCTGGTGACGTTTCCTTAATGATGAGCTTCGTTTCGGTCGACATGTCTTGATCCTTGTGTTTGTCACAACACTAGGTTTTATCCTGAGGTCACTACATATGAGTATTATGGGTCGCTACCCATGTTGGTTTTGTTGTGTTCGAAGTACCTTCATTGGTTTTGAGGTCGCTACCATCAACATGTTTCTATCGGTCACTTTCCTCTTGTGTTAATGCTTGGTTAGGTCACAACCCTAAACCTAGTTCCCTTGCGGTTGCTACACATGGGCCCTTGTTGTGATTGCAAGAGTGAGATAACCCTAAGTGGTGGTTGCAACACATGTTTTTGAGTTGGTTGGTCGCAACAAGTGATTCTTGTAGTCGAAATTCATGATCTTATTTGATGGGTCACTACAACATAACTGTTTTGGCTGCAATAAAGTGCTGACCTAGTGGGGTCGCTACAAGGTGTCACCCATGGTGGTCTCTCATATGCATGGGTGTTGACCATTACCTGAATTTACCCTAGTGGTTGATACATGTTGTTGTTTACATGATGATGCTCACATGTTTATGATAGTAATGTTAAACCCTAATGTGTTTCAAGAATGTGGGAGACGATGTACCTAGGGTTAATGGCAAGTATTGAAATGGAAACCCTAATTGGCCATATGAGAAACCCTAATGTCAAGTGTATGTTATATTGAAATGGAAACCCTAATCGGCCATATGAGAAACCCTAACCCTAATGTCAAGTGTATGTTATACTTTTTGAGCTTAATTAAATAAATAGCATGAGTTGATACTTTCTCTCTCCTACTTGTGTAATCCTAACCTTATAGGTGGAATGTGTATTAGACGCTAGTGATCACTATGGTGTATTTGATATGAAACAAGGATTTGATTATGAGACTTCATGAGGCGTGATGAAATAAGGATGATGTGCAAGAATTATGTGGTTTGGGTCTTATGACCTGGCAGAGGCTTAATGCCTAATGTGAGGTGGTAGCCTCTAGTGATGAGATGAGGGACCGATATACCCTAATGATGTGATAATGTTGATGGTCTTGTATGGCAGTGATATCAAGTGATGACATGACAAGTTTATACTCCATACATTTTTATATCCTTTGGAGTTGTAATATACCCTTATCTTTGTAGAGTTTGTTTTGGGTTTGTACATTGTAACTTGATTGATGCTAAAAGACACCCAATTGGCTTAACTAATCAAGTGATACTCTAATCATGTAGTTTCCCTGTGCCACAGATCCATCTTTAGCATCAGTGTTTGATGGATGGTGAAACGAGTTCTCCCTCAGTGGAAGCTTAGAGTCATATACTATTGAGTATATGCATTTCATAATATGGGTTGTGGTCATACCCTGGCAGGAGAATAGTCAAGGTTGTATCTTAGGTGATGTGATTCAGTATATATATGTTATGTTTTGAGGATGACTGTGGTCATACCTCGGCAAGATTGCAACTGTGGCCGTAGCTCAATTTTCACTAGTGATGTGCCTATATACCAAGGCAAACTAGGCTATTTTGTAGTTGGGCTATATATGTCACTACGATAGACTCAGATTAAGGTGTGGGAGATCATACGAGTCTGGCTCCTCCTAGATCTTGTATGGAATTGATTTTGACTTAGTAGTGATCAATTCGAGCGTGAATGGTATACCTTATCTCCTCAAGGCATAATAAAAGATGTAATAAAACCGTGTAGTATATTTGCTTAGGGTTAAACACGACTCACATTGGATGACCCTTTGCCTTATCTCTTGTACTATTCAGTTGATTTATAATGCGGTAAGAGAAATCAACTATTATACATGTTCTTCATATTCCTTCTAAAAGTATAAGATGTCATACGGCTCAGTTGTAGATGCCTAATTTTCTTAAACAATGTTAATTGCTTTGCTCATATCATTTAGCTGAATCTTCTTATCTTGATAATAATGATATCTTTCTGCTTTAATCTATCTGTGTTAATAATAATTTCTGGAAGAGAGTTATATCTCTCATTGGGATGTTGGTCTCACCCTGTGGGTTTCCACATCTTTTAGGTGGTCATGCACGACGAGGTAGAGGCTGAGAAGCAGGAAAAGCAAGTAGTTGTTGAAGGTTGGATATGCTGCTAGTGCTTTGTAATAGAGTCCTATGTGTCGTTCCTTTACTCTTAGGTTCTTGGGGGTGTTTTGTAGATGTTGTACATAGATACAAGGTTTTTTGCAATATGCTATGGTTGTACATATATGACTTGTATATGTGGACAAGTTGTTATATGTAACATGTTTGTGACATGATGGCCCTTGAATAGTGATGTGTACATCTTTGTGGCATGATATGTGATACATGTGGTTATGTCCATGGACGGAAATGTGATATGTTTCCGCTTTTGTGGTCATGTAAAAACCGGCTTTAATTTACCATGTTTTTCTAGTGATATGGATGTTTAGTATTAGTTCTGCACTTTATTTTGAGTTATCTTATTTTACCGTGATCAGTGTGTCATAGTTAGGTTGGTATCATATCTTTAGGTTTTTTTGAATCTATAAGGACACAAGACTAGGGTTTGTGTCTGTTCTAGTGTCCTCTGACATATTTAATAGTAACTACTGCTTATGCAGAAGAATAAGAAGAAGAGACAAAAAGATATGTTTGGAGAACACGAAAAACATGCCAAGAGCAATGTTTCCCCACTAGGTGGTGGTTCCAGGAGGCATGCAAGGGTTGATAGAGTGCCTGAAGTGCCTCAGTTCCACCCAACAACTGTGTCCAATCCTACTTTTCAGTCCATGTTTGGGCAATTTATGGCCATGATGACACATATGGCAGACATGATGCACGTACCACAAGCTAGGGCAACTGTTCCCAATGTTGAATCTTGAGCATCTGGGAAGACCTTTGAGAGGTTGAGGCATGTGGGGGCATTGGAGTATGTCGATATGATAGATCTGACAGATCCTAACATGTGGTTGACTGAGTTGGAGAAGGCTTTCAAGATCCTTAATATCTCTGAAGAGGATAAGGTGAAGCACACAATATACTTGTTGAAAGGGAGTGTTGGCCATTGGTGGGCCATCAAGGTGGAGAAAAAGCCTAGTGTTCTAATCAGTGCTGGCCATTGGTGCCGTCCCTGTACTCTCAGGTCCTTGGGGGTGTTTTGTAGAAGTTCTACTTCGATACGAGGTTTTTGGCAGTATGCTATGGTTGTAAAGATATGGCTTGTATTCGTGGACAAGTTGTTATATGTAACATGTTTGTGGCATGATGTCCACTAAACAATGATGTGTACATCTTTGTCGCATGATATGTGATACATGTAGTGATGTTTGTGGACTCAGATGTAATATGTCTCCACTTTTGTGGTCATGTAAAATTAATTTGAATTTACCATGTTGTCTGGTGATATGGATGTTTAGTATTAGTTCTGAGATTTGTTTTGAGTTATCTCATTTTATTATGATCGGCGTGTCACAAACAACAATACAAGAATTTCCCAAATCAGGGAATTTTGATTGTCTGACCATTTGACTTCATTGGGCAAACAAAAACCCTGAAAGGACTGGTTTAATATTACATTTAGATGCAAATCTCTTGGTTTTTGGTACGACACTTGTTGGCTCAAGTAGTTGTACTAACTGCCATATCACGTTTTATTGCATGTGGTGATTGTTATAGTATATAATATGTATTACATATATAAATCTCTCCATATAATATCAACATTGAAGATACTTCTAAGTGCAATAAACATGAAACCTTGTTCGATTAAGTGTGGGCACACCACGTGAGGTGCATTGTCTACCTCAGGGAAGTGTGAAAATAAGTATCTGGGCCCAACCAACAAAGTGGGCACATATCTTACTGTATTGGCCTTGGGTTAGACTTGACTAGGTGATATTAATAGAATTAAGCACCTAGAGGAAAAAAATGACATATATTTCATATGATGATTTGTTGACAAGCAGTTTTGCAATCATCTATCCACAAATTGTATAGGATGCAATTGGTAATTGTTACCTACCTTAATAATTAAGGTGTGAGTGGTCAACCATACTTGACTCACGACTTAATATATTTTGGATCTTGCATCATTAGAAGATTTCTCGTTGTAATCTTCTTGAATAATAGCGAGGGATATTAATTCAAATAAAGTAGTGGGAGCATAATTAATCAAAGACCACATTAGTTCTATCAATCAAAATTTTGAAAACAATTAATTTTGAATACAATTAATTTTGAATACAATTTCTTGACTTGTGAAGAAATTTCTTCTATGATGATCAATGAAAAATACTAGCAACAATCATTTTTCACTTTGACCAATCCAAAAATAAATGGGAATAACTCTAATGATTGGTTCAGGATGTTGAGATTTATTTTGACACATGAGCATAAGCTCTATGTCCCAGACACACCGGGATCTAATGAACTAACTCTGAATATGCCTAGGGCAGAAAGGAAGCTCATGAGAAGCATTCCGATGATGCCATGGACATCAAATGCCTAATTCTATGCTCATGAATCATGAGCTTTAGAAGAAATATAAGAATATGGATGTTATTGATATTATAACACATCTCAGAACATGTATCAAGAAAAAGCAAGGTAGGATAGGTATGATGTCTCTAAGGTTGTTTTATAAGTGTAAAATGGCAGAAATTGATCTAGTTGGACCCCGTGTGATCAAGTTAATTGGGTATATAGAAAGTCTTGCAGAGACTTGGTTTTCCTTTAGATTAAGAGTTGGCCTCACATGTAGTCATGCGCTCATTGTCAGATTCATACAAGAAAATTTTCATGAATTATAACATGAACAATTTTGATAACCCATTGGCCAAACAATTAGCATATTGAGAACAACTTAGGGTAAATGTAAGACAAGCCCAATTCCATGTTAATAGTCAGCAATGAAAAAGGAAAGTCCAAGGGCAAAGGAAAAGGTAAAAAATATTCTAAATCTAGCCATAAGTCTTATGCACTTAAGGAAAAAAGAGGAGTAGGTTAGGGAAGAAATTGTCACCAGGATGAACATTAGAAGAGAAATTTCCCTCTCTACCTTGAGGAACTAAAGAACAAGAAGCAAGGGATATATATCTCCACTTTAGGTATTTATGATATAGAAACAAGCTTATCTACTTCTTCATCATGGGTATTAGATACCGGATGTGAATGTCACATATGCTCAAATATGTAGGATCTAAAAAGAAGTAGAACCTTGAATAAAAGGATAGCAGAACTACACATTGCAAATGGACCAAGAGTTTTTGCTACTATCGTAGGCACCTACTATGTATCTCTACCCAATAGTCTTTTTGTAGAGTTAGAGAACTGCTATTATGTATCTAGCATAAATATAAATATTATTTCTATATCCTATCAGGACAAGAATTGTTTTTGATTTCTAATAATGATGAATTTCCATTTTTAAATGTGAGATATTTTGTGGCACTACCCCCATATCTTATGGTATTTACTTACTAGATCTTGAGACACATGCACATAACATAAACACCAAGTTAAAACTCAATGGCTCAAATAAAACTTATCTTTGGCACTTTTTTCTAGGGCACATAAATGAAAAGTGCATATCTAGACTCCATAAATATGGTTATCCAAACTCTTTTAATTTTGAATCAATACAAACATATGAATCTTGTTTATTGGACAAGATTACAAAAGCACCTTTCACAAGAAATAGTGAGAGAGAGTGACTTATTAGGAATCATACATATTGTTGCGTGTGGACCTTTAAGCACAAGTTCTAGAAATGAATATTAGTACTTCATCACTTTTACTGATGATTTCAATAGATCTGGATACATGTATCTTATGAAACACAAATTAGTATCCCTTGAAAAGTCCAGGAAATTCATGATTAAAGTACAAAATCAACTTGGAAAGAGAATTAACACACTTTTGTTAGATCAAGGTGGTGAATACCTAAGCCAAGAGTACGAGGCCCTTCTGGGGTATTGTAGTATTGTATCACAATGGACTTCATCTGGAACACCATAACATAATGGTGTATCAGAAAGAAGGAACCTAACCTTGTTGCAAATGGTATGATCAATGATGAATTTTGCTAATGTTTAGAGTTTCTTTTGGGGCTATGCTCTTGAAGCTGTCGTGTTTACACTTAACTGAGTACCTTCCAAATCATTTGGAAAGAAACCATATGGGATATGAAGTGGGAGACGTTCAAATATGTCTTTTATGAATGTTTGGAGATGTGAATATTATGTGAAGAAGTAGTTCTATGAAAAGCTTAAACCCAAATTGGATAAACATATCATTGTTGAATACCCTAAGGAAAATAAGGGTTACTACTTCTATATTCCAATTGACAACAAAGTTTTTGTTGTCAAAACTGTTGTATTCCTAAAAAAGAAATTTATTTCCAAATGAACCAGTGGGAGGAAGATATAACTTGAAGAGGTTCAAGACCAAAAATACAACACTGAACTTGATGGTAGATAAGGAATAAGAGGAACCAAAAATTATTGTGGAACCTTAAGTCCCTATCGTAGTGTAGGAATCTTGAAGGTTCAGTAGGAAATGTCTTGAGCCAGAGAGATATGGATTTCTCGTGACTCAAGAAGATGATGTGTTCATCATTGAGGATGAGGAGTCAACAACCTACAATGAGGCTAATGATATCCCATATTTTAAGAAATGTCTGAGAGCCATGAGATCTAAGATGGACTCTGTGTATACCAACAAGGTATGGACCTCAGTGGATCCACCTGAAGGGGTAAAACTGATAGGGTGCAAATGGGTCTTCAAGAAGAAGACCAACGTGGATGGTAATGAACAAACCTACAAAGGTATATCAATTACAAAAAGGTTTCAAACAAGTTATAGTTGTTGACTATGATGAAACTTCTTCACCAATTGTCATAGTTAAATCCATCAAGATCATGCTTTCCATTGCAACTTATCATGAATATGAGGTTTGGTAAATGGACATTAAGACTACTTTCCTTAATGATAATCTTATAGATGATGTGTGCATGAGACAACTTGAAGATTTCATCGTTCTAAATGAAGCCAACACTACTACAAAATGGGGATTCAGCATCGACTAATTTAGGCATGCAACATCAGTTATAAACCAAAGACCAAGTGGGCGACACTAATTATTAAGCCATTCTTCGTTGGTTCACAATATCGATGCAATACTTTTTGTCGTCGGGTCCAAGTTACAACAAAACCGACAATGTAACACACAGTGGGCGACGTATTTATGGTGTCCTTTGACCTTTCCTTATCAGTTTTAAGAACAAAAACTGAAACCTTTAACATTTCCGTATTGGTTTTAAGAACAACCAATGCTTTTAGAATTTCTTGATCAGCTTTGTAATGATAAATAACTGACGTCGAATATCATGATGTCGATTTTACAAGTGATTGAACAGTAAAAACTTTAGGTATACCCGACAAGTTTATTGTAAATAACTGACGTAGAATGGATATGTAGTCGACTATTATGAAATAATTGATGAGAAATGTCTATGTTTTTTTATATAGTAGTTTTACATACCTACTATCCAGATGCTAGCATGTCTGCTGAAAGTTTTAAAGAAATCCAGGCCTCTATAAGCATCACAACTTAAAAACATACTGACAAACCTATAAGAAAAAGATATATATACAAAATAGGAACAAACATGCCGCACATTCTATCATTTTTTCATTTTGAATGCACACAAATCCATGAACTCACAACTGAATTGTTTCATTTCTCAGCCATACATTTAGTTTCGTACATATATGAACAAATACACATCATTATTTTCCTCATTCCTTCACATTCAATTTACACACATATGCACTTCACATTCAATGCACATACACAACTACATATCAACATCAGCTGCCATCTCAGATTTTACATCCACAATGAATAATAATATAAAAAATGAAAATCTGACATCAAAGTTTGAACTAAAAAAAATATTAATCAACCCTCCTATCTTTCATCCAAGTTTAAATTTTTGATGAAGCAGTCTGCGCACTGTTCGCGTAGGTCATTCAGATGCTCCAATGTATAGGGTTTAGTATTGTCAAAAAATGCAAAGAGAATGAGACTTCTAATTAGATTTATTTGTTTTTAGTATCAAATGAAACTACTTAATTAATATGATCCAAGATTAATAACTTACATTCTCTATACATTTGATCTATTGCACGTGAGTGACAATTGTCTACATGTACAACATCACGTAACATGCACATGCCCAGTTGTTTTCTTGTATAGGGCCCTGTAGATATATAAATATGATAATAAATATAATTAAGAAGAGTTGGTATTATATTATGCAATTATAATGAGAAGACTACATCAACACTCTTCCAAGTTATTGATTTTGTTTTCTTATCTACTTTCCCTCCCCTGCTATGGAATGCTTTCACACCCCTATAAGTTTAATTAACTGATATATTGCATTATTAAACTGTCATATGATGCAAACATTGACAAATATGTTGGGTGCCAAAAAACCATACATAGGCATGAATCACCAATTTCATTGGGTGTCCCTCATTTGGTGTTAGTTTTAAACCTGAAGGATTAAAGAAATACACAATCCAAGTCTTAGGAGCAATCACTAACAACTGTCAATGCTAATTTCTGAGTGAATAGAAGGTAAATAAAATAAAAACTAAATTCCACAATAAATTATATTCATACGTTAGACATATAAATAATCCAAAACTTACACAACGTTAAAGGGATCTAAGATCACATTCTTGGAAGCACAAAAAACTGCATTGCAATAGTCACATAATATTTGATGTCACTCAAATCTCTTAGCACATCACTAATCCATGATGGTATTAGAAATGTCACATTTGCTATTCCAAACTCCATAGCCACATAATACAAATGAATAAACTATATATGCAATACTCAATTTTTATATAGTAAATAATTAAACAATTGTTAAATATAACGGGGTATTCACACTCACCATATTCAAAGTTCTATCACTGATGTGTTCACTGAAATAACTCAGAAACATCAAGCAACAATATAATAATTTCATGTTCTATACCTACGGTCTCCTCCCCAAGGCTGACTACCCTGGTATCTATTTGGTCTATAGTGTCTAACCATCTTATCAACGTCTTGTAGCTAGGATCTAAGGGGTTAACAACTCCTATGGAATTAAATGTGGGGGATGATGCTTCAGAACCCTAGGGGCTTCTTAGCTGTTGTGGGCCGCATGCATGTATTCTCATATTAGATTTTGTTTATTTATATAAATTTCAAAATACATTTGTCTTACATGAAGAAATATAATGACTCATTTGGGCAAGACAATAAAGTCATCTTCTATATCTTTGACTGTAGCGGCATCCAGGTGCTCGTATGGGAGAGGTGTGTCTCTCATTGTGGGAAAGACGCATATGACTCTCACACAAACATGATTAGTGGGAAGGGTAATACCATGAACCATATCGGCAATAGAAGCCTCGACATCTGCCATGATGTTGTGTGATGGAACATCAATGGAAAGACTACATTTTCTATTCACCTACAATTTTATAAAACAAAAAATATAAATTGACAAACATATATTATTGACCCGAGGGATTATTTTATCATAATGTATATATAAATCGACTTGAATTGAATCTTATCCCGTCCGTGCCATGCAAATCCAAAGGACTTCTCCCGATGCACTCTTTGGGTGAGTGATGAACATGTTCCATGACTGTTGGAGAAGCTTGCACCGCCTGAGAAGCCTTGAAATTCTCCAAGGTTATATCTATCAATCTCTACACATACTCGTGGTCAACTTCCCCTTTCATGGTAGATTTGCCCTTTTACTGGGATGTGCCAAAGAAGATTTTATCCCATACCTAGCTCTAGCACCATGTAACACATCTAGGATGTTCTTATATCCGATGAGCAACTATCAATTTATTGTGTGTGTCATGAGAGGTGAACTTGCCCTCCTTTGTTTTCTCAACCAACTCCAACTAAATTATCATCAAAAGCTACCAATCAGTAAAACTTAACAATCTAGTAAAAAACATGAACATGTTGTGAGGCCGATAAATTTATTATTTTTGAAGCCACCTCCTGTGTTGCTTGGATGGAAATTTCTCGATCTTTGTTTTCCTCACATATATCCACTCAATATAGTGAGGCAACCTTACAGAAGCATTACAAGACTCAACAGTAGAAGTAGAAGGCCCTTGCTCTCGCTCTCGCTCTAACTCTTTCATCTAGAAGCATTTAAAATAACCACTTGAACCCAATCGGTGGTTATGCACATTCTTGTCATGCCTATCTTTTTGAGCATCATGAATGACCTGATTAATCAATAAAGAAATATTGTCAAGTAACCAAAAGAAATCATAAAAATGTAATTAATTCAATAAAACAAATATTGTTCAGTAACCATAAGAAACCATTAAAATATAATTAATTCAATACCTTGAATGCATCTATTTTTCTCTGCTCAACAAGCTCCTTTCAACCATTTTTATCAATATAGCTCCATTTAAGAGTGGGGTTCTAATCCTTCTTGTCTCTAAAGATGTAGTCTCTTGTGAGGACTATCCACCAATCTCTATGTCTTTCCCGATGAGCTGCATAATAGACTTACAATGCAACTATTCATCAAACTCATACTGGTGCTAGAAAGTTTCAACATTCACTACTATTAGAAATGTAAAAGAAGCAATAGGAGAAAACTATAAAAATGTAAATGCATTTATCTTACCTCTAACTCCCTCCAGATGTGGTCTTTCTTGGCCTTACTCACTTGTCTCCAATCCTCAATAAGGAGAGGCACTTAGTTTCTACTAAGGACTCCACAATAGCTGACAAACTCTTTAGTAATCGGCATGTCTGCTTCATTGAAATCAAAAACACCCTTCTCCTTTTGCCTATTTGTGGCAATTTTTATCACAGTTATCCCTCTCATACATTTTGATTTATCATCACCGTCAGCACTTTGGTCAGGATGCTCAGGATCCCCATGCTTAGGGTCCTAACACTCAAGATCATTATGCTCCTGGTCAGATGCCATCTATATAATCGAAAGTAAACATATGAAACAAGTCAAATCACATATAAAATGTCAGATCACATATGAAAAAGTTAGACCACATATGAACAAATAAACATGTTATATAATGCAAAAAGCCAAATCACATATGAACAATATACCTTAAACTAATACCCCTTATGTGATCTTCATGTGTATAGTCATTAGTGTTAGATTCAACATTTACACTTGGTAAGCCAACAGAAAATGGACTAGAGTCATCATACTTGTCATAGTACTCTTCTTCATTAATGGATCTGAAATGAACTATCTTTTCCCATGAAGAAGGACATACCGATTTTCTTTTATAGGATCGTTGATATAGAATACATGTTTGGCATGTGATGCCATGATGAAGGGTTCATCCTTCTCGCCTATCCACTCAAAATTCACTATTGTGAAATTGAGTTCATCAACTACAACTCATTTGTTGTTATCAACCCATTTACACCTAAATAATGGAACTCTAAACTCTTTTTATTCAATTTCCTATATGTCTTCAATGACACTATAATTGGACATCTTTCCTTCGTGTGGACTCTTATCCTTAGCACTAGAAAAATACAATGAAGATGCCTTAAGGGTGAGCATACTATTTTGGATGACACTCTTATCATCTTGACATTTTATGTAGTATGATAATTCATTTATGTCAAACACTTCATAAGGTATAATGTGGGTCTTTGGCTTATACGCGAGCCATTTGATAGATTTTGTAACATTATTTGGTGTTTGAGTTAGCTTATTAAATACTTTCTTTGCAAACCATATAATAAATGCCCGATTATGCTCTCTAGCAAGCCACATTGAACTGGTTTAGGGATAACTCATCTTGATCTTGTTGGTGTGTTCGGTTATATAATACCCACATCATCAATATTGTGTAAAAATATAAGTGTGCTTGCTCCCACTTCTCATGACTGATAGTTATCTGTCCTTCTCTCAAAATACCTTTGTCAAAATAAACATCATGATTCAAAACATTAACAGGAGTTTCGTTACAACTCAAAAAGTTATTGTAAAAGTCCATAACCTCCGTAACAATATAGCCCTCAATGATACTCCCTTTGGGGAAACAACGGTTCCAAACATCAACTTTAAAAACACTCATGTACCGCTCACAAGGATACATACAATGCAAGAAAACTGAACCCAACATTTTCACTTCCCTAGTCAGATGGACAACTAGATGTACCACGATATCAAAGAATGAAGGGGAAAAATTATTGCTCAAGTTGACACAGGGTAATGACCACTTCTCTTTACAACTTATCTAGAATCTCATAATCAATTACTTTGCTACATGGAGAGTTGAAGAAGAAGAAAATATTAGTGACTGTGAACCTTACATGCTTAGGAAGGATAGGTCGAATAGCCACATGCAATATATGTTGCATTAGAGTGTGACAATCATGATATTTAAGACCTATCAACTTTAGATCCTTCATTGATAGCAATCTATGGATGTTGGATGAGTATCCCTGTGGTACCTTAACATTACGAAAGTACTCATAAAAAGTTCTCTTCTCCTTTGTATAAACTGTTGGTATGTATGCCCATAGAGAAAGTCATGTGATGATTGTAATGGGATACTTTGTAAATGATTTGAATAATAATAAAGGCAATTTCCAATATATATGTTTTAACTGTTTCTGAGATGATAGTGTAACATGATAGATGTCTAAAGAATTGTTTTACTCGATGACGTATGCTTTTGGGTTGAGGACCTAAGCGATGAGATCATACGGATGTTAAGAGTATACATTCTTGTTTAGTCCCTAGTCAGTTGTTATTGTGGAAATAACCATAGACATCAATAACACTAAAGACTAGATTGTGTGTTGGTTGATGACAAAATCTCATTAGTCATGATATAGTGATATCAAACCAAGCACATAGGTACTTGTTAGAGAACATGTGTACCGGACAGACCCACTGTGAGAGCGACACATGGAACCATGATTTGGTAGTCACAGTCAACTCTCACAGTGATGGTGGTGAGTGTGATTCTTCGACCTGAAATCACTACACTCAACACATGTTGTTGGGTACACTTTGACATCATCAAATGCAGTCCTAAAACATGGGTTGTTATAAAGGTGATGATTGGGTGACTTTGACACATGAGGATTTTGAGGGTGAGTGATAGATATGGGATTTGTCCTTCCTAAGGGAATTTGATGTCCATGGCCACTTGATGAGTAGGATTGAGAAAGGCATGCACATGCATGTGTGAATCAATATGTGATATTGATGTCACACACATCTCACCCAGTCTGCTCTGAGATCAAGGAAATGGATGAATGTTGAAAGGATGACTGTACCATGCCTTCAGTTCATTCAGGACATTAGTGATGAAGGAATTATACATTCACTGTAACACCATTCACGGATTGTAAGATTGAAAGTTGTTCTCCAACTTTCTATTTCACTTGGGTAGCACTGATGTGCGACTAGGCACCGCTCTTTGCTTGTGAAATCATAAGTGTTATGGACTTTCACTTCCAATGTGAAATGGACATGTAGGGTCACACACAAAGGATTTAACCTGGAAGAGGAAATGGTCCACAAACGATGTTTAGATTGATTACTAAAGGATTTTAGTAGTTCAATTAAACACTCAATCAATTGATGACTCAATATCATAGTGTTCAAGGTGTTGGACTGATTGATTAGAGTATCAGATTGATTGAAACTGCAGTTGACTGATTTTGCACAGTCTGCACTCCCAACTGATCGGCTCATGTGATGAATCGATCGACTCAGGACAGACTGAACCGACTGGTTCAAGGGTTGAACCGATCAGCTCAACTGGTCCAAATGAGCAAGTTGGGAAAGTCAGGTTGGTGAGAAATTTCTTTTCATTTCACTTGTCCAATTTGATTGGAACAAGGATTGGTATTTGGATCAATTCAAAACAAAAGAAGAAAAGTCAATCGGGAACTGACTAGAACAGTGAACCGATCGTTTTAGAAGTGAACCAATCGGCTCAAGTGCCCCAACCGATCAGTTTAGGTGTGAACTGATCGGCTCAGGTCCCCAACCGACCATTTCATGCTTGAAACGATCGGTTCAACTGGCGCAGTTGGTTGTTTTGTGGAAAATCTCAAACCCTTCTACTCCTGCTTTAATCTCGCATTTCCCTAGATAGAGAACCTTGTCCCATGACCCTCCTATATATATAGGAGTATTGGGGGCTTCTCAAAGTACAACTCAGAACACCAGTTGCTCCGAAATTTGTCGTTCTCTCTGGTTGTGGTACCCGAGAGAGCCCGAGTAAGTGCTACCCGATAAGGGAGGCACAACAAGGGAAAGACAACTACAGAAAAGTGACTGGTTGTAGGAGAGTGTGTCGGTGACTAGTACACTGACCGGAGGGTATGACTCCTTCCGATTCCTTGTGGGACAAGGAGATTGGAGTTCCAGGTGGTCCGTGTGGACTACTTCAGAGGCGGGAGACTTATGCCGCTCGGAGGACAACTGTCAATCCCGTCAGTCCCGGTGAGACCAGAAGATGCACAGACACCGTCTAAGACCAGAGGTGAAGACCGCGCAAGCCGCAAGGTAACGTCGCCGAGCAAGCTTCGGGACAAGGTATGTCTCTACAAACCATCTTTCCTATTGTATAGATGTTGACGTGATTCCTTTATTCTGGGTTTGGGAGAAGATTTTGTTTTGTTTCCGCTACCTTCTCTATCTCCCCTATAACTCAACAGTGGTATCAGATACATGTCAACTACTCTATACTTTATGATTATCGATGTGATCGATTATGTTTGTCGCCTTTATTTATTGCACACGATGCGAATAAAATTGGCTTTATGCATGTCCAATCCTAAATCCACAAATTCCAATATACATATATGATATGTAATATAAATGCACTCGATACGCGTCGCCCTTAAATGAGTTTTGTGGTGGATGTATAGCTTGGTTATTGTAACGACCCCACCTCCTTGTAACCCCCAATTAAGGGAGACCGAAAGGTCAGAGTCGTTAACCAATAACCCGGATCAAAGGTTCGACAAATAATCAATAACAATTAATAAATTTTACTAACTAAACTTCAAACTGGTATAAAATAAAAACTTTGCATACCTTTTAAAACTGGGTTTTCAAAACTTCTATCCATACATATACTAATCTATCTAATCCTCCTTTGTACTTTAATTCTCATTTAATTCCACATATGCCACTTTACTGTTTGTTCTTTTCATTGTACCTAAAACGCTGACAAATAAAACATCGGTCAGCAAGAAGCTGGTATGTGGGGGAAACAATAATCGTGCAACTATAATAACAATGTAGTCATCCAAATACCATTTAACATCCAAGGTTACACTTTAAGCAATACTACTCAATCCTTACCTATCCCCTATCTCTGTGCTGTCCCTACAGCGGACATGGATACTACCTCTCTCATATGGTAGATCCTTACCCCCATGGCCCTACCATACAGGTAGCCAATACCTAGGGTTATGGAGTCACATGGCCCTTCCCAAAGGTAGCCCAATCCCTGAATCATGGTGACTTGATGGTCCTACCCCATGGGTAGCCATGTACTAAGTCATTCAATGACCTGATGGACCTACCCCATCGGTAGGCATGCACTAGGTCAATCTATTAAGCTACAGAGGGGACTAGGATCTGAGCTAGTAGGCACATATCTTAGGTGCTAGACATATCCACATTATAATTTGCAAGAATTAAATGCAACCAATAGTTTAACTCATGTCATCGATAAAACCTCAAAAATCATTAGGAAACTAATTCAGGATATTCATAGGCGTAACCACATACCTGTCAGGAAGACTCAGATGCAGGAATAGTCCAAACAAGCAAGTACGCAGTTCAATCCTGAAATATACATCCAATGTTTCTATCATTAATCATGTCATCATGATCTATTAAACCTAGCTCGCTTCCTAGGGTTTCTAGTCCACTTTTAGGGTTTCCATTGCAATTAAGGTTTCTCTTCATTTATACTATTTTAAACCCTAATTTTATACAATTATTCACAAACCCTAATTATTTCATCTATTCTCCACAAAGATATCAAAGTTACCTTTTAACAACATATTACCCTAATCTCAGATTAAGGGCACAATAAAAAGTTCATTAAGTCTATTATGTCTCTTTTTCATTAAAGCTACCAATTTTATTCTTTTAAGGCATGACACAATCATTAGGTCTAATTATCATCAACTTATCTTTCATGAATTCTACTAATCACTAATTCCACCTTTATTCATTAAAAATCCTAATTACCATATTAAGGGTATTTATCCACAATCAGGGACTTTTGCTCTAAATAGATTAGAACCATCATATCTCAACTTTGTACATGAATTTAAACTATTAAAGCCATTATGAATCATAATTAGTGACATTAGGGTTTCAAGGCCCATTAATGCTCATTTGTGCACATGGAACCCTAAATAAATTAACTTTTCATGTAAAATGAATTACAACTTTACTTTAATATTCAATAGGTTAATACTTCCCAAGTTAACCCCTTAAACCTCAAAGATTCATCATTTACCCTAAATTAGGGTTTCTAACCACACTTTTAATCAAATTAATGTACTTTTGCAAATAGGTATGAAATCAGGTTCTCAAACCAATTTTAATGTGTTCCTCGTATTTTTCTAAGCAACTTTCATGTATAAACTATTCTCATTAGAGTTTCCTAGCAGATTCTATGAATTTTGCAGAGAAAAGTCAATTTCCTCATTTATTTGTTAATTCTAGAAAAATCAGTGGCCGCCCGATCCATGGCCCCCAAGACCACGCAGGATCCAACAGCCTAGGATCCGAGCGCCTCACTTTAGATTTTTAAGTTGCGAAATACAATTTTGCCCTTACCTTCATTCACCAGTGCCAGGGACAAGTAGGTCTTTTCCTCCTTTCTTCTTCAACCTCACGATGAACTCCGCACGTAGAACAACGCCTGCTCCCGGTCAACTCCATTGTTGACTCTCTATTCTAGCAATGGGCTGATGCAGTTGTCTCCATGGGGACCTTCGGCCAGACTTGCCGAAGTCATTGGAGCCCTCTATCGGGATAACTGGTGGTTGATTCCTCACATACCACGAGCCCTCCATCGTCTCTAGGGAGAGAACAGAGTGGACAACCATATGCAGCCTGCAGGGTGAATTGGGGGAAGAGGAGGGTTCCTCAAACTCATCCGGGTTTCCTCGCACCTTTCTACCCTTTGCGAAGGGGGCAGATCCCTTTTATAGGCTTGGCCCGCAAGTCAACATCCATGGAGTCTGACTCCCCAGGGACTTTTGGGGAAAGGTTCTATGACCTTCCAAAACCCCCAAAACCAGTGTCTACTAGGTCCAATACTTCCTCCCAAGTCGATTAGGAGTATAGTCTTCCCGAGCCAAGGACTGTGAAGAGAGGGAGCAATGCGAGAAAATTGCTCGTTTGGTTGCTCCAACTTTCCTAAATAGGCCGAGGTAGGAGATGATAGAAAACCATCCGATCGCAATCCAACGGTCTACTAAGTGTGCCCATTATATTTCTAAAAGAAAACAAACTGTGACATTTAAGATAATCGAGCCACTTTTGGATTTCTAGAAAAATCCATAACTCTCCAACCGCTTATCATTTTGATCCCAAATTTTAAGGGAAAGTTAATAATGGCTTAATCTACTTCTTTGTAAAAATTGGGCTCATTATCTAAAAGAAAACATGCCTTTTCTTTAGGCGCAAGATATTACTCAATTATGCATATTTCTCACCTATTTTCTCTTTCTTATTTTCTTATTTCCCATTATTTCTATTCCTTTTAATCCAAGAAAGCAAGTGGGGTTCGAATTATTACTCATCATGACCAAACCCTCCCTTCTCTTTTCATTTCTAGCATTATCTCATATTTCTTCTAAATAAGGCAATATTTAATTAATCTTTTCTCTTTCTTGTTGCATTATCTTTGCAACTTGGACTCCTTGGAATCCAAGGAATAAAAAAGGCACAAAATCCATCCTTGGAGGATATTCCTTTGCCTTCTAGAGATTTCTACCTCATTCTTTTCTCAAAACTCAACTATTCATTTAATAATTGATTTTCCTTTCTTTATTTCCTTGTTATTGGGCCCAATAGCCAATAAAGCCCACAAAACAACCATCAAGGCTATTGTAAACGAAATCCATTTATTTAAAACAAATTATATCATTATTTGTTCAAATATCTTTAATATGATAAATTACATTTCTCAGCAAATGAACCCAAAATTGGGGTTGTAACATCCTTCCCCTCTTATAAGAATTTTGTACTCAAAATTCCATCAAGCAAGCAAACAAACAGGAAAATCCTTTCTTATGTCCATCAGGGCTCCCATGTGGCTTCACCCTTTCCATGGTGCTTCCCAAGAACCATCATCATCTCATATTCTTCCATCTGAGTTCTTTCTTACCTTAGTATTTCGTACCCTCATAGGTGACTCAAGACTTTTCAGCCTCTCAAACAACTGAATAGGTTCAGGGCTCAGCACATGGCTTGGGTACCTCACATAGTGCTCTAGATCAGACTCATGTAACACCTTATACATCATGTTATCCTAAGGGGTAAGGCTAAACACAATCTTCTCCATCAATCCATCTCAAACAGACCCATTTATCGGGGACTCAGATTCCTCAGCTACAGCTCAGAGGGGTCAGATTTTCACATTAGATTCTCCCACAGTGAACTGCATGTTAGTCTGCTTTGCATCAGCTCGTGACTCATGTCACCCTTGGGCTCTCTCTCAGCCATTGCACGGTCAAAGCGACTTCATCTGCACACACTGTGGTTCTTTTCTGACCTTCACGAGGCCTCCTTTACCAACATCATCTTAATGAAGTGGTGACCGACACAACCTCCTTATGGAACTTCTTGCATCCCGATAAAGGCTATGGTGGTTAACATTACATCTTAAGAACTGTCTCTATGTATCAACCTGAATGAGCACACATGCTCTCATCATACCCTCTAGTCTGGATCATACTGTCCATTAGTATGGGGGTGATAAACTGTACTATCATCGAGTTCTTCATGTATCCACTTCCACCTCGTGGAAGTGAACCTTGGTCATACTCAAGAACTTTTGAACTTGCATCATGGTGTGGTTGAACCATCTTTCTCTCGTAAGTAGTTCAACCGAATATGTCCTTTGACCGTACTCCTTCTTTCTCATGTCATCTAGGTAAGGCGATCTACCATAACCCATATTAGATCTCGACCTTCCTTGGTCTAGGGGAGACTCACAACATCCACAGTGATGAACTCCCATTCCCTCCCGGGTACTCTTTATACTTTATATCAATGCACTGGGTTACTGGTGTTCGTCCTCCACCTCCTGACTTGCATGGCCACATGCTACATGTAATTTCATATTAAGCATCCCAAGTATTACTATCACTTACTATCTTTGTAGTATCACAGTGTTTGGTAATCTTAAAACCATGATCTCCTGTATGTCATGATTCCTCAAGATTGATACCTCGAAAACCCTAAACCACTCTCATAAGGGTTTCATCACTTTCCTTTCCAAAGAATTACATCTAAAGTTCTACAACCATCCTTTTATTGCATCAAGGCCTAGGCTGGCTAACCAAACCACCACTAACTTGACCAATCATTATCGTTACATCTGTGTGTTAGCCAAACTTTCCTCCTTTCTAAACTTAGGGTTAGCCTAACAACCTCTTATAGCCTCTAGCCAAACTAGGCAGCTACATCTCAACTGGAGCATCTATTACCACCTCACATCCTTAGGTGTTAGGTAATATTGAAGACATAGACCTCCATGTATTCCACTTATTATCTCATCTCAGTTCAAAGTCTATCTTCATTGAGAAAATTCTGAGCTCATCCTCTTGGTTTTTAAATTCAACCTTGTATGACTCCTAGCTCATGATAAAAACATCCTCATAAGATGACTACATTATTCCTTTTATTGTTTGCAAACCATCCATGTATCATTCACTCCACCAGGGTATGTTATCATCTCTATCCTCATACCTCATAGCAATGTTCCAACTCACATCACCTTTTATCCTTAGTGTAGGGCACACACACTATCCTATCTCTCACTCCCATAACAAGAGGAAATAAGCATTTGGCTGTAGTCCAAATACAGAGTTCTTCCTGTTCCAAGATTAGAGATGGGACATCCCACCTTGCCGATACACCTTTAAATCCAAGTTGAAACGTGCAATTTATGTCTCAACATCACAATCATCTTGATATCATAGTTACTTCCATGGAAAACTGGTCTCGAACCTACTTGGGTCCACACACATTCCTTGGTCATCTCCTCTAGGTCTATAGGGTGTCGGTACTTTTGGGGTCATCCCTCTTCCCTTATGCATCCAGAGAGTGCCCTATTCATCTGCCCTTTGGGTCCCATGAGTTCATGAAGGTGATCAATCTCCTAATCCATGGCCCTCAGACAATGATAGTTGTTACCTCCCGACCCTATGGTCATGTGCAACTAGGGAATTAGGCAACTCCCACTTCCATCAGTCTTATCCCTACCTGACCCTAGGATAGACTTTAGGATTCTATTATAGTACATGTCCATCTTAGAACCTTACCCAAACCTTGATCATATCTCTCCCTGCATTCATGGGCTGACTTTCATCCTTACATAGGGGTCATGGCAACCTGCCTACCTTGGTCATGCCCCATACCAGTTACCTCCATGGTAACACATCCACATGCACTTAGAGATGGTTATCTATGGGCCTATAGGTTCATTCTCATGCCATGTACTCTTCACTTAGCTTCTCAAGATCCCATGAAACCTCTTTAGGTTACCTCAAAACCAACAAAACCGATATACACCCTACAAAAGGGTCCCTTTCCCAGGATGGGAGGAAGCTACAACTCTTGACAACAAGGTCACAACCGTCCCTAGGGTTTACATTCACATGAGCATGCCTAACCCAGCAACTACTAAGGCACAAGCAGACCACCTATTAAACCATGCTAGGTCATACTTGTTCTCTCTCCTCCACATTAGATCAACTTAGTTGTGAGGGGTTCATCAAACATACCCTTAACTTAAGGGGTTTATTTTACCTCTACACATGAGGAGTACCATGCTCGAAACTATAGAGACTCAAATCTCATCATGAGCATCAGATACACTGCTTCCCCTCTTAGGCCTAGGAACCTAAGGTCCACCTTTGGGTGTCCAACTACATGCTCAATCTCTTAACCAAGAATCAAGCATGTCCAAGGTATGTCATGCAATCCCATGATCCTTCTACTCGAACAACTCCTCAAAGTTGGGTCCCCTCGCGGACAACCAACTAGGTATAAAGCCTCACCACTGGTTACCTAATCTTCTTCAGGGTTTAAGGCACTCTTTGTCTCATCACATAAGTTAGACACCTTCACCATAGGTACATAGGTTCCAAAAGCATCATCCTCTCTCTAGGGTTTGATTCCTCTAAAGGCAACCAAGATATCATCAACCTCCAGGGATCATGCATGAGGCAACCACTATCATCCACTTAGGTCACATCATCCTCATCTCCCATTGTTACTCATATTCGGGGTTTTAGACTTCCAACCTTCTTGCCAGGGTCCTTCTCTCTCTCTCTCTCTAGAGCTAACCCTACAACCAACCTCTCTATAAGAGGTCCTTTCTTCAGGAAGGATCAAGCTCATAAGCATGCCCCCACCTAAGTGAATCCTATGTTCAACTTATGTTTGTTCAAGGTTATCTATAGCTCTTTATGCTTATGTCATAAGCCATCCATCATGATTCTTTGTCCAGGGTTTCATCCTACTATCAGCACTACTGACGTACTCTGGGTGCAAGCTATATCCTACTTGCAACAGCCCATAAGGTTTCTATAGATTCTTCTCTAACCTCATCCATGAAGGAGCTATCCTTCGTTCAAACATGCACGACCCTTTCCAGGGTTGGGTTGCCAAAGGTACTCAGTCATCAGCTTCTCATGGATCATATGGCATCCAAGGCATGTCTATCCAAACACCTGATCTACCATGACATCTAATTCATCATGTCATCTCTCTCTCTAACTTTCACTTAGGGTTAGGGTTAACATCATCCTCGAAGGATGTGCTAGGTCTCTACTTTTAATGGAGGTCTCTACCTCCAAGACTAACTCTCTCTACATATCCTCCTGCCAAGGAGGTCTATCCTCAGGTCTCTCCTGAGGGCAATGACAACTCATGTCATACGACCTAAGCATGTATCTATTCCTTTACACTCTCTATTAAGCTTATGTCCATGACATCTTATTTACATGCTTTTTATTAATTTGGTGGAGGATTCCTTAATCCTTATCAACCTTACCCATACCTCAAGAGGGTGAGGAGAAGATAGGAAACCCTAATCCTTAAGGTCCTCAACAAAATTTGAGTTGAGAAGGGATGAACAAGATGAGAGAGTCCTAAAGGTATCTTATTTCGAATCATACCCTAAGACTTAGCCAAGAAGTCACACGGATCTGAGAGTCCTCATATTCCGACTAGCAGTACGGAGGAAAATATTGCCATCCCCGAGTCATGATCCTTTTCTAGACACCTCTGTCTTTCAGATAATCCTCTAATAACTCCCTTGGGTTCTATATAATTTATAAAATTTAATAATTATTAAGGATTAAGTGAGGAACCTATGCTCTGATACCAATTGTAATGACCCCACCTCCCGGTAACCCCCAATTAAGGGAGACCGAAAGGTCAGAGCCGTTAACCAATAACCCGAATCAAAGGTTCGACAAATAATCAATAACAATTAATAAATTTTACTAACTAAATTGAAAACTGGTATAAAATAAAAACTTTGCATACCTTTTAAAACTGTGTTTTCAAAACATCTATCCATACAGATACTAATCTATCTAATCCTCCTTTGCACTTTAATTCTCATTTAATTCCACATATGCCACTTTACTGTTTGTTCTTTTCATTGTACCTAAAATGCCGACAAACAAAACGTTGATCAGCAAGAAGCTGGTATGTGGGGGAAACAATAATTGTGCAACTATAATAACAATGTAGTCATCCAAATACCATTTAACATCCAAGGTTACGCTTTAAGCAATACTACTCAATCCTTATCTATCCCCTATCTCTGTGCTGTCCCTACAGAGGACATGGATACTACCTCTCTCATATGGTAGATCCTTACCCCCATGGCCCTACCATACATGTAGCCAATACCTAGGGTTATGGAGTCACATGGCCCTACCCAAAGGTAGCCCAATCCCTGACTCATGGTGACTTGATGGTCCTACCCCATGGGTAGCCATGTACTAAGTCATTCAATGACCTGATGGACCTACCCCATCGGTAGCCATGCACTAGGTCAATCTATTAAGCTATAGAAGGGACTAGGATCTGAGCTAGCAGGCACATGTCTTAGGTTCTAGTCATATCCACATTATAATTTGCAAGAATAAAATGCAACCAACAGTTTAACTCATGTCATCGATAAAACCTCAAAAATCCTCGGGAAACTAATTCAGGATATTCATAGGCGTAACCACATACCTATCAGGCAGACTCAGATGCAGGAATAGTCCAAACAAGCAAGTACGCAGTTCAATCCTGAAATATACATCCAATTTTTCTATCATTAATCATGTCATCATGATCTATTAAATCTAGCTCACTTCCTAGGGTTTCTAGTCCACTTTTAGGGTTTCCATTGCAATTAAGGTTTCTCTTCATTTATACTATTTTAAACCCTAATTTTATACAATTATTCACAAACCCTAATTATTTCATCTATTCTCCACAAAGATATCAAAGTTACCTTTTAACAACATATTACCCTAATCTCAGATTAAGGGCACAATAGAAAGTTCATTAAGTCTGTTATATCTCTTTTTCATTAAGCTACCACTTTTATCCTTTTAAGGCATGACACGATCATTAGGTCTAATTATCATCAACTTATCTTTCATGAATTCTACTCATCACTAATTCCACCTTTATTTATTAAAAATCCTAATTACCATATTAAGGGTATTTATCCACAATTAGGGACTTTTGCTCTAAATAGATTAGAACCATCATATCTCATATTTGTACATGAATTTAAACAATTAAAGCCATTATGAATCATAATTACTGACATTAGGGTTTCAAGGCCCATTAATGCTCATTTGTGCACAAGGAACCCTAAATAAATTAACTTTTCATGTAAAATGAATTACAACTTTACTTTAATATTCAATAGGTTAATACTTCCCAAGTTAACCCCTTAAACCTCAAAGATTCATCATTTACCCTCAATTAGGGTTTCTAACCACACTTTTAATCAAATTAATGTACTTTTGCAAATAGGTATGAAATTAGGTTCTCAAACCAATTTTAATGTGTTTCTCGTATTTTTCTAAGCATCTTTCATGTATAAAATATTCTCATTAGAGTTTTCTAGTAGATTCTATGAATTTTGCAAAGAAAAGTCATTTTCCTCATTTATTCGTTAATTCTAGAAAAATCAGTGGCCGCATGATCCATGGCCCCCAGGACCAGGCAGGATCCAACGGCCTAGGATCCGAGCGCCTCACTTTAGATTTTAAAGTTGTGAAATACGGTTTTGCCCTTACCTTCATTCACCAGCACCAGGGACAAGGAGGTCTTTTCCTCCTTTCTTCTTCAACCTCGCGATGAACTCCACACGCAGAACAACGCCTGCTCCCGGTCAACTCCATTGTTGACTCTCCGTTCTAGTGATGGGCTGATGCAGTCATCTCCATGGGGACCTTCAGCCAGACTTGCCAAAGTCATTGGAGCCTTCTATCGGGAGAACTGGTGGTTGATTCCTCACAGACCACGAGCCCTCCATCGTCTCTAGGGAGAGAACAGAGTGGACGGCCATATGCAGCCTACAGGGTGAATTGGGGGAAGAGGAGGGTTACTCAAACTCACCCGAGTTTCCTCGCACCTTTCTACCCATTGCGAAGGGGACATATCCCTTTTATAGGCTTGGCCCACAAGTCAGCGTCCATGGAGTCTGACTCCCTAGGGACTTTTGGGGAAAGGTTCTATGACCTTCCAAAACCCCCAAAACTGGGGTCTACTAGGTCCAATACTTCCTCCCAAGTCGATTGGGAGTATAGTCTTCCCAAGCCAAGGACTGTGAAGAGAGGGAGCTATGTGAGAAAATTGCTCGCTTGGTTGCTCCGACTTTCCTAAACAGACTGAGGTAGGAGATGACGGAAAACCATCCGATCACAATCCAACAGTCTACTGAGCGCGCCCATTATATTTCTGAAAGAAAACAAACTGTGACATTTAAGATAATCGAGCCACTTTAAGATTTCTAGAAAAATCCGTAACTCTCCAACCGCTTATCATTTTGATCCCAAATTTTAAGGAAAAGTTAATAATGGCTTAATATACTTCTCTGTCGAAATTGGGATCATTATCTAAAAGAAAACGTGCCTTTTCTTTAGGAGCAAGATATTACTCAATTATGCATATTTCTCATCTATTTTCTCTTTCTTATTTTCTTATTTCCCATTATTTCTATTCCTTTTAATCCAAGAAAGCAAGTGGGGTTCGAATTATTAATCATCATGACCAAACCCTCCCTTCTCTTTTCATTTCTAGCATTATCTCATATTTCTTCTAAATAAGGCAATATTTAATTAATCTTTTCTCTTTCTTATTGCATTATCTTTGCAAATTGGACTCCTTGGAATCCAAGGAATAAAAAAGGCATGAAATCCATCCTTGGAGGATATTCCTTTTCCTTCTAGAGATTTCTACCTCATTCTTTTCTCAAAACTCAATTATTCATTTAATAATTGATTTTCCTTTCTTTGTTTCCTTGTTATTGGGCCCAATAGCCAATAAAACCCACAAAACAACCATCAAGGCTATTATAAACGAAATCAATTTATTTAAAGCAAATTATATCATTATTTTTTCAAATATCTTTAATATGAGAAATTACATTTCTCAGCAAATGAACCCAAAATTGGGGCTGTAACAGTTATGGCCAATAAACCCTATGTATGTGTGCTTGGTTGAATGTGGTTGCTTGCATCTCGTTCTGCACACCGGTTCCCTATCTCCTATTCCTGATGTAACTCGAGATAACTCGAGATTTCTTTCCTATCTTTGCTCCCCCCGAATGTAACTCGGGGCTTCCAAATTTAAATGTAAATAGGATAGATCTTTTATATTTTCCATTATGTCAAAGAACGAAGGACAATCTGACGACGACTGAGATGATCGGTTCAAGGCGTGAACTGATCAGTTGGTGATCCAGACGATCGGCTCGAGGAGAGAGATGAGTGGGTGGCGACCTGAGGAGATGCACGACGACCAGGCGAACCGATCGGTTGGAGGAGCCAACCGATTGGTTGGTGGCACACAACCAATCGGTCTGATGGCGAGCCGACCAATCATGGAGATGAGTTGATCAAACCCAAAAGGCAAAGCACAGAGTTCATCTTGTGCAGTTTGCATGTGATGTGGACCTAGATACCATGATTCCTCTTGTCTCGAGGAATCACATTAGGATGGCCATAATCATTGCTTTTATCGTTTCACATGTTTTCAGTGGGATATAGCATTGTATATGATACTTACTATATATTGTGGTGATTGGATATGTATATGTACCTATAAAAACTAAATCCCTCATCTAAATATTAAGTCTTTCACACCTTCCATTAGTGACACACATGAAAAACCTGATCGACCAAGCGTAGGTTACGCCAAAGCATGGTGCGCCATCTTTCTCGCGGAAGTGTGAAGGGTGAACATGTAGGTTCTACCAAAGCAAGGTGCATGTTTACCGTGTCGGCTTTTGGGATAGACTTAACTGGTGATTCTTATAGCGTCTAAGCCCAGAGGCATGGCATGTTCATGGCAAGGTGTTGCTCATGTTCATTCATCAAGAGTTGCATATGATGCAATTGGCATGATGGCCTACCTAAATAGTCAAGTTGTGGGCGATCAGCCAAAGCTGACTCATGACTTGATGAAATACAGATCTTGCCCACTAGAAGATTGTGCACTGCAATCTTCTGAATTGATGGTGAGGGCTATCAATTTGAATTAAAATAGTGGGAGCGGTAATTAATTAAAGGCCTAATTAACTATCATCAAATTTTATTCAAATCAAAAGGAGTTTTGACAAATGCAATTTTCTCTTGCAGAATGGCAAAATAATCATCTTTTAAAATGGGCAAATTAATTGAGAATAAGTTCCATAACTGGTTGGGGATTGTGAGAAGTGTTCTGCACAATCTAGATATACCAGTAGCCTTTGAATCCACTCCATGTATTATTAATGCATTGTTTGAGAAGAAGGATAGTTCATTGATGAAGATCAATGGAACAAACTCCAAGGACTAAGGTGAGGGAGAGAAGTGTTCTCTCGCCAAACCAATGTCAGAGTCTTCTGCATAAAAAGGATGGAAGGAATGATGGAATAAGAAGCGAGAGATAGAGATCTCTACTTCTGGTGTATACATGATAGAGATTAATTTTACTACTTCCTTATCATGGGTACTTGATACCGGATGTGGATCTCACATTTGTTCAAATGTGAAGGATCTTAAGAGAAGTAGGCCTTTGGGGAAAGGCGAGGTTGAACTACGTGTTGCCAATGGGGCAAGAGTTGCCTCCAGTGTCGTAGGAACCTATGAGTTAACTCTACCTAGTGGGCTAATAATAGAGTTGAAGAACTGCTATTATGTGCCTGCCATAAATAGGAATATCATTTCCGTTTCTTGTTTAGACAAGGATGGTTTTGAATTTCTTATTAAGAATGGAAAGTGTTCCATTTCAAAAGATGGGATCTTTTATGACAGTGCCCCAATGTCTTATGGTCTATACTTGATAGATCTAGAGACAAGTGTATACAACGTAAACACCAAAAGGCAAAAACTCAACAACTCAAACAAAACATATCTTTGGTATTGTCGTCTAGGTTACATAAATGAGAAGCGTATTTCTAGACTCCATAAAGATGGTTATCTAGACTCTTTTGATTATAAATCAATAGAGACATGTGAATCTTTTTTGTTGGGCAAGATGACCAAGACTCCCTTTTTAGGTAAAGGTGAGAGAGCTAGTGATCTATTAGGACTCATACATATTGATGTATGACAAGCTAGGCCCTAGATATGATAAATGTTATTTTGTTGGATATCCTAAGGAGACCAAGGGATATTACTTATACCACCCAACTGACAACAAAGTGTTTGTTGCCAGGGATGTTGTGTTCCTAGAAAAGGAATTTATTTCCAAAGGAAGCAGTGGGAGGAAAATAGAGCTTGAAGAGGTTCAATCCCAATAAGAAAACATTGAACCAGTAGATGCACAAGAGGAACATAGAGATTCACAAGGTGTTATGGAATCTCAGTCTCCTCAAGTAACACAAGGATCTCGTAGATCTAGTAGGACACGCCTTGAACCTGAGAGGTTTGGATACCTTGTGACTCAGGAAGGCAGTGAGTTGATCATAGATGATGATCCAAAAACCTATCTAGAGGCTATGGAGGGACCAGATTCTAAGAAATGGCTTGAGGTCATGAAATCTGAGATGGAATCCATGTACTCCAACAAAGTATGGAATTTGGTGGAACCACCTGAAGGGGTAAAACCCATAGGGTGCAAGTGGGTCTTCAAGAAGAAGATCGACATGGATGGCAATGTACAAACTTATAAAGGCAGATTGGTTGCAAAGGGTTTCCGACAAGTTCAAGGTGTTGACTATGATGAAACTTTTTCTCCAGTTGCCATGATTAAGTCCATCAGGATCATGCTTGCTATTGCGGCTTACTATGACTATGAGATTTGGAAAATGGATGTTAAAACTGCATTCCTTAATGGGAATATAAATGAGGATGTGTACATGACACAACCTAAAGGTTTTGTAGAACCAAAGAATGCCAATAAAGTATGTAAGCTAAAAAGGTTAATCTATGGATTGAAGCAAGCATCTTGGAGTTGGAATCTTCAATTTGATGAGGAAGTCAAAGTGTTTGGCTTTATTCAAAATGAAGATGAACCTTGTGTGTACAAGAAGGATAATGGGAGCATGACCACATTCCTCATATTGTATGTGGATGACATACTATTGATGGGGAATGATGTCACAGCCTTAGAGAAGGTAAAGACTTGGCTTGGGAATACTTTCTCAATGAAGGACTTAGGAGAAGCATCCTACATTCTAGGTATTAAGATCTATAGAGATAGATCTAAAAGGCTTCTTGGACTAAGTCAAAGCACATACATTGACAAAGTGTTGAAGTGGTTCATCATGGAGAACTCAAAGAGAGGCAACATCCCCATGCTACATGGAGTCACCATCTATAGAGCTCAATATCCCCAATCTTGTGAAGAGAGGGAGTGTATGGATGGGATCCCATATGCATCAGCCATCAGATCCATCATGTACGCTATGTTGTGCACACACCCATATGTCTCGTATGCTCTCAGCATGATGAGCAGGTACCATTCAGATCCTGGGGATGCTCACTGGACAGCCGTAAAGAACATCCTCAAGTACTTGCGAAGGACTAAGGATCAGTTCCTTATATACGACAGCGAGGAAGAACTGGTAGTAAAGGGTTACACCAATGCAAGCTTCCAAACCGACAAAGATGATTACAGATCGCAATCAAGATTTGTATTTTTCCTAAACAATGGAGTTGTGAGCTGGAAGAGTTCCAAGCAAGAAACAGTTGCTGATTCTACTACAGAGGCCGAGTATATTGCTGCTTCACATGCAACAAAGTAAGCTATGTGGATCAGGAAGTTCATCACTAAACTTGGTGTAGTTCCCAGTAGCTGTGATGCAATTGAGCTTTATTGTGACAATAATGGAGCTATTGCTCAAGATAAGGAGCCCAGATCACATCAGCGGTCCAAGCACATACTACGACGCTTCCATCTCATACAAGAGATCATACAGTGAGGAGATGTGAAGATTTGCAAAGTACCAACTGAAGACAACATAGCTGATCCACTGACTAAGGCCCTTTCTCAGCAGAAGCATGATGGTCATGCTAGGTTACAAGGATTGAGGTTCCTAGGTGACTGGCTCTAAGTGCAAGTGGGAGTCTGTTGGTATGTATGCCCATAGATCAAGTCATGTGATGATTGTAATGGGATACTTTGTAAATGATTTGAATAATAATAAAGGCAATTTCCGATCTATATGTTTTAACTATTTCTGAGATGATAGTGTAACGTGATAGATGTCTAAAGAATTGTTTTACTCGATGACATATGCTTTTGGGTTGAGGACCTAAGCGATGAGGTCATACAGACGTTAAGAGTATACATTCTTGTTTAGTCCCTAGTCGGTTGTTATTGTGGAAATAACCATAGACATCAATAACACTAAAGACTAGATTGTATGTTGGTTGATGACAAAATCTCATTAGTCATGATATAGTGATATCAAACCAAGCACATAGGTACTTGTTAGAGAACATGTGTACCGGAAAGACACATAGTGAGAGTGACACATGGAACCATGATTTGGTAGTCACAGTTAGCTGTCACAGTGATGGTGGTGAGTGTGATTCTTCAACCTGAAATCACTACACTCAACACATGTCGTTGGATACACTTTGCTATCATCAAACGTAGTCCTGAAACATGGGTTGTTATAAAGGTGATGATTGGGTGACTTTGACAAATGGGGCTTTTGAGGGGTGAGTGATAGATATGGGATTTGTCCTTCCTAAGGGAATTTGATGTCCATGGCCAATTGATGAGTAGGATTGAGAAAGGCATGCACATGCATGTGTGAATCAATATGTGATATTGATGTCACACACATCTCACCCAGTCTGCTCTGAGATCAAGGAAATGGATGAACGTTGAAAGGATGACTGTACCATGCCTTTAGTTCATTCAGAACATTAGTGACAAAGGAATTATACATTCACTGTAACACCATTCATGGATTGTTGGATTGAAAGTTGTTCTCCAACTTTCTATTTCACTTGGGTAGCACTGATGTGCGACTAGGCACCGCTCTTTGCTTGTGAAATCATAAGTGTTATGGACTTTCACTGCCAACGTGAAATGGACCTGGAGGGTCACACACAAAGGATTTAGCTTGGAAGAGGAGTTTGTCCACAAACGATGTTTAGATTGATTACTAAAGGAGTTTAGTAGTTCAATTAAACACTCAATCAATTGATGACTCAATATCATAGTGTTCAAGGTGTTGGACCAATTGATTAGAGTATCAGATGGATTGAAACTGCAATTGACTGATTTTCCACAGTCTGCACTCCCAACCGATCGGCTCATGTGATGAACCGATCGGCTCAAGACAGACTGAACCGTCTGGTTCAAGGGTGGAACCAATCAGCTCAATTGGTCCAAACGAGCAAGTTGGGAAAGTCAAGTTGGTGATAAATTTCTTTTTGTTTCACTTGTCCAATTTGATTGGAACAAGGATTGGTATTTGGATCAATTTGAAACAAAAGAAGAAAAGTCAATCGGGAACTGACCAGGGCAGTGAACCGATCATTTTAGAAGTGAACCGATCGGCTCAGGTGCCCCAACCGATCGGTTCAGGTGTGAAACGATCGACTCAGGTCCCCAACCGATCGTTTCATGCTTGAAACGATTGGTTCAGCTGGCACAGTTGGTTGTTTTGTGGAAAATCTCGAACTCTTCTACTCCTGCTTTAATCCCGCATTGACCGAGGTAGAGAACCTTGTCCCATGAACCTCCTATATATAGGGGTATTGGAGGCTTCTCAAAGTACAAATCAAAACACCAGTTGCTCTGCAAAGTTGTCATTCTCTCTAGTTGTGGTAACCGAGAGAGCCCGAGCAAGTGCTACTCGATAAGGGAGGCACAACAAGGGAAAGGCAAATACAGAAAAGTGACTGGTTGCAGGAGAGTGTGTCGGTGAATAGTACATCGATAGGAGGGTACGACTCCTTATGATTCCTTATGGGACAAGGAGATCGGAGTTCCAGGAAGTCCATGTGGACTACTTCAGAGGCGGGAGACTTCTGCCGCTCAGAGGATAGCTGTCAATCCTGACAGTCCCGATGAGACCAGGAGCTGCACAGACACCATCCAAGACCCGAGGTGAAGACCGCTCAAGCCATGAGGTAACGTCGTCGAGCAAGCCTCAGGACAAGGTATGTCTCTACAAACCATCTTTCCTATTGTATAGACATTGCCGCAATTCCTTTATTCTGGGTTTGGGAGAAGATTTTTTTTTGTTTCCGCTGCCTTCTCTGTCTCCCCTATAACCCAACATAAATGGTGTAACAAGTAGGAGGTAGATATGTGTGTTGACCCTTGGTAACTTCTTTTGTTAATTCTTTACTAATGCCCATTTCACATAGGTCCATTCTGGATTTGATGCCATCTTTAGTCTTACCAGGTATATCAATTGAGTGCCAATAATGCTAACACAAAAAATTTTCTCAACATTCATGACATCGATACAATGTCAAACTATCAAAGAACTCCAATAAGGAAGATCCCAGAATATCGACCTCTTTTTGAATAAAGACTTTTCACTTGTGGGAGTAGTACATGGTCTCTTACCAAAACAATTTAAAATGTTGTTTAGTCTTTCATAAACATCCTCCCTTAACATAGGTTAGGGACACTCTTTCCTAAATAGATCCATTGAATTTTTTTGTGCAACTTTTGATAAGGATGCACCTTTGGGATAAACCTTTGATGATCAAGATATACAATCTTACAACCGTGTTTAGTCTGATAGAATCTATATTTTCCTCACATATAGGACATGCCTTGGTTCTTTTGACGCTGTATCCAGACAAGTTCCCATAAGCAGGAAAGTCATCCAGGCATGCAAGTATCTTCTTAGCCTTCATTCCCATTGGGCACAACATTTGTTTCATTTAGTATGCTGAGATTGGAAGATCTTTGCCTTCTAGGAGAATTTATTTCAATAAAGACAACAGAGAAGTGAAGATTTTCTCACTCCATCTATTGTTAGCCTTCGGAGTATACAATATCAACACAAAGCTCAAGTTTATAAACCTAGTACAACATAAGTATAGCAGTTTCTCAACATCATGCATAATGTTTCTAAATAAGGGAGGTGGGTCTGTAACATTTACCTCCAAATATCTAGCATTACATCAACCATGTATGTTGGAAATGGTTCGTTCTATCAACATTGTCGGCCAATTCTTCTTCGACACAACTACCACTACCGAACTATGTTGATCTTATACTAGGAATCTCTTCATGCCAGTACCATTTTGTATAGCCCTGTACAATTTGATTGCATATAACATGATATTTGATTGTGTCAACAATGTCAACTTTTCGGTTGTTACTACCATTCCTACAGGTGCACTAGAACCTATCTCCAAGTTTTTTTCTATGTTCCTCTACAAATCTTACAAACCCATTAAGGACATTATTAAACTCTAGAATGAAGTGATTTGATTTAGACATCCATGATCGATCCATTTCTATGATCAGATGGGAGACGAGTAGCTCATCATGTTCTATCTAGTAAGTTAATTTTAGAAAAAAAATGTTAAAATTGAACCCTAACCATCTAGTAGCATTCACATTCATGAATGTGTACCACCGGTCCCATTCTTGAGCACTTCATCTCACTAGTAAGTATATAATGTGTGTTCGATTTCAATACATTTTGGCAACAATTCCCATAGTTCTCCAATTGCACCTATGTAGATGGGAAAATACCCACATACATATGTACCTAGAGAATAAAAGGGGAACAATTATCAAAATTTAGTAAAATCAAACACGCATTATACACTTACATCCCAAGTCAGATGAAGTGCTCAAGAACAGTCCCAAATCAGGGACTATCCAAGGTTTACTCCTAATGAGTAAATCTCGGACGGGTTTCTAGGCCAACACAATATAGGGTTAGGGTTTACAAATTAGAGTTTACTTTATAGAGGTTTAGGATTTAGGTTTAATAAAGTAAATTTATTCAATGTAAATCAAGTTAATTTAGAGAAATTCATATCAATTTAGAGTTATGGTTTCAAATAAACAATGCAATGATCATAATTCATTAATGAGCCCTAGAATTTGATTCAATTTCCATTAATTCATCACAATGTCCATTAATTCATCACAATATTCACACAATTTGTTCATGATTTCATCACAATTCAGTACAAATTGAAATCTCCATTAATTTAATTTCATTACAATTCACAATTTTGACATTTATATCAAGCTCCATCACCCTTCCCCCTCTTCTCCTTCCCCTGTCCTTCCCAATTTCTTCTCAATATTGAAAAGAAATCGTAGGGCAGGGTAGGGAAGAGAGAGGAGGAAGGAGGAGAGGAAAAAAAGATATGGAGATAATAATGCAAAAAAAGAAGCAACTGGCCTACCTTGTCAGATAGAGGAGAGAGCAACATCGGCAGTTTGAGAAGGTGGAGAAGCAACAACAACAATAGTAGCAATCACCAATAGTAGCAGCAATATCCTAGAAGCTGTGAGCATCAACAACAGTAGAGGTAGAGGCTTCAGAGGAGACCAACACATATCATGAGAGAAGCGATAGAGCTCGAAGGTGAGTATCACAAGAGAGAAAATGTTCTATAAATCTGACATTATCATCGATCGGCCAAAATCACATGTCCAAAATGGAGCAGATATGAAGTAGTCAGACTCTTAAATTTATAACCCGACACTCAAGCCCCACAACTATTATACATGTTTCACTGTAGAATATTGGGGTTAAATCACAAAGACAAGGTTGGCATATGCTAGGAACATAGAGCCTCAAACTCAAATACACCAAACAAAAAGGTAGAAAAAGAAGTGTTGACAAAGGAACTAAGTCACCCCAAACAAAATAACAAAAGCAAAGAAAAAGAAACAAAATAGGAGAATAAAACCAAATAGGAAAGGATGTAACCAAAATATGGAAGGGAACTTGGATTGGGTATCACCTACTAAGGTCTCTCACCAACATGCAATACTCACACCCTTTTGTATACCCTTAACAAGATTATAGGCAATCATCATTTATGTATATTCCCTCCTCTCTTGAGCTTAGGATAGATGTAGATTATAAGGTTGTGTCTGTCTCGAGATGGAAAACAATAGATCACAAATCAAACCATATGACCATTAGCTTTAGCATTCAAACATTTTCATGCATTCATGCAACTCCCTAACACTTAGATAACCTTAATATTACTCTTTCTAGGCATTAACAATCAAACATCACAAGATGGTAGCTAAGCATACAAGTGAAGCGTTTAACAACAAAAGTATGGAGATAACCGTTGCTAAGGATATATATATATTTAAAAGGATGTAAGTATATACATGTTGGGAGAGATTAGTGGCTACTCCCAACCCAAGTAAATAGTTTAGCCACTCATTCTCATGAGTAGAATTTTGGCTTTACAAACGTATGGAGACATTGAGAACTATAGGAAGCTGAATATGGAGAAAGGAAAGAAAGTCGAAGCAGGGGACCAGGGGATACACTGATGGCGACCGACAGTGGCCACAATCAATGGCCTGGTTCTGTTTCCCCCTAGGGTTGAAGCCATAGTACTCTCAATCTCCTTTCCTCCTTCCTTCCTATGTTGTAAGAGGAACTCTGGGAATGGATGAGGGGGATCATGTGGAGGTCTGGGGGTAGGACTAATAGACTCTCATCCGTTGCTCCTATCAGCCGGTGGTGGCAAAAGTCAGTCAATGATAGCTTCTTCCATTGGTTGGTTCTGTCTAGTTAGTAGCACCATCTCAGGAGAAAGGTGTGTGACAATGACTCTTTTTACACAGTTGGTCGTCTCCTATTTATAGGCGTCAGTTTGGGGTCCTTTACTTGCGGCACAATCCTCCCAGGTACCCGCCCTTGGGGTACATGCTCAATGTTCCCTAGTATAGTACCTATCAGGCTGCCATCGAGTGTCATTAGCAGGTGCACCATCAGATGATGGGTGTAGGTGCACAATTAGTTGGTGGGCGTAGACATGCCACCGGTTGGTGGGCGTTGGAGTGTCACCGGTTGACGGATGCAGACACACCACCTGGTGATGCCCACAGGTGCGCCGTCGAATGATGGACATAGATACACCACCAGTTGGTGGGCGTTGGAGTGTCATCTGTTGATCGTGTAGACACACCACCAGGTGATGCCCGTAGGTGTGCCATTGGTTGATGGATTACTGTAGTTATCAACCAATGGCACGTCAGGGAGCTTCTAAGTAATATCCAATGAAGGTGAACCAATGGCTAATCAAGGACCATCGGTTGTCATCCGATGATGGCTCTGCTTTTATAATCAAGCTTATAGTCCTTTGTTTTCTTGCATATGACATCATTGTCATTGTCAATATAAGGTAGGGAGAATATATGTAAGGTAAGAGGGAAGTGGATGTAAAATTTCCTAAGTAGTGGAGAAATATGGATAAAATAAGGAATATACTATCTGCAAAATTGGATGTTATCAACTCCCCCAAACTTAGGGTCTAGCCTGTCCTCAGGCTAACAGTTAGAATTAAAGCATCAAATGACTCCAAAGGGCATTATTGGTTATTGCTTATGTGAGTGTAAAAAATGTGATAATGTCAGCCTAAAGTTGAGATTTATGCATTATGTCAAGGGTTCATCGAAACCTTAGATTCTCTCTCTAAGTTAGGAGTTGCAGTACTCATATTGTTTAGCATGACTTTCTTTATCAGAAAGTTCCTCCCTCATGATGCATTGATGGTCCTATTCCAGGATGTATTTGCGCAAAGTTCTGATAGGGGTAGCTTTCACACCCAACTTTTATTTTCTTTGGATCTCCTAGCTATTGTGCTTGGGTAGGATGAGGCTTCAGTGTTTCCTAATTCCTTAGGTTCACTGGACCATCAAGCTACCTTAGAGGCGGTGATGCCCTAGAGAGCTTTGATGTAATGTTAGGTGTTTGTGTGAGGTTCTCTTTGGAATGTAGGTGTGTAAAAGTTGGCTTCCAGACTCCACTACCGGGCACGACATATCTGCATTCATGAGTACAACAATACACCAACTGGGCAGAGCCCTTCAACATCTTCCCAGGCACAACTCTCATGATTTTATTCCTCTCAACTTTTATTCATGCTCACATGCTTTGGTATAATGGGTTTTTTAGGAAAAGTTGGGTTGACGTGCCTCTTTAGATCCCAAAGTGGGGATTTTTTATAACTAGAAGGGGTAGTTGTTTCCTATTTTTCCAGGGTTATGTGTTTTCCTACCTGTACTTGGGATCATGGTGTCAATCTGGAGTGTGGTAGGTTGAGTTCTCCTTTCCTTGAGATTTCTTCTTGGTTGACTGACATACATGTGCCTTCTACATTATCTCGAGGTTAGGCTAACATTATGACAGTATCACACTCAAATTTTTTTAAGTAGATTAAGAAGCCCAGACCTGTCATTCTTGAAATAATTACGCTAACTAAAGCCAAGAAAGGTCAAGAATTGGGGTTATGATACAATCCTAGAAAAATGGATTCAAAATTTGCCTTTTTTAAAACTACTTGTATACCAAAAATTCAGCAAGGGTATTTATATGCATGTACAAAAATCAAGACAAAATTGGCCAATTAGGTCGATCATATTTTGTCAAAAATTTGTCAAAATTTGTTAACAATCAATGTCAAAGTGGACAGAGTGGAGACGTACCATGTTTGCCTGTTCAGACCCCCCAAACTTATTGTCCACCATGTCCACATGGTGTCAAAGAATGAGGTTGATCTAGAATAAACGAGAATGAGGTTGATCAAGAACAAGTGAATTATAGGTCAGTGTGTGTGATCAACCATTCCAAATCTAGGATCTTCATAGCATATTGTCTTTGGAGGTGGTGGTAGCAGTCATCTTGACATTGTTTAACCTTTTTGTCTGAAGCCATCATATGTATCCAATAAAGTACATAGAATCCATAGTCATTTGAAAGAGGTTCTTACTGTGGACACCTGTGATAGAACTGTGCTTCCTCAAACGTGATATCATTTGGAACGTCACGGTCAAAGATTATGATCAATTCTATAATCTTGTTGGCTACCAGGGTGGCACTTTCTTTAATGACGATGTTGGTTGTTTTGTGATATTTTATGTGCTTTGTACTGAACATAGAATCAGATCCATTATAGAAGATGGATGTCTTATTGATGGTGTCCACTTCTAGTAGTGACCAGTGTCCATCATGTAAAATCGGCACAAAAATCCATATGGGAAGATTGTATTTTAAGTGATCTATCAATCGTTGTAGCTCACTCGATTCCTTTTTCGATATGAAATCTCCCAGTATTTTGTAAAACGCCATGTATACATTGGTGAGATCTTCGACTAGAAATAGTTGACAAGCTATCATGACATTTACTGTCATGTACCCTCCCGTTGTCAAGATATCACAAAGGTTTAGGAGCAAGATTTGTACGTTTTCTTTTTCAAAAATAACCACAAAATCATCCTCCCATGGTCTCAAAACCTCTAAAAGGAATTGGAGTTCTCCCAAAGATAAGCCATAGCACACTAGTTCATCGAAGTTCTCAAAAGTAGGCATTGTGACATCTGTCGATTTTAATTCTTTTGGTGTTTCAACAGTTTGTTCTTCTTCCATGTGTACTTGACTTCCTTCAAAAACTTGTTCTTCTAGAGGTGAGGTTGCTATTATGACATCAGTGGAGGTTGGGACCCGAATTGATTTCCTTTGTGGTGGGCTGGTTACTGTCATTTAGTTGGTTCTCGCTCAATGGTGGTAGGGACTTCCACTGGGGTTTCAAGGACTTGTTGAGGTGGTTCACTCCCAACATGTATAGATGTTATGTGTGTTGTGTTGGGTGGTGGTGGGGCAGTAAGTGTCATTGGTGATGTCATTCTTTCTTCAAAAGTCTCTAGCTTTTTGAGCTCCTCTCGCCAAGGCATCTTTTTAGGCAAAGGAATAAGGGAGTACATATGCCTTGGTACGTCTGCCATTTTTTTGTCTTAGAAGAAGCTCCTATCATGGATGATTTCCATGATGTATTTCCCTTGCAAGTTGTGGAAATTTTCATTAGCAATTTGCTCCATATGTGTTCCTCAGTTGATGGCTTCAATTATCCTCAATTCTATGAAGGCATTGTCCCCTAAATTCTATCCTTCTTGGGTCAAATTTCATTCAATGACAATTTTCTTCCAATTGGGGCAATACCACCCGCTTACTCCTTGCATCAGTCTTTTCATGTAGGTAGAGATTTGTTGTATTTTTTGTGCTCTATCTTTTCATAGACCATTTGTCCACATGGTAGGTCTTTGGCTCTAAAGTTGTAAGTGAGCACTCTTCTTTCAGATAGGTCAACCATTATGAGTAGCCAATGGTTGAAGGCTTAAAGGGCAGGCTGATGAAATTCAATGATCTACTTCTGTCTAGGGCTTCCTACATCTCACGTACCAATGCAATATCATCACTTTCCTTGAGTAGGTGTGCTTCCAGATTAGATGTTGCATTGAATACCGGACCATCTTTGTCTCTGTGCATGTACTCCTCAATTATTTTCCCACACAAGATCTTGAAAAGGGTTCTACTTATGTTCGCCTGAGGTACGAAAACAGAACGCAGATCACCTCTTGTTAGACTGTATTTGTCGTTGTGGTAGACAATATCATGTCCTGGCATTGTATCATCGAAGATGTTGGCTAGGATACGGATGTCCCATATCATCATACCCGCAACTGATGATATATCCATGTCGGCCATCTTACATGGCAGTTGGGGTGGTGTGGGTGGGAGTGGTTTGTTCACATCTGTTGAGGTTGTAGGTGGTTTTAGGAAGACTAGGTTTGCTGATTTTGGTGGTGCTTCAACAAACATGTTGTCTAGATTTCTCGTACCTTCTTCAGATTTCATCCATTTTATTTCTGTCTCAAAAGAGATAGATAATCCCTCACTCATTATTTGTTCATCTAGAATTATTCTTTCGTGAAGCTGTCATAGTTGTGTGGGGGTGGGATCTTGTAGCTAAATAGTAGGTTGAGCCTGTCCATTACATCTTCAGTTGTTTCAGTGACCCCCCTTGCTTGTAGTTGTACTGTCCTGATGTCATTCTCTCCCACTACTTCTTTTTCTGTGGGGATTGCGGCTCTATCGGCATAAGGGCACTTTGCTTCGGATGTGCTTTAAGCACTTTATCTTCATTGATGTTGGTTGAGTGCCCAAGTGAGGCTAGAGATGTGGCTGTGTCATATCCCTCAGCGAGCACTACTTTGTTGCTGGCAGAAGTTGTTGGCTCTTCTTCCTCCAGAGGCAGGGTGCATCTGGATGTCATCACGATGTCATCACCTCAGACCTAGGTGCTTCTTTCTCCATCTTCATCTTGGCCATCAACATGTCCACTCTGAGGTGGAAATCAATGTCTGATGTTGGTTTTGTGGAGTTGCCTGATGCACCTCCACAGACATGCTAATAGTTTGTGGTGAGTCCTCCTTTCTTTTTGTTGCTTCCTTTCATAGCTTCATGTTTTCTTCTCATAGTTTGTCCCATTCTTTTCACAGGGTGGTGAGTTCTCTAGTTACTCCAGCCTGTGCCTACATTACCTGTAGTTGGTTTGCAGCTAGCTACTGCATCTATAGTGGAAGACTGAGGACATGTCGGATGTCCTCAGTCAGTTTCTATACCTACACTATTAGTGATGAAAGATTTGTAGTTGTATTGGAAAAATTCAAATTAGAGTTAGAAATGTTCTCACAGAGATCGTCAATCTCCCATCCTATCTCCATGAATTTCATTTCTATAATCGCCCTCAGTCTGGGTTTGTTAATTGAGCTTACTTCTCTCCCTTCTCCATGGACTTTGGGTGACTCTGTGCCTTGACGTGAGCTTTGTTCTGATTGTAGCACCTTTTTCTCAGGCATGTCTATCTTTTCTGCCACTTTGTGCCCATCCGTCTTGCTTCCTTGCACTTCCTTCTTCATTGAAGGACTCATAGATGCTTCTTGGTTGGTAGTTGTCCCTTTCTTATGCTCAACCACTTCTGGGGAAGTGGTTGTAGCAACTTCCTCAGTGATGTCGGCATCTTCGGTCTCCAAGTCTACCAGCTTCAGAGGAGGTGGTCTCTTTGTTGGCTTCTCGGGGACTCGCATGAGCATCCTTTTTCTAGATGTTTGCTTGGTGGCTATCTCCTTTTGGTGTTTGTTGATGGTTGCAATCTTTCCTGATGTCATCTTTGATATCTATTCCTCCTTGCAAATGAGCTTCTCCAGTTCATATCTGCTTAGTTTTGAGAGGGGTAGTAAGAGTTTTGTTCTGCGGAATCGGTAGGTGTATCCATTTTGTGTCCTTGCTAGGACATTCGCTATGACTAGATACTTGCCGTCTACCAATGTATCTCCTTCAGATCATAGGAAGTACTTAAGCTTGCTTGGGTAGCCCAACTGGTGTGCTATATATGTGATGATCCCCCCATGTAGGAATCATGGGGACCATCTGCTCCCATTGCTGCAACTAGCTTTTCAATTACTATCCTTCCTACATTAACTAGCCTTTCCTTCCATTAGGCTCCACAGAATGTGGAGGTCCAACTTAGTTACATTTCATGTGTCTGATTTGAACATCAATGAGTTTGCAAATATTTTGTGCACTACCCTCACGATCTAGGTTGCGTCATCATGGCCTTCGACTGGTTGGAGCTGTATTTGGGGTCTCCTGAGAGCTTTTCCCAGGTTTTATCGATTGTGAACCCCTTTTCATCCTTACCACCTCGTGCTTTGTTAGCACACTCTTCTTGTTCGACTAAGTCTGTGAAGACCACATTAATCCACTTCTCTATTAGGATGTAGTCTTTCTTCATAATTCTGACTTATAGCTTGTGCTCATCCCTGCACTCTGAGATTTCACTGATATCCTTAGGAAGTTTTATGATGGAGGACATGAACTCTTTTGTCAAATTGTCATAAGAGGTTATGTTTGTGAAACATATTTTGTATATTCCTAGTTGCTCAAAGCTCTATTTCACCCTCTAGTAGATCCCTAGTTGCTCTAAGGTGTTGACGTCACCATATCAGATTGGCTGGTAGTTCTTCTTGTTGAATATGTCACACCATATTTCTTGGTGTTCTTCATCTCTGGGCACAACTAATTGTTAGGTTTCTCTCTCTGTTGGCTTGTGCTAGTTGGTTGGGTATGTTTTCCGGTATATGAGGTTCTAGAGTTGTGGCCTTGACTGATGCTTTCTCCTCACATATCTTGCCCGCTTTCTTGGGCCTCTCCTCATCAGCTTCTACCACAATTCTCTCCTTGGAATTTGGCACCTCCTCGGATGGTGTGTACTCAGTGACCTCTATCTCTATTTGTTCTTCCTCCTCTTTTTACTCCTTTGAGATTGGTTTGACTAAGATCTTTGCTCTGTCTGCTTCCAGTCTAGCCTTGATGCTTTCTGAAGTGGGTTCCCTATGTTGTTCAATGTAGCTCACATGTTCAACCAGTAGTTTTTACACTCTCTTTATTTCCTCTACGGTCATTGAGGCTCTCACCTTCTTGGTGTACTCAGACTCATGCACTTGATATTTCCCTACTTTCTTTCCATCTTAGGCCTACAGATACACTAAGTATCCCTAGCTAGATTAATTAGACTGGTAAAAGGGAATGGTAATATGTTAGGTTAAGGATTTCCAGTTGTTGAGTAGCAATTTTTGGTGAAGCAATTAAACTGAGCGCTAACAATCGATGGTATTAGCTAGTAGTTAAAATAGTAAAACAACTGTCAAAGATGACAACTGATGGCCTCAATAGAAGGTTGGAACATGCGGTGAAAAGGTCAGCCGGTGGTTCCTCAACCGATGGTTGATTCAAGGTTGGAGGTTCCCGCGGTGGAAATCTAAGCAGGCAATGGAAATCTAAATAGGCAATGGTTCGATAGGTTAAACAGGACAAGACGACTGCTCAGTCAATGGATCAAAACAGCTGGTGGTAGGATCAATTGATGGCTCGGAAGCATAATCGGAGAAGGTTGGTACAACTGATGGTCGGAACCGATTGTAAGATCTGATGGTTACCGACGATGTCACATCAAGTGATGGTTTGAATTAGACAGTCGTATCTGGTTGTATAGATGGTAGTACTAGGTGATGGTGGTAAACAAGAAATGGTAAATGGAAACATGCGATGGTAAATAGAAACAGGCGATGTTCAGAGCAAGCTAAGACTTAGCTCGACCGATGGTTGAACTAATGGTAACAATTGATCATCGATGATTCAGACCGTTCAAGAAGAAGGAAGGCGAAGAAGACAACGTCTCAAGGTCAGGTAAAAACCCTAAGTTTTAGGGGTTACCTTATTGACGTTAGTGTCATGCTCGTCGGTGGTCTGGAAGCATCACTCCGGCGTCCTCCGCTTGGTTGGAGATGCCTTCGTCTTGTTTGACGCTAATGGCGGGGAGAGTCGTCTCTGTCACTTTGGCCTCCTCTACTGCTTTGTCTGGTAGGTTTTAGCTTGGTTGCTTGGTAAAAGGAAGGCAGAAGAGGATTAGTTGGACCCCTTTTATAGTTTTCTATTGCTTGGTCTACCACCGAGTTTTTGGCAGGCTCTTCAGCCCCTTTGACCATCAATCGTGGTTTGGAAGGTGGTGAAGGCACCTTGAACAACCAATGGATCGCCAGCTCCTATCAACTGATGACGTTCCCACGCTTGTCAGCTGATGGCTTGTCTACGACTGACGCCCAATGAAGAGCCTATTGTAATCACTCGGTTGTGGTTCTGCCTTACTCAACCAATGGTTGAGGTAGGGTGATATTAAACAGTGGGTCTTACAGGTACCAATCGATGGTTGAGATCAACCGATGGCCCGACAAATTTACTCCTATAATGAAAGACATGTATATAGAATTCATTAATTTTATTATTTGGATACTAAATTCTAACAACCAAGTTTAAAACCTTTTTTGTAGATAATTTTTTAACAAAAGTCTATTACTTCCTAAATTCAAAAGGCACTAGGCCCTTAAACTAAGACCTATTAAAATACTAATAGTTTATTATATAGAAAAGTGATAGGAAAGATATAAAGAAAAAGGGAAATCCTTGGGTTGCCTCCTAATAAGTGCTAATTTAAAGTCTTTGGCTTGACTCTTTTTTCTAGATTCTCATGGGTTTTCAACTGGAGCAGACCTGGGCTCCTCTAGCTCTAGTTCTGATCTTCTGACAAATTCTTCACCTTCATAGTATCTTTTCACTCTGTGCCCATTCACCTTGAAAGTACCAGTCTTTTCACTAGTAATCTCCATCACCCTAGATGGGTAAATCTTGAAAATAGAGAAAGGTCTAGACCATATGGACCTTAGTTTTCCTAGAAATAACCAGATTCTTGAATTGAACAGTAAAACCTTGTCTCCTTTAGAGACATCCTTGTGCTTTATGTGGGAATCATGTCACACCTTCGTTCTTTTCTTGTAGATGCGGGCATTCTCATAGGCATGTAGCCTTAGTTCTTCAAGCTCATGAAGCTACATATACCTTTTCTTTCCAGCTCTATTTAGATCCATATTTAAGAACTTGATGGCCCAAAAAGCCTTGTGGTCTAGTTCTACTAGCAAATGACACAACTTTCCATAAATGAGCCGGTAGGGTTTCGCCCCTATCAATGTTTTTTAAAATGTTCTATATGCCCACAGGGAATCATCTAACTCCATGAACCAACCATTACGGGTCCTACCAATGATTTTCTCTAATATTTGCTTAATTTTTCGCTTCAAAACTTCAACTTATGCTGATGTCTGGGGTGTTATGGTGTGGCTACTTTATGCTTGACCCTATACTTCATTAGCAGTGCTTCAAACTATTTTTTAATGAAATAGGACCCCCCACCACTAATGACAGTGGGTGGAACCCCGAATCTAGGGAAAATGGTCTTCTCGAATAGTCTCACAATTGCTTTAGAGTTACAAGTGGGAGTTGCTACAACTTGTACCCACTTAGAGACATAATCTACTGCAACTAGGATGTACTTGTTTCCCCTAGAGGAGGGGAAGGGTTCCATATAATCCAACCCCAGACATAAAAGATCTCTACTTCCACCCAGTCAGACACAAGCATTTCATTTCTTCTAGTAATATTCCTTGTTAGCTGACAAAAGACATTGCATCCTTAAAGAGCGTCGGCCAATAAAACCCGTCTATAGGACTTTAGCCGTAGTCCTTTCACCTCCATGGTGACCTCCATAAGGTGAGGCATGGTATTCCTTGAGGATTTGAGGCACCTCTTCTTCTGATATGACGTCGGTATAAATTTTCAGAACACCTTTTGAATAACAGAGGGTCATCCCAGTAACAATTATTCAGGTCAGAGAAAAGTTTTGTCTTTTGATTATAGGTTATCTTGGGAGGCAATTTCTCGCAAGCCAAATAATTATAGATATCAACAAACTGAGGCAGATTAGGTTCAACCGACTTGGCCATCATCAAGGCCTCATCTGCGTAATTGTCATTCATTGGTATCTGATTTTCTTCAATGTATACTATTCTAGAAAAGTGGTCAACTACCACGTTCTCCGTTCCTTTCTTGTCTATGATTTTGTGCTCGAACTCTTGTAGTAATAAATCCCATTGCAACAATCTCAACTTTGTGTCTTATTTCTGCATGAGATATTTGATCGCTCTATCATCTACATACACCTTCACCTTTGACCCCATTAAGTAGGATTGAACTTGTCGAAAGCAAATACTATTGCTAGCATTTCTTTTTCAGTTGTGGTGTAGTTTATCTGAGCTTCATCGAGAGTTCTACTAACATAGTAGATTGTGTGGTGCTGCTTATCTTTTCTTTGTCCTAATACATCTCCAATGGTTTAATCACTGACATCACACATGATTTCAAAAGGCAATCCCCAATTGGGTTCTTGGAGTATAGGGGCTGAGGTTAGGGAATTTTTTAGAAAATGGAATGCTTCGAGGCATTTATCAAAGAAATTAAAATCATCATCTTTAACATGGAGGTTTGATAAAGGTTTCACGGACTTTGAAAAATCTTTGATGAACCTTCTATAATATCCAGATGTCCTAGAAAACTCCTCACTCTTATGACAAATTTTGGTGGGGGCAACTTTGATGTAGCTTCTATCTTACTCTTATCTACCTCCAAGCCTTTTTTAGAGATTTTATGCCCAAACACTATTCCTTCTGTCACCATAAAATGACATTTTTTCCAATTAAGCACAAGCTACTTTTCCTCGCATCTTTGTAAGACTTTTGACAAGTTTTCAAGGCATTTGTCAAATTTGGGCCCATATATCGAGTATTCATCCATGAATACCTCCATTATGTCCTCTAAGAAATCTGAAAACATGGATATCATGCACCTTTGAAAAGTAACGGGCGCATTACATAATCCGAAAGACATTCTTCTGAAGGTGTACGTCTCATAGATACATGTGAAAGTTGTCTTTTCTTGATCGTCAGAGTGGATACAGACTTGGTAAAATCTAGAATATCTATTAAGAAAATAGAAATAGGATTGCCCCACAAGTCTTTCTATAACTTGGTCAATGAAATGTAGGGGAAAGTGGTCCTTTCTCGTGGTGGTATTGAGTTTTTGGTAGTTGATAGACATTCTCCACTTGGTAACCGTTCGAGTGGCTACTTCATCCCCATTGCTTCCTTTTACTACTGTCATCCCTCCTTTTTTTGGTACAACGTGGATCAGGCATACCCAGTTGCTATTACTGATGGGGTAGATAATTCCTACATCACATAGTTTTATTATCTCTTTCTTTACTACTTCTTTCAACATTTGATTTAATTTCCTTAGCGGCTAAACCAATGGTTTAGCAGTCTCTTTCAGGTTGATTTTGTGCGTGCATAGAGCTGGAATGAGGCCCTTGATATCTTCTACAGAATATCCTATAGCCTTCCTATGCAGTCAAAGTTCCTTCAACAACTTTTCCATTTTTTCATCTATTAGATCTACATTAACTATCACCAGATTCCTCTCTTTTTCATCAAGGAATTCGTACTTCAGCCCTTCAGGCAGTGGCTTTAATTCTGGTTTTGGTTTTGGTGCTTCCTTCTCTTCAGGGGTTTGTTGAGCGATGCGCACTTTACTGTTTCGATTGTTACTTCTTCCTCATCACCGAATTCCTCTTCATCAGGTTGATTCAAGTAGTCCAGAACCTCGACCACTTCTGGGTCTTCCAGACTCTAGGGTCAGGGTTATTCAAGGCTCACATGAGTGGATTCACAATGGCCTTATCCTCTTCCACTTCTTCACAATATTGGTTATAATTATCCATGAAGTAAGCTGATTCAAACAGAGAGGGTCCCCACATTGCAATATATCTACATGGTCGTTCAATATGGGACAACCATGTGTTGCAATATATCTACATGGTCGTTCTCTCCCCCTTATAGCTTCTTTATTGGTACCCTTACATCAATACATAAATTTTGAATATCTTTATTAGAATGGACTTTTAAGTAATTCACGTTAGTGTCTAAAGCTTATTAATAAATGTATCACATTGTTGTCTATTAAAAATTCATTTAGAAGTCTTAGTGTCATTTAATCCCTACATTATCTTGTTCGTGCAATTATAGATTCGAAAATATGTACATCATATAAATAGAGTATATGTAGATATACTATAGAATTATATTGAGCCAATATAATATTTCTTTTATTAATATTCGTAACAATTTACATGAAACATATTTGTCATATTTTAAACTATATAGTTGCATATAGATTGAAACAAGGAAAACAAACAAGTGTATGTTGACTGAGTCTCTACGGGAAGTAATAATCAAACCAATAGTACTTTCATCTTTACCTACATAATACATATTTGACATTGGAAATAATACTTAAAAATTAGGCATATATTCTTCAATCTGGTGTATACATAGAAGACAACCCTTCTTAAAACATAAATATTTGTTAAACCTTTGTTGTAATCTTAGGAGAAGCACAAAATCAAGGTTGAAAAAATATGCACAAACTATAGACTTTACATGATCAATTATCATCATTCCGTGCATTTCCATTTGTGAGGGTATGTTCATCACATATATGTATCTAAAATTCTATATCAACTATTACATTAATAAAATTCTCAATAACCTTGATTTAGTTTTTTTTAAATTATGTTACAAAACATAAGAAAGGGGAAATGTACATTTGATATTATGTATACAAAACTAAAGAATTCTACTATTAGTTCAATAGAAGGATAAATAATAATAGAAAGAATTCATTTAACATCATGCAAAATATGTAAGCTTTTATAATTATGAATAAAGTATTGTTGAGGAAAATCAAACATCAAACATGTATTGATTTCATTTAAGGGAGTAAAAATTGATGTTCGTTCCAAATGTTTCATGAAATCTCAGGTTCTATTGAAAATGAAATCTTATATATGTTATAAAATAACAATAATTACAGGGGAAGATGTGTTGATTTCAAAAAATGTTCGTATTGGTTATATTATTAGGAAAACATTAAATGTGATGGGATCAAATATAAAAAAATGATTAAAGAAAAATTTGGAACTCATTATGGATATAATATTATATAAACTCAAAGTTGTAAACAATTGATTAATATAACAATATTTACTGAAAAATAAGATAGTTTTGTCAAATATATAATCTGATAACAAATTGAACATTAAAAATACCATGTGTGAAGCATGTGACTTTACTAGTATATTACATAAATAAAGATACTTTAGAAGGAACTTGCCCTAGGACTTTGAACTTCAAGGATAGCCTGAGATGCTAGTTTGCTCTCTTCAACTGGTCCTTCATATAAAATATGTGCAACCTTTTTCCTTTTTGTTTTTCCACCTTTGTGAGTGAGGAACAAGATTGTAATTGAGATATTGTGATGTTTCTATTATCCTCAACTATAAAAGTGAAATGTTTGATATATCATATTTAAGAAATGAAAATTCCCCTTTTTCTTAATACTTGTTAGTGTGTTTGGGCTGGATGAGACTTTATTCCTCTATAACAAGAATTGGACCCCTCATGGGTATCACTCATTAAAAGTATGATTCAGAGATTATTTGTTAGTTAATCTAACTACTTTTAGTTATCATCATTTGTCTTTATGCACACCTTGTATAGACAATTAGGTGACTTTGTCGAGAGCTTTGAGGGTTTTAGAAGTGTGTCAAGATATACCAATTAAGGTTTTATTCCCTAATTCACTTGGTCCCTCCTACCACTTATGTGGTTGAGACTGCTTTTAGTAGACCTAATTTACCCTTGCCCACTCTCTAGTGATGAGTATTTCCTCAAAGTAAGAGTTGAACTTGTAGGGTTGGATATCTCCTATCATAATGGGATTAACTAGTATGGAATGTAGCCTAACGTGAACAATCCTTGCTAGGTTAAGCCCTAAATATTGTATTAGCCCTCTTCATTGTTGTCTTTAAGTGTGCTTTCAAATAGATCCTCCTTGAGACTTGGCATTCTTAGATAACAGACTTGGAATCCCATTTAAATATTTATGTTTATTAAACCCCCTTTATATTGTAAGAATGTGAACTAAATCCATCATGGTTAGGCATGTCGTGCCTTCAACATGAATTTGTTTCAAAATAATTTTGTTAGGCCATCATGCCTTGGAGATTACATATGCTTTTCCTTGAGTTTCAGATGTTTCTTATACTAGGGTTAGTTAAGAAATGTGATCCACTATCTAGTAAACACCCCTCAATGGCCATATCTATAGTCTCTACAATACAAGTTGGATGCCTTGGTAATATTCCCTTATGACATACGAAAATATGTATATCCAGTTGAACTAAGACATGGGTCGGTAAAACTGTGTTAATGGAAAATCCATTGATTTGGTTCTAGCATTGATTTAGCACCAATTTTAGTTTTACAACATATATGACTTTCTCGTTAAATATTTCTACTATAACACTAGATATACAAAAACAAAATATTCTTGGTTTTTTTAAATATACCCCAAAAAAACTCACCACTTGATGAAGTGTAAAGTGTCAGAAAAATCCTTAGAGAAGAACCCCTACTAATTAGATCAAACCCTTATACTAAAGACTTATATGTGGAGCAATGGGTAGTTATGAGTCTTAAAAATATGTGACATGGTGACCCATCCTTGCTACCTCTTTATGACGGTAGTTGGATTGTAGGGTAGTCCTATAAGGGGTGGACTCTTGACCCTTTAGAATCTATGATTATGATTCAACTATGAGGTTGTTTGAACTTAATGATGAATACATAAGAAACTCTTCGATAATTTACCCAATCAATGTCAAATAAATGATTCTAGCCCCTTATTACTGCAAATGAATAAAACCTTGTTTATTGTACATTGGTGGGAAATAGTGGGATAGATTAAGATAAAATTTTATGATAAATTTATACCTATCAAAATGATGTTGTGAACAACCAATCAATTTCTATATCATGTGAGACTTTTTGGATGGTAAAATAAATTTTCTTTTTAATAAGAAAAATAACTAAGTGACTTAAAATAGTACATGTTTAAAATTTATGCCTCTAAACCGTAACTCACTCTTAAAATAGTGGTGTCTATAGATTTACAATAGAAACCAAGTTAAATACATTAGGAATGGTGAACATAATGAATTTTCCTTTTGAACCCACATGGTATAAATAAAGTAAAGTGATGAGCAATTAACTATCCTTAAACTGCTGAGCTGGAACTACCGAGGGTTGGGCCACCCTTGCACAGTTGGGGGCACTACAACATTGGTGTAGAGAAGAGTGAACTAACATTGTCTTTGTCATGGGTTGTTGAGAGAGTATGCTAGAGGGAGTGATGAGGAAAGTGTAATTACTTACAAGAAGTGTGTATCACCAGCAGATGATTTTCTGGGGGATGGAGTTAGGAAGGGAGTCGAGGTAGACCTGACATCACTAGCACCCTCCTTATCATTGGTTTTATAGAAAATCGATGCTTATAAGCCTATAGCGTCGATGGTATAACACTAACGCTACTACTGGTCAAGTCTTGTCGATTAAAAAAAATGGGTAACGCGTTTACTATAATTTTGGTTTCTTTTTGAAGAACCGACATTTAACATAGACCATGAAATTTAATATTTTAGTGGAAATTTTGAATAGGATTGTTGCACCAATTTTATAAAAATTGATGACAAAGCCCTTTCTGCAAAATAAAATTTGCCTCTAAAGAGAATTTGTCGTTGGTTTTTACTAAACAAACCAATATTGAAGGTCACAAAAGCTTGTCTACAATGTTTGGAAATCGACACCGCTAGCACATGGCCACCTTGAGCACGAGACGATAGGTGATGCATAAGATTGTGTGGTTGTGTGGCCCAAAGCAAGATCTATCTATACCGATGTCATTACATTTGTATTTGTGATTCTTTTCTAGTGTGGATATAATTGGCAATTGATGTGAGAATATATATATGTAGGTCATGGCACCTAAGAAACCCCCTACAATTAGTCCTCCATTTCCTCCTCCAGATATTCAATTACCTACTTGAATATCAAAGAACCTATTCGACTCACTAGGTCCTAGGTGCAGGGGGTTGACACTACAGCTAAGCGACTTAGAGGAAGAGTCGACTATGATGGTCCATATTAAGGAAGATGCTACAGATCAAGTTCACGATACTAGTGTATTCGTTCAAGATGTTGTGGATCTATTTACTTATGCTTGGTTGAATACAACTTTGATAGAACTTTGGATGTAATGAGATCATATGGATAAATACCTCATTCTATATATATGTGGATCTATTTTATTATATATTAATGCATACATATATGTTTTGCAGCCACTTATATAGGGTGTGTGGAGAGTTCGTACTAACCAATGTGGCATTTCTAGTTTTGTCATTGGTTAGCCGTGTAAATAAAAACCCAAAATATGTTAGTGATTGCTGCTCTAACACATTAAAATATTTTAGTAATGTGAGAAAGAACATGATTATAGCTCCTTTCATTGTTGGGTAAGTAACCAGCACTTTGCTTATAATTTTGACTTATAAATTATATTTCATTGTGGATTTTGAGTTTTCTTTTGTTTTCCTTTGTTTACTCAGTGATAATCATTGAGTGTTGTTGGTAATTTTCCCCAAGACGCTCATTATGTACTATCTAAATTCTTCAGGTGATAAAGTAGACAGTAGGGGACACACAATGAAAAAGTACTATATATGTGAGTACTTTTTTTACCCGTCAATATATATTAATGTCTGCATCATTTAATTACATGACTATTTACTAATTGAATTAAATGTGTTATTTGAACTCATACCGACTATAAAGAATTCAAAAAGACTAGAGGAAAGGTATATAAGAAAAATATATTATTAAGTTGGAAGGATGTTGAGGTAGTTTTCTAACTCCAATGCATATATATGCCAGCTATAATTACTTTTATTTATTAAAATTTCACATAACTATAACTTATACTGCCCTATACAAGATAATGGTTGTGCATGCAGATACTATGCATGCAATATATAGACTTGATTGTCAGACTAGAAAAACTAGACATCCATTGTGTACAAAAGGTAATATATTCTTGATCATGATAAGCAAATCGTCTCATTTGATAATATGAACAAATAAAATCAAACACTGGATTTATGTCCCTCTCTTTGCAACTATTTCACACAATAGATCCATATACAAAAGAAGACATAGATGAGATATGAGGAGAGTGGGCACATTGTTTCATTAAGCAAGTCAACTTTGAATATGACTGGGATAAAATAGGAGTTTTCTAAACCTTGATGTCATTTATTTCTATATACATGTGGTGGTTATGACTTTTTGCAACCTAAAATTTGATGTGTGTGAATTTTTAGTGCATATGTGAATGATGTGTGTAGATATGTATATGTGTGGACCAATGTCAAGAGGAACGAATATAATTGAATTGTATTTGTACATGTCATGCAAATGGAATTGTGTCTGTGTTTTTGAAATTGTGTTTATGCATGAGAATAGAATTAAGTGTCAGAGATAATGGAATTAAAGAATGGAAATGTATGGGGTGAATGAATTATGTATATATGTTTGTTAATATAGGTTTTGCAGGCATGTTGGCCTGTTGTTAAGCTGAGTACAAGATGGAATTTGTAGTTTTAATGAGCTACGGCATCTACATCTTGCTGAAAAGCCAGACAATAGGTCTGTCGACCTACTATTTAAAAATATATAAATGTGGTGTCAATTATTATAAAGAAAACTGACGATGTTTAGATCTGTGGCTTTAGTTTTTTAATCATAGTTTATGACACATCTATCCTTATCAGTTAAAATTTTACTTGATAAGGAAGTCAAACATCAATTTTGGTGATGAAAGTGACAACACAGATATCCTTTGGTGTCAGTTATTTTTGAAAAAATTGACACTGTATCTGTGTGACATCAGTTTTTAACCACAAACACCAACACATCTACCATTATCAGTTAAAATTTTACTTAATAAGGAAGTACAACATCGACTTTGGTGATAGAACTGATGATATAGTCTGACTATAGTGTTGGTTTCTTGCTAGAACCGACGACACATAGAGATCCCATGACACTTTATTGTTAGAGTCATCAGTTTCTACTTTTATAGAAAATGATGCTCTCTCTATGTTGTTGGTTTGACCGTTAAAAAAAACAACGCATAAGGTCCTTAGTTGTAGTGTCTCCCACTTAGGTGTCGGTAAAAAACTGACATTATAGGAATATTTTAATTGATGCTAAAGGTGGTCTATGCACTAGTGCATCTTATTTACACCATCATATGGAGGCACTAGTAAAGGATGGTGAGGCTATGTGTATAGTGGTGGGTCTACATGTGTGGGTGAATACGGGAGAGAAGCATAAGACGTGGAATCTGATGCACAAGTTACAAGATGATGGTGAGGGGAAACAATCTTTTTTGGTGATTTTAATGAGATTCTATGGAGGTCAGAGAAGGAGGGAGGTGAAAAGAGAAGAGAAGGGGCCATGCAAACCTTTAGGAATGTACTGTAAGTATGTGAACTGAAGAACTTTGGATACAAAGGAAGCAAATTTACTTGAAAAAAAAATGAAAAATTGCAGCTATCGCAATCCATGAAATATTGGATAGATTCACAGCTTCTATAGGGTAGAAGGGTATGTATAAAAAGGCATGAGTTATTCATATACCAAGGAGGAGTTCGGACCATAATATCATTGTGTTAAGCATGAAGGGGGCAAAAACATAAGGCAAAAGAGGAAGAAGTTCTTCTTTGAAAGCTTATGGTTTTTGTCAGCAAACTGTGATAAAGTGGTACGAGCTACATGGGAAGAAGGGAGAGACTTAAGACCACCAGAGAGATAGATTACTTGTACAAGAGGATTGCAATGCTTGAAAAAGGAAGAGTTTAGGGATGTGGTGAGATGAATCAAGGAGGCAAAGATAGAGCTAAAAATATTATGAGAAAAAGCAATGACATAAAATAACCTATGGAAAGAAGAACAAGCTAGGGAGCAAGTGCAAAAGCGACACCAATTGGAGGAGTCCTTTTGGTATGACAGAGGAAAGACAATGGAATTGTGAGATTGGATCAGAATTCAAAATACTCCCACCACAAAGCTTTTGGAAAGGAGGAATAAGAACTAGATATTGTTATTACTACTAAAGAAGGAGTATGGGCAGAGGAGTAGTAGAAGGTAAAACCATTGCATGTTTTACACAACTTTTCAAATCAAATAATCGTGGAAGCATGGAGGTGGTGTTTGAGGGCACACCGGTTCAGGTGAGAGAAAAGATGAATGAAGAGTTAGATAGAATTCCATTAGCAAAGGAGATCAAAGATGCACGTTTTGAGATGAATCGCCACAAGGCACCATGTATAGATGGTATGAATGCATTATTCTTCCAAAAAAATGGTATACCATAGGGGAGGAGGTGAAAAACTATATTAAAGGATGGTGGGTGGCGGGAGGAGTCTTTGATGGGCATGAACGACGCGTTGATTGTGTTGATACCAAAAAAATTTGATCCAAAAGTGATGGGGGATTGTAGACTAATAAGTATTTGCAATGTTTTGTACAAAATCATATCAAAGACAATGGTAAGGAGACTGAAGAATATGCTCCTAAAAATCATTATAGAATAACAAGTGTGTTTATAGCAGGGATACAGATTACTGACAATGCATTAGTAGCATTTGAAGTATTTTATGCCATGAAAAGTGGACGAACGGGAAAACAAGGGGCAGTTTTATTGAAACTGGATATAAGCAAAGCATACAAGGGGGTGGGTGGGGTTTCATGGAAGAGGTAATGAAGATGATGGGATTCAACTTTGAATGGTGGAAGAAGATTAAAATACATGTGAGTAGTGTATATTTCTTGGTGAAGGTCAAAAAAGAGACGTGGGCATATAATATCGCATATAGGGATAAGACAAGGGGATCCTATCTCATCATATCTCTTTCTTCTATTTGCAGATGCTTGTCAAGATTTATCTCAAAAGTAGTACAAGAGAAACATATGCAAGGCATAAAAGTGGGACAAATAAGGCCACATATATCTCACCTAAATTTTTCATATGACAATATCATGTCTGCACATGCAAACCTCTAGTGGTGTTCTAAGATAGATGAGGTTATCAACTAGTATGAAGTAGCATCTAGGTAGAAAATGAATTACACAAAGATGGAGGTAACCTTTAGAAAGAAGGTACCAAGAGATAGAAGAGAACCAATCCTAAATAAATTGGAGGTGAGCGAGGTGGAGAAACATGAGAGATAGTTGGGATTTCCTATAGTGATAGGTAAATCAAAGAAGATTATTTTCAACTTTCTTAAGGAAAGAGTTATGAAGAAAATGGCTAGCTAGAAGGCAAAACTAAAGAGTAGATTGAGAAAATAGATCCTAATCAAGGCCAATTGCATAGGTCATACCTAGATATATTATGAGCATATTTTTCATCCCAAACATGATTATTGATGACATATAGGCACATTTGGTGAAATTCTGGTGGGACAACATTGAGGAGAAGAGAAAGATACACTAGAACAGCTAGGAAAATCTCATGAGGCCAAAAAGGCAAGGGGGCATGGGGTTGTAGGAATTAAAGATCTTTAAGAAAGCTCTACTAGAAAAACATAATTGGAGGATAATGAACAACCCGGGGTCTATGGTAGGACAAGTGCTAAAAGCAAGATACCACAAACATACAGACATCCTTGCAGAGCATAAAGGGCATGACCCAAACTATACATGGAGGAGTCTGTGGGGAGATAAAGAGTTGTTTCTCAAAGGGGTAAGATGTATAGTATGAGATTGGATGAATATACGAGTATGGGAGGATAGGTGGCCGCTAGAGAGGGATGGACGATGCAAGGTAAAATAGGGGGTCACGAGTTATAGATGTGGATGGCAAAGATTTGAACGGAGGATGCGAGGGAGTAGAATTTGGACAAATTAGATGCCATGTTTGATGAGGAAACAATGGGGAAACTTCTAATTATACCTATTAGTTTGAGAAGTACAAAAGATTTGTTATAATGGCTGGCAAATAAAGATGGACTATACTATGTACGATCAGGCTGCTAGTTTGGGAAAACAAAACACGAAGCACATACCTCTATGGGATAGGGAGATGAATGGGAATGATGGTGAAAGTCATGCTAGAATATGAAGATAACACCAAAGTTAAGACACTATTTGTGTAGGGAAAACACAAATCGTCTTGCTATAAATAAAATCTTTATCATAAAAGGATTGTAGATAATAAGGTATGCATGCAGGGAGGGGAGTGAGACAATTATACATATGAGCTTTGAATGTTCTGGGAATGGTAGTATCAACAAATTATCGACACAAAATATAGAGGTTAATACAACGCCAAAGGGGACTCTACTTGAGGCTATCATGTGGTTGAAGGAGTGAACAATAGTGGAGTAGTTCGAAGATATATGCATGCATCTAGAGGTAGTGGGGAACAACAGAAATGGAAATCTCTTTGGGTCCAGAGAAGTGAAACCAATAATCATGGCTTGGGGGCACATTAAGTGGATGCATGACTACAAGAAAGTGTAGGAGTGTAGATACAACCACAATGCACAAAGTCTACCACATAAGTGAGAGGTCTGGCTATGCCCAGACATAGGAATGTTGAAGGTCAACATAGGTACAACGGTTGGAGAGACATGTGATGGGGGTGTGGGGGTAGTTCTACAAAAAGAAAAGGGAGATGGGTGGTGATGTGCACGAGGAAATCAATAAGCGAGTGAAGGCTTGTATTACTGAATGCATGACTGCTAGATTGGGCTTGCAATTAGAAGCAGATATGGGAGTGAAACATACAAAGATGGATTTGAAAAACCACTAGAGGGGGGTGAATAGGGTTTTAAAGATAATTCAATAATTATTTAACTCAAACAACCAAAAATGAAAAAGTAAGAAGGAGACAAGGGATTTAGAGTGGTTCCAACCTTCGCAAATACTAAGGTAGTCAGTCCACTACCCGGTTGCTTACCCAACTTGGATTTTGAAAGTATTAATTTTATTACCTCTTCAAGGATTTTACATATAATACAATACTTTCTTACACCCCTTTGGATAGCCTTCACTTTGAAGTAGATGCACCAACTTGAGGCAGCCTTCTTGAAGTAACTCCAAGCTCCCCCTTGAAGTAGCCTTCCTCTATGAAGTAGCCTCTCGTTGTGCCAGCCTTCTTGAAGTAGTCCAAAGCCTCCTTCTTCACCAAGAAGATCACGACCCTCTCCAATCCGCAGCCTCCAACCCTAGGAGTAGCAAGGATTGTACAAGCAATAAGAGTGAACAAGAAAGGAAAAGGAAATTACACTTAACCTTTGAAGCACAAGGCTTGATTTGCCTATATCAAGCGTGTAGATCTCCTAACCAATGTATATGGAAGTGTGATTACTGTGGATAGGAGATACTAGTCTGTAGGACACGAATTTAGAGCAAGGTGAAGAGTAGCCAATTGCAAGTATTGCTCAAAATAGGTTGCTAATGCAAGTGTATGCTCAAGGATTGCTCAAGTGTAGAATTGGTAAGTTTAGGTGTCCTAAGGCATGTCCTATTTATAGGAATGACCTACAAGTGCTTAAGGACATTCTAGACACTTTCTAGGGGGTTCTAAGTGCTTAACTAGCCATTAGGTACACTTTAGTTGCTTTAGCAACGACTAGTTAATTAATTCTGCAAGTGCTGTCAGAACCCATCTCGGTTGAGGAATTGTCGACCGAGATACCTACTCGGTCGAGGGTTTGTCGACCGACAGGCTCTCTGGAGCAAGTGTTTGCAGCGTTCATCTCCAACTGCCAACTACCTTGTCAGCTGTGTCTAATGGCTACTTGGGTCTTTCTCGGTCGAGAAGTTTGTCGACCGAGAGTGTCTCGGTCGAGGATTTTGTCGACCGAGATTGACCCTGTTTCAATGTTTCAAATAAAGTACTAAGTGTATGTATGAGTGTGCATATGTGACACTATTGAAGGGGATGACCTATCTAAGTGTAGTGATTAGTTAGGGAAGATCTAACGCTTGATTTACATGATGTCTAAGTACTTGTACATTATATATTTGTACAAGTTTTACAATTGATTACATTTCATGAAATTACAATAATTCAAGCATATAGATTTCACAATTCTTTGTCATCCACCTAATTCCTGCAACACTCAAGTAGCATGTTAGATCGACAAGAATGAAATATTTGTCATAATCAAAACAAAGGGATTAAATGATGTCCATTTAGCCAACAATCTCCCCCTTTTTGAAGATGACAAACATTTCTTAAATAAAATAAAGAAATATAAATCATGTGAGTTTCATACCTGAAATTTACCTTTTGCAGCCATTCTTGTTTTGCAAGTGAATGTTGGCCAAGATATTATGAAACTCATTCTAATTTTATATTTGTGATTTTATATTATTTCTCCCCCTTTGTCATTTCAAAAAGATAGCCATTTATATTATGACTTTGTATTTTTCTTTCTTATGCATTGTTCCCCCTTAAACAGATATCCAATTAAAAACAATGGATTAATGCACTCCAATTAATGGTAAATTTAGCCACAATTAGAATTTTCAATTATTTGCAAAAAAAATTACCCTTTGTGATCCATTGCATATATTACTCCCCTTTATTTGTATGCTCTACTATAATAGTCCATGTATTTATTCAAAGTAAACCATAGAAGGAACTCGTTTATTAAGAATAACTTAGTGCTTCAGCAATTTACAAGATGACTCATAAAACATGCTTGCTTAAAAGATATCCATTACAATCATTTCAGAGATAACCGTTCCACTTCAACTATTACAATAAATACTCATAATCTCACAGAAAAGACCAAAGTATTACATCAATATCTGGGTCTTTCCCAAGAAAGGGCTCAACTCCATAATACTTGACCAATGTCTGCCACTCCAAGGCACCTGTCTTGGTTAAGGCATAAGCTTCCAAGAAGGTGGGAACACGATCAAAGCGAAAATGGGCAGCAATATCGTGAAGTTGCATGTGAGAGAACTGAGTATGTGTGAGATCAGGAGATGGTGGAGGTGGAGTTTGGTAGTAGTTGTAGGAAGGGTTGTATGGATTTATCATGCCAGGATTTAGAGAATAAGGATATTCATCAGGTTGATTAGGAGAGAGAGCTTGCATCCTTTGGTTTAAGTAAGTCATGGCATGGTGATTGTAATCTAATTGCCTACTTAGATGATATTGGGATCCAGCAATGTATGTTAGAGTGTTTGTGATGGGATCATAGGGTAGGTTGGTAGGAGGAGGTGGCGGAGGTATGTCTTGAGTTCCCCTGTGTAGCTTTTGCCTGATGTGTATCGGTCGAGAGAGATTGCCAACCGAGATGTTTTCAATCGACGAATTCGTCGACCGAGTTTGTCTCGGTCGAGATGTTTTGCTGACCGACAAACTTACTGTGAATGGAATTTTAAGCTGCAAGTGATAGACTGAATTTGTATAGCATATATATGTTTTTTAAGGGAGTAATGTGATTATTGTTATTAATATTTGAGCAATCTTATGATCATAATTTAATTTGTCATTTTATCAAAATTACATTTTTACTAAGATTGGGTATTGAAAATGATATCCAAATAAGCATTGTGTCAAGCTTATTTTAGGTCGACCTTGACTGCGACCATAGCGCCCCTTGGTCAACTTTGATTTCAACCAAGAAGCAGTTTCCTGCGTATAGTTTAAATATTCATGTCTGCAGGTAGCTAGATAGATTTTTAGTATGATAATTCATATAAGCTTTACTATGAATATCAAATTCCATTTACCCTTGTTTTCAGATAATATACTTTAGAAGCACTTTTCCTTGTACCCTTGCTTTTGATTTCTTAAAACAAATGGATAAAACATTAAAATCTTGTTTTAAGAAACACTGGTACAGTAATCATTTTCTATTTAATCAAGATGCCTTTATGTCATAGAGTTGTATTGTTTTTCAAATATTCACTTTCAATAATAGCATCATCTATATTTATAATGTGTTGAATGACAAGTATCATCTATTTATGGAAATATATATGGATTTTAGACAACTTATTGAAATATAATGATCATGGCATTATATAAAGGGAGAAGCATATCCAATGATCAACATATAAATGCAATAATTATGATCATTTAAACTGAATTTCAACACACATGGTTTCGGTATAGATATTCCAAGGAGTACTTAGGAAAACCATGTAGATAAAAATAGTAATTCCCTTGGTTAAACTAATCATGATTTCAGTTTTAAGTCCAACCATTTAGAAAAAATAATCTCAAAATCAGTCTTCTTATAGCACTTTTGCAATATGTTTAAGGATTCATAATGTTATATAATGCAGAGAATCAATATGTCTTACTTTAAAGACTGTCTTCCAGGGTTTTATTCTTGATTTTTATGTTAAATCAATCATTAATAACAAATTTATAGAGAGCTAGGTTGATTGAAAACAAGTTCAGCAGATTTATTTCAGACTTGACAACAGAAACTTCCTCGGTCGACCATTTCTCGACCGACAGTTCTTCTCGGTCGACAGTGTCTCGACCGAGAAAAGTTCTGTACTGTTTCAGAACTGTTTTCAGTAATTGTTTCCAAGTAAAAACAAAGTTCATTTTCAATTCAATTATGCAATTTGAACATTTAGCTTGGTTGAGATAGAGCATATGAATATCAAATTAATATTTAGATCAAATCTCAACTAATTGTATTTTAAGTCTTTATGCTTTTGAGAGCTTTAATTAAGGCAAAATTTTGTCTTTGCAGATTTAAAAGAATTGTGTATTTTCAAATTAGAAGTTTTAGATGCTTGAATTAATTTGTTATCCCATTATGTTAAGTTGAGATAGACATAGAAATATGCAACTAGAGTCCTTGGTCATATCTCAACTTAATTTTGTTCATTTAGTTTGGGGTTTTTGGAACCCATATTAACTCGAAATCCTTTTTCTTGTAAGGGCATGAGAAAGAATAATGTCCAAGACGCAAACAATAATGACAACATATAGAATCAACCTCATATCTCTTTCTATGATTTTGTTCTTGGTTGTTCTTGGGTACATATGTATATTTGCCTTTAGGTACATACATAGATTGATTTTCTTGCGCTTGTGCCTTTCTCCAACTAGGTTTTTGATAAGATTTTCCTTTAGGATTATAACCTAGTCCTCTTCTTCCAATTTGACGATAAGAATCATTTAAAATTTTATCAAGAGTATCATTGTTGCTCAAACTACTAACTTTTTGTTGCAACTTAACAATCTCATCCATTCTTTTGTTTATGTCCAACTTTTCTTGATCTAGATTATATAATAAGGAATCTCTTTCTTTCACAATGGTATCATAATCTAGATGTGTACACAAAATGGGTTGTTTTTGAAGATCATTTACTTGAGTTTGCAAGTTTATCTTTTCTAGAGAAAGAAGATTGCAATCTGCTTCTATTGATTTTAGCTTAATATTGTGATCTTCAATGACTTTTTAAGATCTTCGTTTTCAGATGTAAGATCAAGAAGTTTAGCATGTAACTCATTATTTTCTTTATTTGATTTCTTTAATTTCTTCTTGCACTCAATATATTTTTCATGCGTTTCTTGAAGACTAGCAATTAAATCTTCTTTAGGTAAATCAAAAAGGCTTACCTCTTCTTCTTCTTCACTTGTTGTAGCAATAAGGCAATTTTTGTGAACTTCTTCCTTCTTTTCTCTCCATGGACAATCAATTGTTGTGTGGCTTGTCCTAAGCACCAATTGCAACTGGTTGAAAGTTGGTCCAAGCTTCTCCTTTGCTTGCAGTTGTAGGCACCACCACCCTTCATTCTTCAAGACTCGATTAGAGCTCCTTGAAGCCTGCTCTAATACCAATTGAAAAACCACTAGAGGGGGGTGAATAGGGTTTTAAAGATAATTCAATAATTATTTAACTCAAACAACCACAAATGAAAAGGCAAGAAGGAGACAAGGGATTTAGAGTGGTTCCAACCTTAGCAAATCTAAGGTAGTCAGTTCATTACCCGGTTGCTTACCCAACCGGGATTTTGAAAGTATTAATTTTATTACCTCTTCAAGGATTTTACATAAAATACAATACTTTCTTACACCCCTTTGGACAGCCTTCACTTTGAAGTAGATGCACCAACTTGAGGCAGCCTTCTTGAAGTAACTCCAAGCTCCCCCTTGAAGTAGCCTTCCTCTATGAAGTAGCCTCCCGTTGCACCAGCCTTCTTGAAGTAGTCCAAAGCCTCCTTCTTCACCAAGAAGATCACGACCCTCTCCAATCTGCAGCCTCCAGCCCTAGGAGTATCAAGGAGAGTACAAGTAATAAGAGTGAACAAGAAAGGAAAAGGAAATTACACTTAACCTTTGAAGCACAAGGCTTGATTTGCCTATATCAAGCGTGTAGATCTCCTAACCAATGTATATGGAAGTGCGATTACTGTGGATAGGAGATACTAGTCTGTAGGACACGAATTTAGAGCAAGGTGAAGAGTAGCCAATTGCAAGTATTGCTCAATTGCTCAAAATAGGTTGCTAATGCAAGTGTATGCTCAAGGTTGCTCAAGTGTATAATTCATAAGTTTAGGTGTCCTAAGGCATGTCCTATTTATAGGAATGACCTACAAGTGCTTAAGGACGTTCTAGACACTTTCTAGGGGGTTCGAAGTGCTTAACTAGTCGTTAGGTATACTTTAGTTGCTTTCGCAACGGCTAGTTAATTAATTCTGCAAGTGCTGTCAAAACCCATCTCGGTCAAGGAATTGTCGACCGAGATACCTACTCAGTTGAGGGTTTGTCGACCGACAGGCTCTCTGGAGCAAGTGTTTGCAACTTTCATCTCCAACTACCAACTACCTTGTCAGCTATGTCTAACGTCTACTTGGGTATTTCTCGGTCGAGAAGTTTGTCGACCGAGAGTGTCTCGGTCGAGGATTTTGTCGACCGAGATTGACCCTATTTCAATGTTTCAAATAAAGTACTGTGTATGTATGAGTGTGCATATGTGACACTATTGAAGGGGATGACCTATCTAAGTGTAGTGATTAGTTAGGGAAGATCTAACTCTTGATTTACATGATGTCTAAGTACTTGTACATTATATACTTGTACAAGTTTTACAATTGATTACATTTCATAAAATTACAATAATTCAAGCATATAGATTTCCCAATTCTTTGTCATCCACCTAATTCCAGCAACACTCAAGTAGCATGTTAGATCGACAAGAATGAAATATTTGTCATAATCAAAATAGAGGGATTAAATTATGTCCATTTAGCCAACAGGATTCAGATGTAAAGAACTCGATCACATAGCTAAGTCAAGGGAAAAGAGCAAGGAGCACCATGCCCATGATCATAGAGGATGTTATGTTTCAGTCAAAATCTTTTGGTCTTGTTCTTTCATGCATATAGGTAGGTCGGGTAATAGAGTATCCCATTAGGTTTCTCATTGTAGTTGTGTAAATGATAATAGGGTGTTAACTGGATCTAAGATCCCAAGGTATATTTTGCATTTAATTGGAAAAGGATTTGATGGTTTAAGTTTGTTTTCATCAAATAAAAAGTATACCCTAATTACAACATGATTTGATAAATATTTGTAGAGAATATGATTTCAATAAGTAGCTCAAGGAAGTTACCACAACACATAATAGTACTCAAGTATGGATTAGATGTGTGTGCCCTATCTAAATCTTAATTCTACACACTAACCCATATCTACTTAGTACTAAAAGACTTACATGATTCCAACCTAGACTATATTCAAATACACATGACTCTATAAGGGACATGTTTATATAATCTTTCTATCATCCTACTTAGGTAGTGCAAAAAATATGCTTAAGCACACTCAAGTAACCCCATTTCCATAGTTCTAAAACTTAATTAGATATATGAAAATAATATTGATGGTGGAATTATGATAACAGAACACCATCATAGTTATAGGTTACCCTTACAAGTATAACATTTTAAGAGAATCATAGGAATTTACTTCCCTAGATTGACATCCAGTAGGATAACAATAGTGATTACTTGATGTTTGAAGTGAAATAGTTTCATCTTGATAATGAACATTAGTGCAGTGTGGGTGATATGCAGTGACTCTAACTAAATGAAATTACACTAATGAGTTAGAACACTAAAACGGATTTAAGGCATGTAATATTATATAATAAATAAACATAATAGTACATTAGTTCAAGGATGGACTAATTTCATATACAAAATCTTTTTTAAGGTTTGGGGTGTTTAAACATACCCAAACCTAGATAAATGCATATATATATATATATACATGTTAGTTTTATTGTGTCTTTCATTTGAGTCAGTGATAATACTTCATTTCCTTGAGTTAGATGATAATAGGAAGATAGGGTGCTTATAAGTATAGTGTTTGAAGTGAAATTTTCACAAATAGGAGGTTTTGGTGCAGTTAGCTAACTTAGATTTAAGTGAGGGTTAAAATACTAATTCTTACTAAACTTCCCTAGGCTCAGAGAATCAATAAAACTATTGGAATACAAATATGACCCCAAAATGCTTAATGGAGTAATAAATATACTAATTGAAGTCTTGGGCTTCAACTTGTTAAATAAAATAACATGGACAAAGATTTAGATTCTTCGTGTTTTAGTTGGCTTTTTGTGAATTTTCACCTTGTTTTGATGAGGTTAGTTTCCTTTAGTTAAATAGGATTAGATAATACCACGATAATACTAAACAAGGAACAATACTTATTATAACCAAGTCTAGTTCCTAAGATTTTCCTACATTCATGTTATGGTTTTGGACACCCAAATCCCAAATATTCAAGTTCGCGTGTGTGGCCTCTGATCTTGGTTAGACGGGGGGCACATCATCTTCTACCTCTGGTAGGAGACCATGTGTGATGGTATTATTTATCAAACCTCACCCAATTTATTTATTATTATCCCTTAGATTTAGGATGCCAATCTAACAAAAGAAGCCCTAATTTTGGCCTTATAGCCAACTATAATAGAAATACTCTTTTCTCCCTTCTTATGTCTATATCCCAGTCTCCATGGAATCCAAATTCATGTAACGAGTACATCCTTAAGAATCTTAGACTCCTGAGGAGCTTTGCACCCCTATCCATTGCTCTTTGTCATCATTCTTGTCTAAATTACCCTAGATAAGTCTCAGTGATTGACGATCTCATTCTCAGACTCTAAACCATGGGAGGGAAATTCCTTTTAATAGAAACTTCTAAGGAGGAGATAGGCACTTCAAATGTCATTATCTATATTGCAATATTTTTATCCCTCTCCCTAAACTTTTCTCCTCAATAGTAATGGGTGTTTCTCACGTCAATCCCACTCGCTATATTTATATTGGCCGAGATTGTTGAAAAAGATGCTTGTAGCTTTCTTTGAGATGAGAATTATGCAAAAATATAAAAATACATATTTGATCCCTAAAAATTTTAAGATGAGTATTATTGAAAATATAGAACATATTTGATCTCCACAAAATAAAGGATTACTTTAATATTTTTTGTGATTCCAATTCACTCTAGAGAGTCAAAATAATTTTGGAAGGTAAATTAGTAAATTATACGCTTATAACTAGACCTTGGGTCTTCATCTATCACTTGGGAAGATTTTAGTAGGTAAGTTAGACTAACAACTCCTTATATAAATCATTTTGTAGGTCAATTGATTTCATAAATTCTAAATTGGTACTTCTATCTTATTTATATATATTTCATGAAGAAAACAAGATTTGACTCTTTTTGTAGAATTGTTATATTGGGCCACCTACGATGATAAGAAGACCCATCACCTAAATCCCATAAGACAAAGATATCACTAAAATGAACGTAAATAACTACCTATAAACATTTGTCAATATTAAATAAGATTTTCTTTATGCCTATAGAACAGAAAACTTATATATAATTGGTGTATAAGAGAATAAACAATTTTAACGATTTGACATTTATGATTACTAGATTTCATAGATAAGCTTTGTTCTAAAGAAACTGTTGATGAACTTCATAGTACGTACCTTGTTGCAATTTATTATAAGCCATTTAGAACATACAAACAAGCTTGGTGAAAAACACAAGCATGTGCAAGGGTTGCACTCTAAGAAAAAACACGACCATAACTTAAATAAATTATTATATTTCCAATATACATCAATCATACATTCATTAGTCTCCTCTTAATATGCGTCTAGACCGTCCTATTTGAAAACTTGCTTGACGTAGAAAGTAAATTTAGCTAATGCCTAAGCTGTCAGATTAGTTAGTAGGGATCTTTGCGAGCATCGCTTATAAATACACCTACAATATAGACTTGGAAAAGCTATACATATAAAGTAACATAACATGTTTGGGTACTATAAACCTCATCACTGTATCACAAGATATTAAAATTATACCAGTGGAAGTTCTATTATGGTTAATTTTGGTGACCGTAAAGCAACTATTTGGTTCAAAAATATGTCTGTCACACATTGCAAATGTAACCTTGAAGATGTTTGTAAAGAAAATTGGTTGGATACTGACTCAAATATAAGTTATATGGTACAGAGTGAGGGCCTATGTGCATGTATTACACAATCACACTGAGAAAGTAGGCTTGTGTCATCCTCAGTATGTTAGGGAATAATTTGACTCAATGTGGCATAGTTCCCATGTGTTTGTCCTGGGTGAGCTGGTGAAACAAAATCACACCCATCTTTGTGTTCAAATTTGTCCATTTAACTCACCTTTCATTGTGATGATAGAGAAAAAATATTCTTCGGCCATTTTCTTAGTGCATCATTAATATATGTTTCATACTTCCTAGACTAAGTTGCTACTTACTTTATCTATCGGTAAAAGGAAAGCATAACAAGCATTCCCTAGACTAAAGTAAGTGAGCTAGAGTTTTAATTTATTTTAGATCCCAAAGAATTTCATCATTTCTAATGTCCCGCATCAAGTTGCTTTACACAATGACCCAAACTCTAAATAAATAAGTTTCAAATTACATAAAAATATACCATGTTTTAGTTTTAGTATGTTCTTATTTATATTTCATAAATGAGCTAAAACTCGAAAAGATATAATAAATTCAAGCAACGTAAAATCTTAGCTCAAAATTCCCAAATTGACTAATTTGTCATGTAATATGTTGATAGCTAATAAAGAAATATTTCAATACCCAAACATAAACTTTACTATATTTTATTTATAAATAAAAAAATCAATAGGAATGAGATCGTAGTTTTCCATTCCATTCTAATGAACAAAGCACACAAACTATCATAATATCATCATTTAGGCCTCACTCGTGTAGATATACCATTTTGCTTCTAACTAGCATTTTGTGGGGGAAACCAGTTTTCACATTATGTGTAACGTAATTCATCAAAGAATAAAGATTTTGTAATGATTTATTAAAAATTGAAATGCCTCTCTGTAGACAAATCAATAAAATTATGGATAAGTATCTAGATTGGTTTTAGATTTCTTATAGTAAACATGGGTACTAGGTGGGGTTGTAGATACTCTATTTGCCTCTTTAGTATGGATGTCCCCTCAAATTATTAAGGGTAGGGTCTTCTACCTCAACCCTCAACTTCCACCAAAAATGTTCTTATTCAACACTTCTAGATTTATACACAACCTTTGAATAAAAGAAAGGTGTTTACCTCCACCTCCAGGTCTCCATCCCTCATGATGAAGGAAAAAAGTAGAGATAAGACAATTTGATGAAAATCCACTTTATTAACTACTACATAGTTGTAGAGGACAAAGATACATGTTGTGTCTTAGTTACTTCAAGAATTTATGGTTCAAACTACCTCTTGAGCTCCAAGGAGAAGAAATTGGTGGGGATGGGATGCAGTTGGGGGTTTAATGCATATAAAAGATGATAAGGTCACTTAAAGGTATTTAAGGTACATAGCTAGGTCAAAACTACCCTTTCTAATAAAACTTATTTGTATATATGGTGTAGAATCATATCAATTGACGTGACATGTATTTTGATATGTGTGGAATATATCAATTGCTAAGAGAATTTTCATCAACTTGCCCCTAAGCATATTGGTCAATATGATCATATTGATCGATATGTCACTAACCATCATGATTAGCATGAACATTTCAACTAAGCTGCCTGGTCCAATATTGTGAGAAACCGTTATTCTAAACGAGATTACTCAAAACATAAAACACAATCAATCACCAATTAACCACATACCCAAAAATATGGGTAAATTTAAAACTGATTTCAACGTCAGCACCTGCTCAGAAACATTTGCATAAGAGCCCAACATCTTTCTTTTATCCATACTATGACAAGAATTTGATACAAATTGTTCTATTCCCTTAGCCACAACATATATACACAGGATAACAATATGTATATGCCACACAAACAAGAATTAACATGCTAACAAAATTCCGATTCGTTTGAAACACCATATACAAACTTTTCCTGCTCGGACCTGAGAGTACAGGGACGACTCTGGGACACACTAGACATCTAATCAACTTTCTCAAAGATTCATTACTATAGCTCCTATTTGCTGCCACATGTTTGTTTTTGTCACTTCTGATTACCTAAAAGGATGTGGCAAACTACAAGGGTGAGACCCATGTCCCAACAAGAGATATAACGTCCAACAACGTTTATTGATTCCAACATTTTTAGATAATGAGACAGTTTAAGCAGTTTAATCATATATAACAAATAAGCTCAACAGTACTGATGATTAACAAAATACATAAAGGAGAAGATAATAACTATCTTCATTAGCCAGACTATTCACATATCCCTATTAACAGTATAAGGAGTCTAGTAGCATGAGCATCTCTAACATCATGAATAAATCTAGTATCATATGCATAGCTAACAACATCAACATGTCTAACAGGTTGAGCATATCAACATCATAAGAAAAGCTAACAACATAAGCACAACTATCTAGATAAGCATGATTATTAGTATATGCATCTCTAGTTACAAAGGCATGGCTAGCATGCTAAACATAACTAACAACATGAGATATCTAGCATCATGATTATAATCAGCAGTAGAAGTATAGTTATCAACATAAGAATAGCTATTGTGTGTATGCATCTATAATCTTAAGCGTATCTGTTATCCCTTGTTGTACTATACATGAACTCAGTGAAAAGAAATCAAACAAGGGTTATCATCCAATATGAAGCGTTTTGTATAACCCTAAATATATATATATGCTAGACGGTTGCCTTACATTTTTTATTACACCCTAGAGAATTTGAATCGTACCATTCAAAGTATAACCCACCCTTGTGAAGGGCTATTCAGTTCTGTACAAGATCTAGGAGTGCTGGTATCCCAAGATCTCTTCCCCTCGGTCAGTACGAGTAAAAAGGCAGTGAAATATTAGTCAAACGACAAAACAGCGACATATAGTCATGTAACTACCTCACCTTGGTATAGGTCACAGCGCTAGCATCCAGAGTATTCATATCTCTCTAACCTGAGGTACAACTGCATTTGTCCTCAATCACATCTGATGTATGAGGCATGACCATAGACATCCTCCAAAACCTACATTATGGATGACAAGGATATATCCATAACTTGCCACCCCCACATACTCAACAGTATGTGCTCCGAGTTTCCCTTAGGAATACTCATTTCACCATCTAGCAAGTTCTGACATTGAAGATGGCCCTACGGCACAGGGCACTACATGATTAAAGTTGCACTTGATTAGTTATGCCAATTGGGTGAATTAAGGTTGCATCAAACAAGTGGACATACAAACCCTAATTCACTTCTAAGCATATAAATATCATAACTTTTAAAAGATATAAATGTGTGGAACATAATTGCTCATTTCATCATCACATGGTACTATTTACTTGCCATTCATGAGACCACACTAGTCATCATACTATCACAAGATATAAATCATTTTCACAATATCATAGGGTATCAACCCTTATCAACACAAGAGGATTACACCTCATTCAAGGCTCAACCATGCCCAATGGTCATTAATACCATCATACTATCATATGATATAAATCTTTTTCACAATATCATAGTGTATCAACCCTTATCAACACAAGAGGTTTACACCTCATTCAGGGCTCAACCATGCCCAAAGGTCATTAAGACCATCATACTATTCCCTGCAAGATCATCGTTATCTTTGCATGCCTTGTAGCAAGGTTCAACAACATCGCTTACATATATTACACCGTATCAGCACAATATTGCATTAATAAGATGGGAGATATTCATAAACAATCATAGCATGGTTATATTAACATTAAGAACATTCCTTTATCACATCAACATGCAAGGAATCTAGATATGATTAACCCTCATCATATTCATAATGCACATGTTTAGCATAAGAAAGTATCAACCATGTGGCTATGATAACCACCAATTAACATATTAAGGTTATGATCATATTAAGGAGGTTATTCCACCATCATTCCATCATAGAGAGAAAATGGCTCGTTTTGGTGCTTATGGATAAGTATATAAAACTTTAAGACAAAGAAAAAGAAAAGGTTGAAGTTCTAGTATCTTTCTAAGTGTCCATGGCCTTTAACTGTTAAGAATATACAAGCACAAACACAAGAATATCCCCCACCGTCCATAGAGACATGATTATCCATGGTTTTTTAAATTTCCAAGCAAAACAAATCATTCATTAGTTGATAGCTACTAAAGGTAGCTCATACATGAATGGGTAAACCCTAAAATACCCTTGAAGAAAACATCTTCAAACCAAGGATTAAATATGTGCAAATAAAACCTCTCAATTGGGTAAATTGTAGAAAAGTCCAAAATATGCATAAAATTGCATAACTTGCTCAAACAATGTCTAAATTAGACCAAATTTGAAACTTAAGCTTATCTTATGATTTAAAAACATATAAAAAGGTATAGTAGGTTTATAGGAATTCAAATATGATAATTAAGCTTATTCAACTCATTAAGCAAGTTTAGGGGCCTTACAACTATAAACCCCTAATAGGGATTTTGCCCCTGAAATCCAAGGTAAACAAAGATGGGTACTTCCTTTGCACTGAATCCTATTACCTTCACATTGTTACTTGCATATCATTGTGATGTCACATCATTTATACATATCTCATCTTGGGTCAGCACAAAAACCCCCACATAAGAAGACATTTGCAAATATTGAACATAGAAACTTGTTTTGCCACCTGTACAAATCTAATAGTAACTTTCAACTTTAAATTCTAGCTATCATCCTAAAATTGTATCTGTTGTATCAACAAACCATCTATCCTTGATAGTGGTCTTGTCCAGCTATTACTAGACCATACACAACATTATAGAGTCACCTTTGTTTTTCCTTCCAAACAACATTTATAGGATCATCATCAACTCTCTCTCTATGGGAGAGGAATACTTGTAATGTTCCTTTAATAAACATCTTCCAACCTTCACATATTTCTCATACTGTTGATACATCTTGGAAATTAGGATTCATTACCTTGGTATCCACCTCATGTGCTATAAGGAAATCACATCATTATCTCATCCACTTTTACCAACATTACAAATATCAAGACATATAAGAGGAGTCTTCCTAATTATTAGAAGGCTCAAAAGCAAACTCATCACAAACTTTATGATCTTGGAACCATAGTCCAAGCAACCTTATGCTATAATAAGCTATCCATCCTCATGTTTGCAGCAAGTCCATACATACCAAGTGGCAATGATCCACTTGAAATTTGTGCCCTAGAAAGGAAAGACACAAAGGGAAACACACTTCCCATACCATAGTAGTATTTTTCAAGGGTCATTAGTAGAAAGGTAAGCAATTCTATTTTCATCATGCAAGTTACAACTTCTTATGTATCATTTTACCTTTTTTCATTTCAGGTTCCTTGCCATTAGCATCGGAATTATCATAATTAACATATCTCGTTACTCCTTCCTTGATGACTATTTATCACACTTGGATATGTTCTCTTATTTTATTATATTTTTCAACCACTTATCAACAGGTAAATACTCATATTCCACATTTTCTTCATTAAACATGGGTCGTCTCCCTTAATTTCTTTCACACGCCATGCTGATTTTACATTAATACTTTCTTACACACATAAGTTGGTCTCAGATTAACTCATGTTCCACCTTATTCCTTTGTCATTGTTCCCATTTATCTTCTCATTTTGTACTTGTTATAAGAGTTCTTTCCATCTTATATGGATTTCATACCTTGATTCACTTTATAAGTATAGACTTATCTGTCTTTTACTTTATTATCTTCTTGAATCACATCTTCAAGAACTCCTCTTTTTCTAATTTGTATTCAGTTTTAGATTTCATGGTGTTGTATCTTTCTCTTATAGTTACCAAACATTCAATTTTTGATAGATTATGATGCAATTCTCATCTTCTTTAAGGTAGGATTGAGATATTCATGCCATGATTTCTGATTCATTATGCTCTTTTGATTGTCTCAAAATGACTACTTGATCAGAGTAATTAGAAAGATAACAATCTAAGAGTTCCATACTTACCTTTTCTTCAATAATTGAATACCTGACCAGGGCACCCAAATACTGAGATTAGGCAGTTTGCACCATATTTTTATGTCATATTCCTAATTTTGACATCATCCTAGTCCTAAGTCCTAGTGTCCCTGTATACTTAGTAAACCTAAAGCTCTGATACCAACTTGTGAGAACCCGTTAATCTAAATGAGGTTACTCAAAACATAAAACACAATCAATCACTAATTAACCACATACCCAAAAATATGGGTAAATTAAAACTGATTCAACGTCAGCACCTGCTCAGAAACATTTTCATAAGAGCCCAACATCTTTAATTTATCCATACTATGACAAGAATTTGATACAAATTGTTCCATCACCTTAGCCACAACATACATACACAAGATAACAATATTTGTATATGCCACACAAACAAGCATTAACATGTTAACAAAATTTCGATTTGTTTGAAACACCATATACAAACTTTTCATGCCCGAACCTGAGAGTATAGGGATGACTCTAAGACACACTAAACATATAATCAACTTTCTCAAAGATTCATTACTATAGCTCCTCTTTGCTTCCACATGTTTGTTTTTGTCCCTTCTGATTACCTAAAAGGATGTGGCAAACCACAAGGGTGAGACCCATGTTCCAGCAAAAGATATAACCTCCAAAAAAATGTATTGATTCCAACATTTTAGGTAATGAGATAGTTTAAGCAGTTTAATCATATATAACAAATAAGCTCAACATCACTGATGATTAACAAAATACATAAAGGAGCAGATAATAACTATCTTCAATTAGCTAGACTATTCTCATATCCCTACTAAAAGTATAAGGAGTCTCATAGCATGAGCATCTCTAACATCATGAATAAATCTAGTGTCATATGCATAGCTAACAACATCATCATGTCTAACAGGTTGAGCATATCAACATCATAAGAAGAGCTAACAACATAAGCACAACTATCTGGATAATCTTGATTGGCAGTATATGCATCTCTAGTTACAAAGGAATGGCTAGCATGCTAAACATAACTTAAAACATGAGATAGCTAGCATCATGATTATCAGCACTAGCAGCATAGTTACAACATAAGCATAGATATTGTATGTACACATCTACAATCTTAAGCGTATCCATTATCTCTTATTATACTATACATGATCTCAGTGAAAAGAAATCAAAAAAGGGTTATCACCCAATATGAAGCGTTTTGTATAACCCTAAATAGATATGCTAAACAGAGGCCTTACATTTTTATTACACCCTGGGGAATTTGAATTGTACCATTCAAAGTCCAACTGACCCCTACGAAGGGCTATTCAGCTCCATAAAATATCTCTAGGAGTGTCGGTATCCTAAGATCTCTTCCCCTCGGCCAGTATGAGTAAAAAGGCAGTGACATATCAGTCAAACTGCAAAACAATGACATATAGTCTTGTAACTACCCCACCTTGGTACAGGTTACAGCGCTAGCATCTAGGGTATTCAAAACTCTCTAATATGAGGTACAACCGCAGTTTTCCTCAATCACATTAGATGTATGAGGCATGACCATAGCCATCCTCCACAACCTGCATTGTGGATGACAAGGATATATCCTCAACTTGCCACCCCCACATACTTAACAGTATGTGCTCTGAGTTTCCCTTAGGAATACTCATTTCACCATCCAACAAGTTCTGACACTGAAGATTTCTCTACGGCACAAGGCACTGCATGATTAGAGGTGCACTTGATTAGTTATGCCAATTGGGTGAATTAAGGTTGCATCAAACAAGTGGACATACAGACCCTAATTCATTTCTAGCAAGCATACAAATATCACAACTTTTAAAAGAAATAAAATGTGTGGAACATAATTGTTCATCTCATCATCACATGGTACTGTTCACTTGCCATTCATGAGACCACACTAGTCATCATACTATTACAAGATATAAATCCCTTTCACAATACCACAGGACACAAGACGATTACACCTCATTCAGGGCTCAACCATGCCCAAAGGTCATTAAGACCATCATACTATCATAGGATATAAATCCTTTTCACAATATCACAGGGTATCATCCCTTATCAATACAAGAGGGTTGCACCTCATTCAGGGCGTAGCCATTCCCAAAGGTCATTAATACCATCATACTATTCCCTTCAAGATCATCATTATCTTTGCATGCCTTGTAGCAAGGCTCAACAACATCACTTACATATATTACATGGTATTAGGAAAATATTGCATTAATAAGCTGGGAGATATATATAAACAATCATAGTAGGGTTATATTAACATTAAGAACATTCCTTTATCACATCAACATGCAAGGAATCTAGATATGATTAACCCTCATCATTTTCATGATGCACATGTTTAGCATAAGACAGTATCAACCATGTGGCTACGATAACCACCAATTAACATATTAAGGTTATGATCATATTAAGGAGGTTATTCCACCATCATTCCATCATATAAGAATGTTAAACATGAAATCTCATCTTTATCTATTTGCATTAGAGTTAGGTTCAACAAGATAAATTATATTAATGTTGCTAATCAACACTTATACCCAAACCCTAACTCATGACATCCCCATTAGATCATGTATGCATAAGGTGAAGCATCACCATCCCATTCCATACCATTATCATGTATGAACCCACACATAAATCAAGGTGTAACCATCGGGTTATAGCATACTAGGGTTTCAACAACAGTAACAGAGTACTCCATGATTGTATTAGTCATTCAAGGATTATTCATACCCAATTACCATCATTTAGTTATATTAAAGTTCGGTATAACAAGCTATAACTCATTAGGGTTACATATCAACACAATATGATTATTGTCCCTTCTATTCATATGAGTGTATAGGTAAGACTATATTATTAAGGGTAACCCTCCATTTGTTCCATCATCTTTCATCCCATATCTCCATACCACTATGTCACCCAGAACCATTGGATGTTTAAAAGGTAAGACCATTGGTTTTTTACATAAGTAAACACCTTGAATGAATCATATGTAATGTTATTGAGTTATGATCTATAAAAGCCACCATTTAACCCTAGACATCCTTTGATTAACAACAATAAGGGTTATGTTGAGAGTAGGATAAAACCCACAATCGAATGTTCATTTAAAACAAGCCATCCATTATCAACAAGTAAGCTCCTTAAGCTGATCATATAAATGAAATCATCTAAATCACATTATTAGGACCAACATATTACATTATCCATCATTCCACTTTATTGGAGGAATAAACCTTAATTAGTTCTTGACCATTGGGTCAAGTTCATATGTTAAAACCATCAATTACAGTATTGTCCGACCATTGCATCTAGTGAACCAAGAAACCATTGGTCTAAAGCTTAATTGATGCTACAATTATATGATTAACTCATCATAGGTTTTGGAGACCTGATCCACCATCATTAGTAACCATTAAGTCACCATAGGTTGTTAGATCAGCACTATATTCATTAATCAACATCAAATATCAAACTAATATCACCATTGATTGATAGCATCATTAGGGTACTTAGTTGTTAATCACTAAGCTTCTAATTAGGCCAACACCTGACCTAAAGTGTGAACATTAGTTGACACCCTTGGTCACCACCATTATTTTTCATTAAGACAACACCATCATTTGTTGTAATGGTACCACCATTGAGTCATGTATTTATAGAAAAAATCAACTTTAAACCCTAATATTGACCATTGGTTGATAGGTGTTTAGCACCATTGGTTGTCAAACCAACCTGATACGAGTCATATTATACCTTAGGAATAATATACACATAAATACATGTTCATCTAGAACTGAAATAAGAATAGGAAACATTATAAAAATCGACATCCAAGTCATGCATAGCTTTTTAGTGCATGGATCATCATTTTCAAGCAAGAACATGAGCTAGAAAGCTTATGGTAAGCAATAAACGTAGAGCAAGTTATAAAACTTGCCTGTAATTAGAAGATAAAGTCCCAAACCAAAGAAAATCGAGCAGGTAGGGTAGAAAATTCAAGTATAAGTTGTAAACTTGTCCATCTAACACCTTTCTTCATCAAACGAGCAAACCCTAAGCATAAGGAGCAAAAAAGGTAGGATTTTAGAGCTTTAGAGCAATTTCTACCATGGAAAAACAAGGTTACGACCTGGAGAAAGGTAGGAGGAAGGATAAAAAGTAATTAACAGAGGAAAGAAGGGGATTCTTACTCTTTTAGGTCAAGATCACTAGAAGGAAGCTTTTCAAACCCTAAAAGGAAGTCAATTGCAACCCTAGATTCTTTTTTCAAGAAGATCCCCTCTTTCTTCTTCCTTGGATAGGAAATTCGCAGAAGCACAGAGGAAGAATGAGGTTCATAGAAGGAGGGAAGTGGTGGATAGTAAATGGCTCGTTTTTGTGCTTAGGGATAAGTATATAAAACTTTAAGATAAAGAAAAAGAAAACGTTGAAGTTCTAATACCTTTCCAAGTGTCCATGGCCTTAAACTATTAAGAATATTCAGGAACACACACAAGAATCTCCCCTACCATCCATAGAGACATGCTTATCCCTCGTTTCTTGAATTTCCAAGCAAAACAAATCATTCATTAGTTGATAGCTACTAAAGGTAGCTCATCCATGAAGGGGTAAACCCTAAAATACCCTTGAAGAAAACACCTTCAAACCAAGGATTAAATAGGTGATACATGGCTCCACAAGATCAATAATTATGAGATAATATCCAAGGAACATAATGAAAGTGATAAATTGCAAAGAAAACCTCTCAATTGGGTAAATTGCAGAAAAGTCCAAAATATGCATAAAATTGCATAACTTGCTCAAACAGTGTCCAAACTGGTCTAAACTTGAAACTTAAGCTTATATTAAGATAATAAAGAATATAAAAAGGTTATATTAGGGTTATAGGAATTAAATTATGATAACTAAGCTTATTCAACTCATTAATCAAGTTTAGGGGCCTTACAATATGTCACTCTCAAGTTACTTTTAATTGATATTTGTATTTATGGTAAAAAAATTATCAAACTTGTATTATAATATTTTTTTGTTATATAAAAGTGCAAAAAAATGTGTCCAATCATAAGGAACATCAATCACTAAAATATTGAATTCCTTGATATGGAAAATGACTCAGTATAGTTAGTAACCTTGTAGTAACTAGCATGTTGAGTTAGCATCATTTATTATTAACTTCAAACGTCAATTTACAATTTAGGAAACATAACAAGGTTAAAGCCTTTTAAAAATGATATTATATTGAGCTATTTGATTCCTAATATCACATGTTGGTTTTTTACAATGATGATTTAGGTGAAACTTCCTCAATATCGCAATATTGTATGCAAATTTGGACCCATAATGATTATTTAATTGAAAATATGAGCCTCATACTTCATCTAGAAATTGTAGTTGAAACTTTTGGCGTATGTCACATATAGGTTATCAAGGTGAGTTATACTCTAGGGTTTGGATAGAACTTTGAGACCAAGTTGAGGTTTGTCTTTACAAACTATGTCCATATATGTGTGCATAATACCTTAGGTGAGCTTTGTCTTCACATGTGTGGGTTAAAGTGCTTGAGACTCAATGTGAGGCTTGCATTATGTTGATTGTACCCCCAATAGAAGTACATGCATAGATGGAGGATGGAGGCAAAGTTTTTTTATCTTAACCATACTTAGGAATAGTGGGATAATCAATTAGGACTATGATCTTGGGACTTGAGACTAAATCAAGGATCATGTTGAGACTTGAGGTTTATATTGTGCTTATTTGCTCTAGATGATTTTGTAATTATGACACTTGTTTGTGATTGATATCATGATAATGGATTGTATCTCTCCATTAATAATTTTATGTTAGAATTGGGTTCAAAATTGAATGTTTCTCGTGTAGTCCATTTGTTAGGTCATGTATATACATGTGATACTTCTCATAAAACTAATGTTCATGCATATAAACTTTGTTATTTGATTGATGTTACAAACAACCCTCCCTCAATGTATGATGATTATTGAGTTTTCTTCATTTTTATCATTATATTAGAAAGACATATCAACTTGAATTTCCCAATAGACTTTTTTATCTCTAGTTTAAAGAGGAAAAAAGGTTACCGAGGAGACATCTAAAGGAAAGTGTAAGGACTCCTCTAGGCCTATATAGAGAACACCATTGACACTCACATTGACACCCCAGCCCTTGGACATGCAAAAGCCATTAAACCCAACTGTCCACATCAGATTTGCATGTGGTATCAAGGAGATACTCACACAGTGTTATATGAAAATAAGCACAATGCGAGAAGACAAATAGGCAAAGAGCAGGACTATAAAGATCCACCCCTACTGTAAGGAGGCGGGATCACCCCCTTATTAAAATTTTGAAGAATAAAACATCCATTCCAAACACACTCAAAGGTATGCTAGAATAGGTGTAAAATTTTTAAAACTTCAATAAATGGTATACAAAACTACCAAAGTATAGCAGCGGGATAAAAATGATGACTATATTCAATTTTCACAAAAGATTACAAAAGTACGTCATAATATCCCATAAGGGATTACATGTATGATACAACATAAGGATCTAAGTAGAGGTAAATCTAAACCATAACAACTTTGTCTCTAAGATTTAACTCCTTAAGAAAGTCTAAAACTTCATGCCTTGTCATCCAAGTCCTTCACCTAGGGTTGGATGCATACCCCAGCAAGAAGAGAAAATAGATGACATCAGCAAAGGTTGGTATGTGCATACTAAATAGGAAATTGAGCAATATATGGAATAAAGGACATCAAATATAAAAGGCTTCCCATAGAAAGGATAAGGACCACCCAAATGGGTATCAAGAGAAAAGGAATTGAAAATCATATGATAACAAAAGAATACTTTCCATTAATAAAACATAAATATTGTGCCACACAAGAACATGTAAAGAATTAGGGCACACACCCCATATCATCAACCTGCATGCATGTAAGATAAACATAGCCCTAGAACAATATAAACACAAAGGCAGCCAAGTCTCATAAACTTGAAACCTGATAAAGAAAGGAATACTGCCAATCTCCCAAATATATAAAATATGGGTCAAGAATCACACATCTTGCCTTGGGTATGAGGTTCCTTTCCATCCCAAAAGAGCAGGAAATATCACATTTGCTCGGTAGGAAATAACACATCTGCCATAAAAACCAATGCAATTACACTACTCTAGTGCTACTGAATCACATAGCATATTAAATGTAGAGGAAAATAGAAAGTATAGTCAAAATATATAAACTAGTCACCACATAAGTGACCAACATATAAATCCACCTCATAAGTGGGTAAAAGACATCACATGTCATCTTTTAGAGTTTCATCATGAACATAAGATAAGGTTAGAGTTCAAAAGAATATCCATGATCACATGATCAATATCAAATCAGGCAGTTCACATGAACCGTGACTTTCAAAAGAAAAGACATTGTGTATAGGCTAATAATGTCCATAGGACAAAGATAATGAATAAGCATAGGTGAACTGCTCAACATAGAAGAATAGGGGATACATCATACCTCAACTTCAGAGTCTAAATAGTCCAAGTCAAGCCTAGGCCTCCAAAGAACCTCTAGGGAAGGTGTACATGTCTAATAAGTAAGGTTCCCAAGCTTAGAGAGGTCGGTTTCTCCAACAAAGCTCCTATCTCGAGCAAGAAGCACCTTCTCCACTTTAGAGGTGAAAAACCCTAACAAAAGAACATATGGAGATGGGGTGTTTAAGGGATCTAGGTGGGGTTTCACCATGGAAGACCAGGGTTCTGAACTAAAGGAAGGTGGAAGGAAGACTAACAACATGAAAATAGGGAACGAAATGAGGATATTTATAGTTTTGGTCAAAATCACCAAGGAGGAGCTTAAGAAATACTAAATAGAGAAATTTAGAACCCTAGGAGCCTTCTTCACCAAGGTAGGCACCTCTTTTTACCTTGGGACAGCACCTTCATGGGAAAATAGAGTAGAAATGATGCTCTAAGCTAGAGGAAATAAAGGAGAGCAAGATTTTTCGAATTAGGAGTTGGGAAGGGGTAGATATGGCTATATAAAGAAAGAGGTCAAGTATGATGTGTCTATGAGACTTTCCATGTGTCATGTATAAGGGTGTCCATGGACATGCAAGCCTTTATGAATAAGGAAGAAGTCAATCATGAGGTTTCAAGTTACTTTCCATGTATCCAATGCTAAGGTTGCCCATGGACATGCAAACCTTTATGGATAAGGAAGAAAGTCAAGCATGAGGTGTCCATGCAGCTTTCCATGTGTCCTTAGCCTAGGGATTTAATGGCCATGCTAGAGGACAACTGATAGAGGCTTCTTGAATATAAAATGTTGATTTATGGACACTTATAGGCCATCTCAACTGACCTTCAATCAAAGAAATAACCCCATTGGTTGATAGCTTCTAAAGATAAGCTCATTTATAAATAGGGTAATCCCTAAAATGCCCTTGGAAAGAAACACCTTCAAACCAAGGTGCAACTAGGTGCCCCATGGTTAAAAAACTCGAAAATGGTAAGGTAATATCTAAATATTATAATGCATGTGACAATTTACAAAGAAAACCTATGAATTGGGTAAATTGCATAAAAGTCCAGAATGTACCTAAAATTGTATAACTTGCACAGACAACATCCAAATTGGACCAAACTTCATCCACAAGTTATATTTGATGTTTTGAATATAAATTTACCATTATTTCCATATTTTAAAGTTATATAATAACATTATTCATTACTTATACCTTTTACTCATTTTCTCTCTCTTAAACTTATCCTAATACTTCAAGGTGGTCCAAATTAGATGAAATTTGACATGTAGGCTAATTTTGATATGTAGATTTTGAATTTAAAGTTTGTTTACACTTTTGAGACTTATTTTTATGAGATATGTCATATGGCCCATTAACGGCCCATCCAATTAAGTTTCTTATCTTCATATTACCACCAAAATGAGTTATGTGGCATATTTTATTTATCCATTATAAACCTAAGATTAATGTTAGAACATTAGGATACATTAAGGTGACATATACATGCATTAGCTCATTCGGGTTATACTAAACATCTATTTAGGTCTAACCTTCAACTTTGTTTGGCTAAGTCCAAGATGTCAACTTCCAGGGTAGGGTACGAGCTCTAGTATGTTACACCTACTCTCTACATGTCTCTCTTGTGATCTCTCTTATGACATGCCACCATCATGCCCAGACCACTGTAATGTCCTGACCGCCTCCTGGTCTCCACCGCTGACTGTTGTGTGGTATTCAACAATGAGGAGTAGGAGCATACACACAATTAAAGGCATGATTGCACCATCGTTATTGTTGGAATGAAAACTATTCACTATTGTAGAAACATCCCAAAGCCACAACTTCATTGTCACTACCGCCATCATTGCACCCATGTTGTCTCCTATTCTATATCATGAATCGTTCACTAGAACATCATCAGTTGTCATTGCATACCCATGTTGTCCTTGTGTCTGTGTCGCCTTCCTTTCTCCATTGTCAACTAGAACTCTTTGTCATGCCACGGAAGTGTCGCACCCAAGCCCACATCATCAATGTGCCCACACCACTTGAAAGCCCCCTATTTCCCACCTAGCACCAACACTATCAGGCCCAAGCCAAGTCATAGTTGCACTTGCTAGAACTATATTATGAGGAAGAAGAGGCGAGACATGGGAATTGTCTAACCACCCAGACTATATATATATATATATATATATATATATATATAATGTGTGTGTGTTTGTCTACGTATATACAGCAGCAGATCCAGTAAGATGACATTGCAGGGGGGAAGATTCAAAATGCCAACTACATAACCAATTAAATGAAAACTTAAAAGTGATTGGAAAGTGAACACCAAAGAACAACAAACAACACCCAACATGTAGATTTCTAAATAAAATGCTACTTGTTAATAACCTAATTGACAATAAATGTTCTTTCCTAAGCACTATATGTGTCGCTTGGAATAGAATAAAACCAACATCAGATCTTTGATTTATGAGGATAAATGATTTTGATTTAGACCTTAATATGCATACCCTAAGTAGAGAAAAGAAGTGTGAATCCATCAACATGCTCTAGGAACCAATCAGTAACATGGTGGTTATTGTCGACATAGTGGTGGCCTCTGTCGCAATAGGTACTAACTCTTCTACATAGGCGTTTGGAAATATTTGATGGTGTCCACCGAGTGTGGTTGTTGCTCTAATGGATTCCCCTTGTAGTAATTTTTTCTTTCCTCAGTGTACCAAACACTACAAAACAACAACCCTGATTGCAGTCATTTTGTTTTATTGTAATAGGTAAATGGAAGATAACGGATGATCGTGGCCATTAGGCCTCGTTTATTGCAGATAAATGAAGGGATGTCGCATGATGATCATTGTTTATAGCTTTAATTCTGGATGACTAGATCCAATTATCACTGAAACACAATAAAGGTTTTAGGATAGAAAGCTTCTCCAGAAAGAATTAAAGTATCAAAATTGACTCACAAGTTTATGATTTTCAGAAGTGTTGTAGTGTCATGGCCTCCACCAGCCCCCGCCTTCCTCCGCCACTGCATATATATATGTGTGTATATAAGTCCTCACAATAATATATAAAAATTAGTCAAGTTTGTAACAAATTGTTATATAAAACATAAAAAATGATATAAGTTTTCATTATATGTAATTTTTGTATGAGTTTTGTCTAATGTTAGCTAGTATGAGTCAGGCGTCATAAGATGGTACTATGCATAATGAATTATGAAAATTATTAAAAATAATGAATTAGTATGCTAACCATTTATATCAGATACGTGTTTTTATAACTTTTAGTACAAAAACAAATTACTTTCTACTTGAGTTGAATATAATAAAATCCAAAATTATGGTGTACACATGATGTGTGATCAACATTTGAATATATACACATAGATTAAGGTTGTATGCTCTACGGAAAAATATATCTTGATACATGACTTTTTAGTATGGTGTAGTTGTGTATTAGTATTGCCTTAGAAGTATATAAGATGGTGGTATAAAATTATAAAAAAAATAAGTAATGTATTATACAAACATAAATGACTACTAACGTGTCTGGCTATAAACAGTGTGTTAGTCTATTATGGATCAATTTGCAGATAAATTTAGTAATGTCTTGAATAGAACTAAATATTATTTGTAACTTAGCAGTGAAATGTATATAAATGTGATTATAAGCCAGAGAGAAAATTTTAAAAAATATATTGAATTTTGTTAGCTTAAATGATTTATTTGTTAGTCTTGTTAATTGGGCTTAGGCTCACTATATTTATAATTCAATTATTATGTAAGTACACTTAACTGAGAATCTATTTATCCAATTAAGTGTATCCATGTATTTCTAGGACTCTAATACATGAGAAACTCATAACAACTTATGGACTAAAAAAATATGTTTATTTCATTCTACATAGTATCATATGTAGGGTACTAACCTTAATCCTTCTCACCCTTCATCTTCTTCTCTTTCCTTTATCTTCTTCCCTCTCAGGTGGCCACTAGCCTTGAGGATAGTAGCAAGAAGCTGCCCACTTCTTGTTGCCTCCTTTGACCACCCACCACCCCTTCCCGTATCCAGTCGCTAAATGTGTGGCACGACAGTCAGCCATCAGGCGGATATAGGTAGGTGTCAGACTTCAACCTTTTGCCACAATTGTACCCTATAGAATTTATTCCATGTGATTAATCCCCTCTCCTACTTCTCATCTTCTTCTACATTGGTTTCTTCCACAAATATAGACTAAGAACACACACAAAAAGCAAAATCAAAGACTTTGTGCTAATTACAAAGCACTAAAAAAGTAAAGTTGGAGCCTTTTTCTTTCTTTTCTTCTCTATATAGTTCTCCTATCCCACATAGTTTAGAGAATTTTCTTGATTTGATGATTTCTTATTATATTCCACACCACATTGCTTTTAAATCTGTAATTTTATCTTTTTCGTATCGCGTCTATATACCCATAGTGCTATTTTTTCTACTATGTCATTGTTCGGGTAGTATTTTTATTTTGTTCTTTTTATTATTCTATTATTCTTATAGTGTTTTATTTCTATGTCGCACCTTCAATATAATACTTCACTTTTTTTACCATGGTTAAAAATGAAATCGTTATATACAATGATGTCTCATGTCACTTCTATTAAACTCAATGGTGATAGTTGTCTACTATGGATGAACGTTGTTTAACCTTTTTTGAGGTCTAGTAAAAAACTAAAATTCATCAAATAAGTTGCACCTAAAGAGACCAATTAGGCATGTATCATGAGAAATAACCAGATGCTCTCTTAGCTTTGGGGATGTATTGTGCCTGATGTCATTGTTAACTATATGTTACATAAAAATGCAAATCCATGTGACAGAAATCAAATAGTTTTACACACAGAAGTACAACTGCCTCTGATTGTATAACATAATGAACATTTTTTCTTTGAATGTAAAGACAAGTGTCCCTTATCCAAGTACTATGATTCTATAAACATTCTCATGAATTTATAAAACTTCTTATCACCCACCATATCTTTTGAAATTACAAAGGAAATAGCTACCATTATTGCCAAAAAAATTAGAGGCATCCATCGTCGATATGTTGGTGTACAACAACTTCTTCTTATTGACACCACCATCCCATTCATAGCCATGCACATACCCATCTGTCTCGGTATGAGATGTCTTCCACTCCAACTCGTTCCAATGAAATGTTTGAAGCTCAAATCACAATGACACCTATTGTCAGGGGTCATCGATGAGGTTGTGGCACTCACACCAAGTTGTGACCAAAATTTACTTATTGTTGCAAGTTGGGTCACGTAGAGGATGGATGTCATTCCAAATTTGACTACCATAATCATTTTTTATGTGAGTGCATTGAGGGTTACACGCATGTTGCTCAAGCCTTCCAAACCACTCATTGGCCAAGGTCTTCCAAAAACTAGTGTGACTCCTAAACCTACTGCATCACCTATGCATGTTTTGCTCATAAAGGAGGAGTATGAACCACCCCAACAAACTACACATTGTACGGTGACTCTCCCCCTTACAATAGCATGACAACATCCACCCATAATGGAACAATGGTGTCCAGTCTATTGTGACACCCTCATCCCATCTCACTACTCACCAAGGTAACCTAGAGTCATTTATTATTTTTCCATCATTCTAGCTGGATAGTGGATTCTGGTGCTACTCAACAGATGACTGGTATGCCACATCTTATGATTCTTTCATCCCACATTCCACGTCACATTGGAAGATGGCTCAATTAAATAATTCACTAAGTGTGGCATTGTACTACTTTCCTCTAAACTAAACCATATGTTTTCCATTTTGTTCCCAAATTTTAGTATAACTTGATGCTTTTAGATAAACTTGTTGATTTCATTATTTTGTAACTTTTTGATTGGCTTATTTTGTTCTACAGGACTGACAAAATTTGATGACGGTTGGCAAGGGGGTGTTATGGTTACCTTTACTACTTCTCCATCCCTCATCTAGCTCAAACCAGTGTTCTTAATGTAGCATTGCCTCTCCAACTATATCTCCACTTTGATCTTCCTTATATGGATAAGTTGAAGACCTTATAAAAATCTCTTTCAAGTTGTTCATCTATTTTATCTTATGCATGTCAGATGGGAAAACATCACCAAGTATCTTCTCATCTCATATTGTTAAGAAGCCTTTGAAACCTTTTTCCTTGATACATAGTAATGTGTGCATCCCATTTTGAACAACTAGTATAATGGTTGTAAATATTTTCTCATGTTTGTGTATGATTTCTCCCAATGACATACCTTTATCTTATTTAAGCATGAGACGATATTTTTCTCCTTATCTGTTGTTTTCGTCAAATGATTATTATTTAGTTTTCAACGCCTATTAAAATCTTGCACATTGATAATGCTCTTAATGTAAGACTCCTAACATGTGCTTTGGGTTAAACCTATTTGTTTTTCTTAAGTAAGTGCTTAAGAACGTTGCTCTAATATTTTGAGCTGATCTTAGATCTTGTGGAGAGCCGAAGTTTCTAGTTTGAGCTTGTTTGGATGATGTTTGTGCTTTTTGTGCTTGTTTTGGGTCAAATTGCAATTTACCCCTTTGAGAGGGTTATTTGCAATTTTCCACCTCTAGAGTGTTCCTCTCTCTTGTCTTCATGAGAGAGAGTGTAGTGCTTTTGGGGTGCCTTGGTTGAGAGAGGGCACCCCTAGTAGTGATTAGGGTTTCTCGGGTTTGATGTGCCTTGGCTATGTGTACCTTGTTGAGGGTGGCGACGCTTGTCTCGACCTTGAGAGAGTGTCTTGAGGGGTTTCACGGTCGAGACACCTCACTTGCATGGTTTTCTCTCAACCAGGGTGGTTGTGGGTGTCTTGGGTTGAGATAGTTGTCTTTTAGTGGTTTTGTCTTGACCTAGCTTGTTGGTGACCCCTCTTGTCGCGACCATGTTGTGTTTTGGTGTTTGTCTCAACCATGGGGTGGTCACAACCAAGACCATGTGTGTTGGGCAACCTAAGTTGTTGAGACCCAGCATAGTTTTTATCACCATCTCATGCATGTTAGTTTCTTGAGTGGACAAGTGTCCCTTTGGAGCCCTATCTTGTTGGCACCTCATCCTTCACCCAACTTCCCTCTTCCTTTGCTTTAGAAGCCCTCTTCTCTCCATGCAAGCAACTCTTTTCAGTCATATTCTTCCTCCCTTCTTGCTTGGGCGTCTTTGGATCCTTGAGGAGAAAGAAGATTTGTTTTGGAGCTCTTGGTGGTCAGACTTCCCTTGCATGTGGTGCTTGTGGTGATCCTTGGTCATCTTCAACCTTGGTAAGTGTTTACCTTTCCTTGATGGAATTTCTTTTTTATCTCCTACCCCCATATTCTTCTCTTATCTCACCCCTATACCATGGATCCTTCATGGTGGTCGTCCTTGAGAAGTGAACTCCTCATCACAAGGGTAATAGGCCATGTTTTGACAAGGCAACACCCAAGTGAGAGGGAGTTCCTCCTCTCATTTCTCCTTCTTTCTTTGGATTGGCCTAGGGTTCCTTCATGTCTTTTTCCTTTGTGTTATCCTTGACCATGATGTATTATACTTCTTGAGGTGCTTTGTGGATGTTTGGTGGAGCTTCTTCTTCTCTTGGTGATCATGTGCTTGGAGCTTGCAATCTTTGGAGTGATCTTCCTTAAGACGGGTGATATAACCCTTAACCTTCCTATTATTGCACCTTTCATACTTGCATGTTACTATTTTCTCTCTCTCTAAAACGTGTCCCTAAATGTTAAATAATGATGCCATGCTCTAGAACTTAATTAATGATGGTTAGCATGCTTGGTTTGTTTGTAATCCAAAACCTAATCCTATATACTCGATTTTGGTGATTTTTGTGTAATGGTGGGTTTCTCCCATCTTTTGTCTAGGGTTTTGATCACATGCATCATGGTTCGTATACCTAGATGTTATGAGGAGTTTGGTTTTGTTTTGGAGGTGTTAAACGTGGTTTCAGCTCTCCTACATGAGGTGCTTTCATGGTGGTTCTTGATACAAGTCTTTAGGGTTCTTGGTGACTGATTTATGTGAGGTTTCCTTCCCATGTTATTAGTGGTTTTTCTTGGTTCTATCTCCTATTTTGATCATGTCAGATTCCTATTTTGGTGAGGGTATCTTTCCTTAATGTTAACTGGAATATAGAGGTCCCTTCGATATATCTTGTTTGGGGTTGAAACACCTTGGTTCTTGTGGTATCAGTCGAGATGATGGTTTGCCATTTGGTCAAGATACCTACTTTGATCTAGTTAGGTAGGACCTTGCTTCTATTTCTGAAGAGATATATAAACTTATGATGAAGGTGACTTTTACCCTTTTTGTGGTCGTAAAATCACACCTATCCCTTTGTTGGTTGTGACACCAAGGTTGGTCGCAGTTGAGACATGTACATGAGGGGTGGTCGTGACCCATGTATGATGGGTGGTCACGACACATGGATGGTGGATGGTCGACACATGTGTGTGAACACATGTATATGAGCCATGTTTAGTGTTGTTTGAGTGGTTTCTTAATCAACTCTAATTATGTTGCCTAACCCTAATATACTACAAGGCAAGTGGGAAGTTATATACCTAGGATTTGGTGGTTAGATACGACTCTAAAACCCTAATCGGCTATGACTGGAAACCCTAACCCTAAATGTGTACAATATGATGTGTTTACTTATCTTCCATGGAGTGGTTGATATGTTATGTTGTTTTCTCTCTCCTATATATATACCTCTAACCTTACAGGTGAAAAGCATGACATGGCTTGTGTATGATGTGGTGATAATCATACGATATAGCATGGTGACTATGCACATTGATGAGGGAAAATGTGGTGATGTACATGCAAGTTTATGTATTAGGGTTTGATGATCTGGTGATGGTTTAATGTCTATTGTGAGGTGCTAGCCTCCAGTGATGTGAGGGTTTTATGTCCCATAGTGATGTGACATCAATATTGGCCTTGTGTACGGAAGTGTTACAAGTATCATGTGGTGATAGTGTGAAAAGTTCACTCCTTATACGTTTTATATCTTTTGGAGTTGTACCATCCCCTTATTCTTGTAGAGTATGTTATGGTTTTACACATTGTAACTTGATTGATGCTAAAATTCACCCAATTGGCTAATTAATCAAGTGGAACCCTAATCATGTAGGTGTCATGTGCCATAGATCCTTTCAAGTGTCAGCTTTAATTACTAGATCGGTGAAACGAGTATAACTCAGAGCGCATATTTTTTAATATGTTGGGGTGCAAGTTGAGGTATCTCCTTGCATCCACAATTATAGGTTGTATGAGACGGACATGTGTGAGCCGATCTCCTTGTGATATGGATGGCCATGCATGAGCCAATCCTTCTTTTAAGAATGGCCATGCGTGAGCCGGTTCTTCTAGCACCATTACATGTACCAAGGTGGGCTATGTGTTATATATATGGGCGGCCATGCGTGAGTCGATCCTTCAGTTGACTATATGTCCCTTTTATAGTGGACTAATATGTCTCTATAGTGTTTTCTCTTGTGCTGACCAAGAGGTGTGGAGAGGTCGTGGATTATGGCTCTTCCATTTGACCTTGTATGGAACCAATTTCAACTTAGTAGTAGTCAGTTATATTTGGGTGGTACGAGTCAAATCCTTGGGGCAATAATAAAATATGTAACATAGTCGTATAGTGTATCTTGCTTAGGGTCAAATACAAATAACATTGGTCGGGCCCTTTTCCTTATCTTTTTACTGATTTCTTGAACTATAAGAAGGTAAGAGAAGTCAACTGTTATATATGTTCTTCATATTCCTTTTTAAAATACAACTTGATCTACTATTCCGTGGTAGCTTCCTAGTCTTGTATAATTTGCTTCTTGACTACATATCATTTAGTTGAATCTATTCAATCTGCTTAGTATGTTGTTTTACCTGCTTAGTATGTTGTTTTACCAACTTAGATTATCTTTGTTTTAATAGACATTAGAGGATTATATCTCTCACTGGGATGTTTGGTCTCACCCTGTGGGTCTTCACATCTTTTAGGTGATCGAGCACGAGGAGGTAGAGATCATGTTGTTGGTGTTGAGCAGCTAGAGGATCAGTAGTTGCTGAAAGGTTGTATGTGCTACTTGTGTATAGAAGTAGAATCCTATGTGTCATCCATGTACACTCAGGTTCTTGGAGAGGTTTTTGTTATATGTATCGATCTGAGGTTTTGGCTTTATGCTTGTTGTTGTATAGAGTTGGAATATATGTATATGAACTGGTTATCATGTGTGACAGGATGTGGCTAGAGCGTCAGTGAACAGTATCTCGTATAATATCTTAGGCAGGTGATACGCAATACAAGTGGCTTTTGTGGACTCATGTGCAATGTGTTGCAACTCTTATGGTTATATGAAATCGGTTTATTTTATTCATGTGTTTTATAGTAAATTGTATGTTTAGTTTTAATTTAGTAGATTGGTTTTGAGTTATCTTACTTGGTGTGGTGTGGGGAATCACACTTAAGTACACTCAACCCACAGTTTCATCTTTTTATCAAGATATAAGAACCGTCACCAACGTTCTTGTGCCTACTCTTCACAATAAAATGGTATTGTAGAGCACAAAAATTGTCACCTTCTTGATATTGAACGCTCTCTAACCATTCATACAAATTGACCTAAAAACATGTAAATTGATGTCATTCTCACATCTTGTCTTTTACCAATCGACAACTAGTCGGTTCTCCAAAAGAAAACACCATTTTCCATTTTGTATCCACACAAAAAATGTTTTCTTTACCACATCAGGTTTTTGTATGTGTCACCTTTGTACACAATTTTGATCCTAAGGCTAAAAAGCTTTCCCCATGCGTCACCAAGAATGGTTGTTCTAGGATGCCTCTTCTCTCAGAAAGGTTACAAATACCTTGATCCCAAAGTTGTATATATGAATCCACTGATGTATCTTTCCATGATGATGAATTGTTCTTCTTGTTATTACCTTCACCCTATCCACCCATACAAAATTGGTCTCACTTCCTAAACCTTTACCTTCAATTCTAGTGCCACCACCTCAAGACCCTGACTAGTGCATGAAAGTTAGTCCTCAGCCAGCAACCCCGTAATCGACATCTTTACACTACTACAGAAATGGCTTATAAAGTCGGTTTTCAAGGTGTCGGTTGTATACAAAAACCGACACATAAACCCTACTGTGTCGGTTTTTAACCGAAACCGACATCCAACCCATGAAGGTCGACCAGACACGGGTACTGCTTTTATTAAGTGTCGGTTAATTAATAAACAACCGACACCTAAACTCAACCGCCAAACCCAAAATTCCAGCGAAAAAATTGGCTCCAATATTTTACATATTGCGTCGGTTCGTAACTAAATAACTGACGACTAAATGGTATTCGTGAGATAGGAATAGTTGTCGGTTGTCGTTTAATCAAAAACCGACGACTATAATATAGTATAGGTGTCGGTTGTTGCAAACGAACCGACATTGTTGGTTTAGTTGTCGGTTTTTTAAATAACCGACACATATTTTCAACTTAATTAATAGCTCACCCTGCCCGAACGATTCTTCACATTTCCCTATTTCATTCCCGATTTCCCTAGCTCCGGCGATTTCTTGCTCCCTGCCGCCGCCGCTCCCTGCCGTTCGTGCTCCGCCGTCGTGCTCCGTCGCCGCCGCTCCTTCCTCCGTGCTCGCCGCTCGTCGCCGTCGAGCGAGAAGCAGTCGGTTCCTGCCCGCCCTCCGGCCTCCCTCTCCGCCCGCCGGCCTCCCTCTCCGCCGTCGCCGGTAGCAGCTAGGTCTCCTAGCCTCACCGCCCTCTCCGCTTCTCCTCTCTTTGCCGCCGGAAGCTGGTAGGACTTCCTCCGGCCGCTGCTCCTCTTCCCTCAAGGTGCCCGCCCTGCCTTCTTCTTCTTCCTCTGCTCGTCTTCCCTCAAGGTGTCGCCCTGCTGCTGGGCATTTTTTTTTAATTTATTTACTTCCTATGAGAATCAGTTTTAATTAGGGCTCATACACATATTGATGTCTAACACCTAAATGAATATCTAGTTAGTGTATTTTCCTAGTATCGTGAAAGATTCTCAATCATGTGTATCAAATGGGATTCTTATATATATTCAGATCTTAATGTTATAAATGGAAGACACGAATGTTATAAAATCCCATCAAAGTAGGTAGAAACAACTTATATATATTCAGATCTTAATAATTCCATGAAGTGCACATTATCTTACTCAGGAAAAGTATGTGTATAATGTAGGATTAGTTCCATATAATGGTTCTATTTTAGTAAGCACCTAGAAACCCGTCCAAGATTTACTCATTAGGAGCATTTCCTCGTTTGTTCTCTAAGTACATTTGTAGACTTCTTTTCAAGCTATCATGTCTACCACAATAAAGTTGGTTATGACAAGCAATAAAAGGTTAACTGATGTTATAAAACTTTTTCTGAAAATATATAACATCGTTATATGTACTTACACTTTGTTAATACTAATATTGTGCAGTCTCTGTCCACCCATAACAGTCACTATGAACTGGGCCTCTATGTCAATGTTAACGTTCCCTATTGAAGAACAATTGGACATCATCCTAGATGATCGTTCCTTAAACCAATTGGTCATACCCAAACATTGGCGTTTTCTAAAAGGAAGACACTACATGCCTGGTAAAGTGACCATAACTTTTGGCAATTATTCACATGTTATCGAGGTTGAGTATGATTTGGCAGGAAATCTTGTATCAAAATCCGGTTGGTGTGATTGGATTGGAGAGATGCATGTGGTCCGTTGCAACAGGCTTTTTCTCCGTCCAGTTGGCCATAATTCCATCAAAGTTTGGATAACCAACAGCAACTGCGAGACCCCCGATCATCTACTGCGGTATGAGCACACGACGTCGCATATCAGCTCGGACGAATCTGAATCTGAGGCCCCTGTCAGTTCAGATTCGTCTAAATACAGTGAGGAGCTTCGTGACACAGCTTCATCATCAAAAAGAAGTTATTGATGTGGGACCATGTTGGTGTAGTATTTAGTTGTCTATCTATCTAGACTTGTCTGTATTAATAGTTTTTTTAATTATGCGCATGTTTAGGGGTACACCAACCCCTTTGTTTAGTTATTGTTTAGGGGTACACCCATGTGTGTGGATGTAAAAAGAGATTAATGAATGGAACTGAAAGTTGCTACATGAATGCTTATAACTGAAGTGTGTGTTCCCATGAATGTTCCCATTTGCATGATTACACTACTATTTTCTCATATTGTTTAGTCTATTTTAATATGACATACTTGCTTATATCTTTCTTAATGATGAACTGTAATGCACACATGTGACATGCTTGGAATGTAAATGATGAACTTTTCCCTAAATTGCCAATCATGCTTTTAAAGACATCAATAATCACCCTAACTTGAAGAACTAGGATTTTAGGTATAAGAATGACAATACATTATTTGTTGGCCTAGAAACCCGTCCAAGATTTACTCATTAGGAGTAAATCTTGGATAGTCCCCGGTTTGGGACTGTTCTTGAACTCCTAATCTCGCTTAGGATGTAAGTGTATAATGTGTATTAGGTTTTCAAGAAAATTTCGGCAGCATTTCCCCGCTGTTCTCCAAGTACATATGTACTTGGAGAACAGCGGGGAAATGCTGCCGAAATTTTCTTGAAAACCCAATACACATTATACACTTACTAGTGAGATTAGGTGTTTAAGAATGGATAGGTGGTACACATTTATTATATATAATAATGACATCACATGTATTTGTTAACCCTAGACCCTAATCTTGTCCTAATATATACTTGTTTTCTCTTTGATCATAGAATGGATAGATCATGGATGTCCATTCGCAATCGATGCACCCCAAAGTTTATTTCTGGTCTTCACCAGTTCATTAAATTTGCCGAGGAACATAGGAAACAACCTGGAGATAGGTTCTACTATCTATGTAGACATTGCGGTAACAACTTGAAAGTCAACACTGGTGACGAAATCAAAACTCATGTCATGTGCAACGGGATTATACAAGGCTATACACAATGGCACTGGCATGGAGAGATTTCAAACCCAAAACCAGTGGATGTCGATAGCAGTGCTTGTGTGGAAGAAGAAATTGCCTACGATGACGTAGATGTGAATGAACCAGTTCCAGTAGACATCGTTGATGCGATGTTGGATAGTTGTGGGGTAGAGCACACCGATCCACCTCCCATTTTTAGAAACATTGTGCATGATGCTGAGATGTCGTTATACACAGGTTGTACTAAGTTTACGAAGCTTAACGTTGTGTTGAGATTGTATAAGTTGAAAGCTAACAATAGATGGAGCGACAAAAGCTTCACGTCATTGCTGTCTTTGTTGAAAGAAATGCTTCCTGAAGGAAACGAGCTGCCAATCTCAACATACCATGTAAAGAAATTGTTGTGCCCAATGGGAATGGATGCCAAGAAGATACACGCATGCCCTAATGATTGTGTATTATTTCAAAAGGACTATGCAGATTTGAAAGATTGTCCAAAATGTGGTGCGTCACGGTATAAATTGACGACTTCGGGGGAGTCCAAAACGGGTTCTCCTGCCAAGGTGATGTGGTATCTACCTATAATATCATGGTTTCAACGCTTGTTTTCCAATCCGATAGATGTGAAGAATTTGAGGTGGCGTGCAGATGTTAAGAAAAATAATGATGGGATCCTACGACATGCGTCTGATTCCCCACAGTGGAAGAAGATTGATGTATTGTACCCTAAATTTGGTGAAGAAGTCAGGAATCTAAGACTTGGGCTTTGTACAGACGGGATGAATCCATACGGGACATTGAGCAGCCAACATAGCACTTGGCTAGTCATGCTTGTTATATACAATCTTCCTCCCTGGCTGTGTATGAAAAATAAGTACGTAATGTTGTCGTTGTTGATATCGGGCCCTAAACAACCTGGAAATGACATCGATGTTTATCTTGAACCTCTGATTGATGACTTAAAGAAACTCTGGGGTGAAGGTGTGATGACCTATGATGCTTCACGAAGAGAGACATTTCGTTTGCATGCTATGTTGTTTTGCACTATTAATGACTTTCCAGCATATGGGAATTTGTCTGGATATAGTGTCAAAGGAGCTAAAGCGTGTCCTATATGTGAAGAGAACACTGATTCAACAAGACTAAAACATGGCGGTAAGAATGTATATCTCGGTCATCGAATGTTTCTTCCAAAATTCCATATGTATCGTAGGAAGTGCAAAGCATTTAATGGATTGAATGAGGAACGCAGTGCACCTAAACCTATACCAGGGGAGGTTGTTTATGAAAGAATAAAAGACTTTGTCAATGAATTTGGTAAGAGATCACAATGTACTACACGTAGTGACAATTCTTCATTCAAGAAGAAGTCAATATTTTGGGATCTTCCTTATTGGAGTTCTTTGACAGTCAGACATTGTATCGATGTAATGCACGTTGAGAAAAATGTCTGTGATAGCATCATTGGTACTCTGTTAAATATACCAGGTAAGACTAAATATGGGATAAAATCTAGACTGGACCTACGTGAAATGGGAATAAGGTCAAAATTAACAGAAATACGTGAAATGGGTAGTAAAAGAACATACTTACCTCCCGCATGTTACACGTTGTCTAGAAAAGAGAAGAAAGCTTTTTGTGAATGCTTGATAAATGTTAAGGTGCCACATGGTTACTCATCCAACATCTGTAGATTGGTATCAATGAAAGATATGAAGTTGATAGGACTTAAATCTCATGATTGTCACACTCTAATGCAACAAATATTGCCCGTGGAAATTCGATCTATATTGTCGAAGCATGTAAGGTTTGCAATCACCAGACTTTGTTTCTTTTTCAACAGTCTCTGCAGCAAAGTTATTGACCCTGAGACTCTCGATAATTTGCAAAGAGAAGTGGTTGTTACCCTATGTCAGCTTGAGATGTATTTCCCTCCTTCGTTCTTTGATATCATGGTACATCTTGTTGTCCACTTGACTAGGGATGTGAAAATCTTGGGCCCGGTTTTCTTGCATTGGATGTATCCCTTTGAACGATACATGAGCGTTTTTAAAGGTGATGTTCGAAACCGTTATCGTCCTGAAGGGAGTATTATTGAAGGTTATGTGGCGAGAGAGGTTATGGATTTCTGCAATGACTTTCTCAGTGGTAATGACACTCCTGATAATGACAAGAATATTGACGAGCTATTTGGCAAAGGAATTTTGGGATCATGTGTGAAAGTAATCAGCCGTGAGCAGTTGGAACAAGGTCATTTGTATATTTTACACAACATGGACGAAGTGAACGTTTATATCGAGGAACATACCAATTTCATCAAAAGACAATATCCTCGAGCCAATACAATGTGGCTTGCTAGAGAGCATAATAAGACTTTTATTAATTGGTTTGAAGATAAAGTCTTACATCAACTATCTCAAACACCAGATGATATTACTGAAACTATCAAATGCCTCGCATTTAAACCAAAGTTGACTGTTATGTCTTATGAAGGGTATGACATTAATGGATTCACATATTACACAAAGCGCCAAGATGATAAGAGTGTCGTCCAAAACAGTGGGGTCACCCTTCAAGCATCGACTATGTTTTTTGCAAGTGCAAAGGATAAGAGTCCACGTGAAGCTAAAATGTCATATTACGGTGTCATTGAAGAGATATGGGAATTTGACTACATAGATTTCAGAATTCCGCTCTTCAAATGTAATTGGGTTGGTAACACCAAAGGAGTTATAGTGGATGAATTGGGTTTCACTTTAGTGAACTTTGAAAAGATTGGCGAGAAGGCTGAACCATTCATATTGGCATCACAGGAGAAACAAGTATTTTATATCGATGATCCTGTAAATGATAAATGGTCGGTTGTTCTTCATGGTAAAAGACAGTTCATTGAAGATCCTATAGATGAAGAAGAGTACTATGATAAATATGATGACTCCAGTCCATTCTCAGTTGGGTTGTCAACTCCAGAAAATATTGAAGCTAATGATGACTTATATGTGCGCGGAGATCACAATGAAGGATTGTTAATTGATAAAAGATCATAATTTTAGAGGCATGCATGTTTATATTTTTTTATTGAAGCTAAATGTTTACTTTTTTAATATCAATATCATTTTCTGATTTGATGTTTCATTATCTTCTAGTTAATACAAATGCTAAACATTGTGGGAGGGTTCTAAAGAACTATAGGACCAATCTCACCCAAGATTACATACGCGATGCTGAGAGTAGGTTCTTGATCTATTCCAATTCTAGACATTGATCAGTATTTCACTAACTCTACACTAATAATTTTTGTTTGTATTCTCTTTGAAAAATAAATATAGGAAGAAGGCTATGCAGGACGGCCATGACATAGCTATGCAGGATATGCAGGATATGCAGGAAGAAGCCCCAATGAAGAGAAGTAGGATACAGATACAATACATAAAGTGCAGCACACACAAGTGCTTCAGATTCATATAACAACATGACAGACTAACACATATATAGTGCATAACAACAGCAGCGCCGAATTTACATACAACACTAGCTTAGTACATATATAGTGGGACAAAGGTAACGATACCACCTGCTAAAACAGGTTACTGACTACATGTTACGACTGGGAGGTCGTGATTCAGCAACCATATGCATTAGCAGGAGGACAAACATATGGTGATCTGTTTGTCCTCCTGCTAATGCATACGGTTGTTGAATCACGACCTCCCAGTCATAACATGTAGTTGTCGGTAACCTGTTTTACCAGGTAGGATCGTCACCTTATAAGTCCCACTATATATGTACTGAGCTAGTGTTGTATGTAAATTCGACGATGTTGTTGTTATGTACTATATATGTGTTAGTCTGTCATGTTGTATGGACATCGATTGTATTGCTCAGGTATTATATAGTCTCATTAGATAATATGAAATATATCAATCTTATTTATAGCTCATTAATTATATATATACATCATTCTATTTACAGGTGTTTAAAGCTGACCCCACTACAGGAACGGACTTACCAGATGTACATGCTCACTATACGATGGGAGAATTAAATGAAGTAAGAGAAGAATGGGAAACAGCCATACAAATAGCGGGGGCTTTAAAATATAATTGGGATCCTGATAGCGAATAATGACTAAACAATCATATTTTGTAAATGAATTTCTGAATTATAATATATGTGTGAATGTTTCTACATGTCTGGATGTTTCTACATGTGTTTGAGTGAAAATGAATGAAAGTGTTGGTTGCTATATGAATGTTTCTACATGTGTGAATGTGAATGAATGGAACTACAGATTGCTAGCTACATGAATGTTTCTAAATGTGTGAAAATAAAATGGAACTGTAGGTTGCATTGCTAAATGCATGTGTGAATATTTTTGTTGTTAATTTTGTAGGTTTGTGGCCTGTTGTCGGCTGATATCAATGGATGTCGTAAAACCTGCAGTTCATAACTGAACTGAACAGGTTTCTCATCCTGCGACCAGCCACAGCAGGTCTGCAGACTGACAGAAGAAAAAAAAACAATAGGCGTCGGTTATTTGTATAAAACCGACGCCAAATAGTTACATTGTTGGTTTTTAATAGAAACCGACGTCTATTTCCTTAACACCACGGTCGTGCTGTCCAGCACGGCCATGTTGGGAGTTATATGGCGTCGGTTATTAGCTAATAACCGACGCCTATCCTGTGGCTACAGCACGGCCATGTTGGGAGTTATATGGCATCGGTTATTAGCTAATAACTGACGCCTATCATGTGGCGCGAAGATATATGTCGTCGGTTATTTGTAAAAAACCGACACTGATAGTGCCCAAGATGGCGCCCTTTATGTGGCGCGAAGGGTTTGGGCGTCGGTTTCGTATCTAATAACCGACGTCTATAGTGCCATGATGGCGTGTTTTCAGTGGCACGCGAAGAGTTTGGGCGTCGGTTTTGGAACTGACGCCTAATGGGTGAGCTTTTAGTGTCGCCCACATAGGTGTCGCTCAGAAACCGACACTAAAGGCTTTAAATAACCGACACTAAAGGTAGGTTCTGTAGTAGTGTTAATGGATCAATTTGATCTACCAGTAACGCTACAAGAAAGGTAAGAACTCATACACCATTAAACATCTCATTTATAACATATGTTTTTATCTCTCCTCTCTTCAGCGATTTTTTATTTTACCTATTTTGGATGACACCTTTATTCCCAAGTGTCATGTTGATACCTTGAAACATCCTAAGTGGAAATTTGGCATGCTTTATGAGATGTAAGCTCTAGGTGATCATCATAGTTGGGATCTGGTTGATCCACCAGTAGGAAGGAAAACCACTGCCTATTGTTGGGTGTTTACAGTCAAACATAATTATAATGGATTCATTAAGAGATTAAAGACTCGTCTCTTTGTGACGGGGTTTACTCAAACATGATGTGAATTATTTTGAGAACTATCTCTGGTAACATAATTTCTTCGGTCTACATTTTTGTTTCCTTGGATGAATGTTTTGATTGGCCACTCTTTCAGTTGGGTATATATCAAGAATGCATTTTTATAAGGGAATCTTCTAGAAGAGGTTTATATGTAGAAACCTCTTAGTTTTCTTGTTGAGGGACAATCTTCTCATAAGGTTTGTCACTTGAGGAGATCATTATATGGACTTAAGCAATCTTTGAGAGCCTGCTTTAATAAACTTAGCATGGTACTTGAAATTTTGGGTTTCCTACAATCTGCCATAGATCATTTTCTATTCTTATCAAAATCCCCTTAAGGGTACATTCTTCTTGATGTTTACGTTGAGGAAAATTTTGATCACAGTCAATAACACTATTGGCATAAGAAAATTGAAATAGTATGTACAAGCCCATTTTTATATAAAGAATTTGGAAAATCTACATTATTTTCTTGGGATACAAGTCCTTCTCTCATCCAGAGTTCAGTTTAACCCAAAGGCATTATGTCTTAGATCTATTCTAAGTGTATGGGATAACAAATGCTAAACTTGTTTCCACTCCAATGGATTACCATTACCAAGGCTCCTCTTGAGGGGAAATTATTTTCTAATCCAGAAAAGTATTGACGAGGAGTTGGAAAATCGATTTGCCTAATAATTACTGAACCTAACATAACATATGTTGTAGGAGTTGTCAGTCTGCATATCAGTGCACCTCTCCAACAACATTGGTGCAATATTCAATGTATACTTCGCTATCTCAAGAGTGTCATGGGAAGAGGACTATTATACAAATAGCCTCAAGAGAAGATTATTATTATTTCTAGATATCATGATGCAGATTGGGCAAGAGATGTCAAAGCCCTTCAGTCCACTGATTTTTGTATCATGATTGGTGATCAACCAGTGCTTGGAGAAGCAAAAAGTAATTAGTGGTTGCTCTCTCTAGCACTGAAATTGAATATCATGCAACAACTCATGAGTATTCTGATATTTAGTAGATTCGATCCATTCTGACTTGATTTGGAATCCTTTGTCAAAGTCCAATTCTACCTTATTGCAAAAACCATGTTGTTATCCATATTGCCAATAATCGAGTGTTCCATGAACGTATAAAACACATTAAAGTTGATTGTCATTTTGTACATGATCTGGTTAAAGCTAAGAAGATTGTGACCCCTCACATACGGGTCAGCTATCAAATTGTTGATATTTTGACTAAACCACTTCCTCTATCACTTTTCCGGGACTACACAATGTCTACTCTCCAATTTATTGGGGTTTTAGCATGAGTGGTTTATTTGTTATTACTTGTTATTTGGGCTTAGACCCATTGTATCTATAATTTATATTATTATGTTATTGCACTTAAGTGGGGATCGAGATACCTACTTAAGTGTACTCATGTATCTCTAGACCCCTATGTATAAGAGACACATAGATTTTTCATTCTACAAATTTGAAACGGACTTTGTTGTATGTGGGAGGGAGAATAAATATAATTGATGGAGTGGTGGATGGTTGGGCAAAAGAGTTACCTTTATTGCAGCAGATGCATGCATACAACTATGTAATCACAACTAGCAGACTGCTCGCATCGAAGAATGTGTCGCATTGTGCTAAAAGGTGCACGAAGAGTTGTAAAGAGTATTAGATAACATAACAAATTAGTATCGTGTTAGTATATATCAGGTACATTTCTTGATGATTTTTGAAGTGGAATGGAGATTATTAATAACATTTTATAACTGGGCTGTAAATGTGAAAGACATAAAAAGGTGAGTTTTGTATTTTGTTTTTGCTATGTGTGATTAAGTGTGAAAAGTGTAGATCATATTCAATAAAGATGGGTTATGCATAAAGAAATATAAAAAATGAAACGAAATAACAAATTAGTATTGTGACATTTTATAATAGGTTGAGTTGTATATCTTGTGGTACTACAATGAACATCAATTAGAATTGTTTTTGGATTTGTCAGCAAAATATGAAATAATTATGTACACATGATGATCAACATTTGAATTATACTCGCAAAGAGCAAGCCTTTGCGCACTGTGAAATAGTATATCATGATTGAATAAGTGACTTTTTAGTATGTCATTGTGTAATTAGTACTATCTTGGATACACACACACACACACACTAAAGGGTCAGATGATATCATAAAATAAATTTAATAATTTCTTACACCAACATAAAGAAATACCAACTTCTTTGAGTATACACACTGTGCTAGATTATTTTGGGTGCAATTGTTGATAACTTTTGCTACCGCTTTGAATAGTATTAAGTATTGCTTTTGAATTTAGGAATAAAATGTGTAAAAATGTAACTAAGGATGAATGAGACATTATATACAGCTAAGTGAGGGAAAATTTTAAAAAAAAAAAGATATACTCTGAATTTGAAATGAGTTGTTTTTGTTGGATGGGAGGGGAACAATGATAAGTGGACGAGCGATTCGTAGTTAGGCAGTAGTATTGCCTTTGTTACAGTAGCCGCACACAAACAGCCACTCCAGCACACTTCTCACCTAAAAGACTGTGACACATTGTGCTGAAAGGTGTATGTGGATTGCTATGTGCGTTCTCAAAGTGTGGGTGCCAATTTTAGTGGGAAGTGGTTTTGTACGTAAAATTTCCATTGGAAAATGGCTCGAATTTCAATGGCGCTCCACACTGTTCGTGTCAAACATACTCTTCAATGCATATGGTTCGATACATATGGTTCGAGCACTGCACTCAGGTGACCGGCCACCAAACGTCGAATCTCAGGGTCCACTTTGCTAGGATGTCTCCAACAGCGGCCCTATGCCTAAGAGGCGTTCGTCAACACCACCCCCCCCCCCCCCGGTCTCAAAGAGAGAGAGAGAGAGATTGCCTAAAAAAATGCAGGTATTAAAATATAAAATGCACACAGAAAGTGCCACCTTAAAATTCTCAATGCATATGGTTCGATGTGTCGACTCTCGTACATGTTTGCATGGTGTCATATCAGACGAGTAAACAAATCAATGAATTTGAATAGCATCCGATTACACAAAATATTTGCAAATATTATATTCTACATTACACTTCGCAACCCTACACCCAATTAACAAGCTGCAAACATTTTTCTCCGTGAACTACAGCACTGCATGAAACATGGCCAGCTCTCAAACTCAATCTGCATGGAAACATGCAAGTGAAATACACTATCTACAGAAACTTTCATATGCTGTTTTCTAATCCGACCTTTTTTCAAGTTTTTATAGCTCTCTCCTTGCACAACATGTGCCATTCTTGCAGTACTGCTGCTTGGAGCGCACGATGTTCAGCCTCTTCAGCTGTGAGAACCGACAAGGTTGACGGTCCCTTCGGCTTGCCGTCTTTATCCAACTCTTCTTTTGCTTCCTTTTCTTTTTCTTCTTCGTCTTCCACCTTTGGAGGCTGAGCAGCTTTTAGTAATGCTATTCTTTCCATGGAGATCCTTAACTTCTCTGCAGCTGCTGCCTTAACTTCATCATCGGGCAAGTATTCTACACCGCCATCAGTAATGTCATCCAACCAACCTTGTAGGTCAGATCCTATCTCATTGATTATTGATGCGTCGGATGCACGGACAACAAATTTGCACATCATGGTGGTGGTTTCATCACCAAGGTCTACATTTCGGCTGACTTCACTAGCGCCAAATATCATCAGACCTATAAAGCCACCAAACCAAGTTTTTGCAGCATAGCATAGCTGTAGACGGTGCAAAAAATGTCAGAAGTTCCAATTAAACAGGCAGAGATACTAAAGCAAGAGAGAAAATTGGATAAGCTACGAGAGAAGAATAGCAAAATCCTACAGGGAGTTTAAAGTTCTAAAAAGATTTCATACAGGATACTAGTGGCTGCTACAGCCACATAGTCAATCGCAAACTGTCTGACAAAATGCCCATCGTATAGTATAAGAGGCATGCAGTGGGCAACTACTTACTAACGATGGGATAAACTGATAAAGAAGGTTTTCAATTCAATAATGGCTTTGTTTCTGGGACCAGAATCCCAGTCTTCTGACCTGGAGAAAACCTATTGACACGCATAGTAACAAAAGTCTTCAAATTTTACGAAAAGCAGCAATTTTTCACGATTTTATAGGCTCCCGAATGTTAAGCAAGACCAATGTGTCGGTCGTTGATTTTTTAAGATTTTTCCCACTTTTTCACAATTTATACAATTTTTTCACGATTCTTCATGACTTTTCACGTTTTTTTCACTCTTTTAAGTCGTTTTGCTCTTTGTTTTTACCAACCATGTACACAGAACTCCTCATATACACTAAACCTCCAACCCCACACTCTCTCTACAGTCCATTGTTATTGTTCAACTATTCTTTAATTCTTTTCTTACTTTTTTCACTCAATCAGATTGTATGTCCCTAAGTTACATCTGTATATGATATGTATGTATATATATGTATATGTATGTATAAGTATATATATGTATATATACGAATATATAGCCGACTTATTCTCGATTATTTCCGAATAGTTGGTCAAAATTAACCAAAATACATCGATTTTTTCACAAATTTCTCTGATTTTTTCCGAATTCCGGTTTTTCCCAGACAACCGAAAAGTTGCTGAATCCCCAAATTGTCACTATGTTGACACATAGTTCAAATTGAGAGTGTCGTGCTGTGCCAGCATGCAATACTAAGGGTGCGACAGAAAGGCCATAGTGCAGTACTCCCAGTAAGATGGCAGGGAGTGTGTAGGAGCCTAGACCATTCTATGGTGAGCTAATTATATGTTACAAATGAAGCTAGCATTCAATAAAGAGCTCAAATTGTGAGATAACGAAACTGGGGGAATACAATATGTTATTTAGTATAAAGGAGAACTAGATACACACCTGAAATCCAGCTACAGTTTTAAGCACGTGGGAGCAAACTTGATGAAACGGTTTCGTTGACAGAAATTTTAGTCCACTGAGGAAAGGGGAAGCTTTGTATTGTTGTGCAGCAGTAGCTTTAAAACCACTTCCTTCATAAGTATATGCACCAGAGAACTCCAAGATAGCAGGCAGACTTGGCCACAAGCGGAAGTACTCCACAGGAGAACATTTATGGGGTAATAGGAACTCGGTCAAAGGAATCTTGTAAGGTTGACACCTTAAAATCACCGGTACTCCAAGCTCGGGCTTTCTGTTACGCCTTTGCCTAGCCAAGTCGTCATCATAATCTGCATCATAATCTCCCATGCCTATCCCATAATAGGGATAATAAAGAACTTGAACCCAAAGAGCACATCTTTCGAAATGGGAAGCACCAACAGTGACACTGCATAGGACCGGATCCTACAAGAAGTTGAACGATACTTTAATGTATGAGCTAGAAGAATGAAAAATATATAACTTGTTCACTGAAATATTTCAGCTTTCCTAAAAAATACAGTAAATCATTCAAACTGTAAACTACTCTCAATCTGATGGACTTCTCCTACATTTCCATGTCAGCTCCTCCATTGTCACAGATAAACCCTATAAGCCATTTACTTCATCCATGTTTTAGTAAATTTCAAACGAATCTAACAACAAAAGAGGGCCTCTCTTTTTTCAGGGTGATTACACAAAAAGATCCTCCCAAGGCAGCTTCCATTTTTATTAGATAATTAGAAAAATGACAAAGTAATATCTGCTTTTCATTTCATACAGTTTTTATCCTGTGAAATATTTATCTAAAACATAATTCTGAAAGAAGAATATATAAAAGACCGTCTACAACGATCTGATGCGACATCATGATATATATAGGATTCTTATCCAGCCTGGTATTAGGCGGGCGGGCGGGTGCGCGCGTGGGTGTGTGCATGTGTGCGCTCCTTTTTAGAGATGTTCTGTGTTTGTCTGTCACATCATGTTCCATGTGTATGTAGTTGTTTCCTATTTCCCAACTTATTAAATAAATAAAAAACCTAACACCCATTCAAGAACTTCGTGAATAGATCTGCCATTGAATAATCTACAACTTGACTTTCAGAAATGATGAACAGCACGTGAAGCTTTCTCTTGCAAAATTACTTCATTATCCTTTGGTCTTAAATAAAGAATACATTAGTAGAAATACAGGTTGCAGTTTCAGTTGATACAGAGACACCATAGGACATGATTGAGAACACTCAAGCTCTTCAAGCAGATGACAAACACAACAAATTGCAGGTTTTGCTACCGTTCTACACCTAAATTCAACACCCTTGACCATACTACATAGGTATGCGAACAGAAACGGGTATGGAAACAAGACATTCTAACAAATCTAGGATACCAGTAAACAGACAGTATATGTGTTTGTGTATCCATATGAATCTATCAAGTTAGGCTTAGATTGTCACACAGCCCACAGGCTCCACATAACATGATTGAGAAAACTCGAGCTAAACAACAATATGCAAATAGCGTTTACTGTCACTCTAGACCTAAAGTCAATACTTGACCTGAAGTCGCATGGGGCTGAGTGCAACAAAGTGACAAACTCATTTCTTTTATGATAAAAAATGCTTTTGTTGGGGTTTGAATCTGGGCCAATACACTCTATGTCTATCAGCACTGCACTTACCAGTCTACCTACAATTTTAGTTTGTCTAATATCCACAAACCTTGTATATGTACATATTTCTTAATTCTTATGATATAAATCTATATATGCATTGCTTTGGATTGGGGAGGGGAAGCTAAAGCCCCAACAGCCCCCCTGGCTACGCCCCTACTTGATTTAGGGAGTAGAGATGCGTCTAGACATAATTGACTCCCTTACAAAGTGGCAATCTCCCTCGATGTGCTTGGTGTGCTCATGAAAGGTAGGATTGCTTGCATTGAAAATGGATCCCTTATTGTCACAAAACATTGATCCCTTATTGTCACAAAACATTGGAATAGGCTCAGAATCACATATATTGAATTCTTTCAGAAGACCCTGAACCCACATTACTTCACAAGTAGTACGAGCCATGACATTACTTTTTGCCTGAACACTTGAGCGTGCAACAACAATCTACTTTTTCCCACCATGTAACCATATTTCCTTCCTCCTACAAATGTGTAATAGCCAGACGTAGATTTGTGATCAGTCATGCTGCCAGCATAATCAGAATTTGAATACCCGGTAATTTTGCAGTGCCCATCTCACCTATATAGAAGTTCTTTTCCAGGAAAGAGAATATGACAGACAATGTCCCAATGACATCGTCGAGGTTTGCCCAAATATCTACTAACAAGTCCAAAAGCAGAAGAGATACCAGCTCTAGTTACAGTCAAGTAGATCAATTTTCCTACCAGTTTTCTATATTGCTTGTTGTTAGGGTAAGGAGGAGAGGAGTCGTCATCCCAATTTGTATTGGGATCAAGAGTACTAATTGGCCTACCTCCTAGCATGCCAATTTCTTGCAAGAGATCAAACATATATTTGCATTAAGAAAGATAGACACCAAAAGAAGAACTAGAGATCCCAATTCCTAGAAATATCAAAGTTTCCCTAGATCTTTAGTAATGAAGTGTTTCCCTAGATAATTATTGGTAGCTCGAATACCATCATGATCACTACCAGAAAGAATGATATCATCCGCATACACAATCATAATTGCAAGCATGGCTCCAGTCTTTGTTGTAAAATTAGAATGATCAGAATGAGAGCGTCTAAAATTGAATTTAACAAGAATATGACTTAGTTTATTATACAACCTTGGGCTTTGTTTCATACCATAAATTGCTTTTCTAAGTCAGAAAACCATAGAACACTCCCCTGAGCAACAAACCAACAAGGTTGCTCCATGTGGACTTCCTCTTGCTTATCTTCATACAGAAAAGCTATTTCACATCTAGTTGAAACAAAGGTCATCGTGATTAACCGCAACAGAATTAAGCACATGAACAGAGTTAAAGCCCGCAACTGGGGAAGAAGCTTCAAAATAGTCAACACCATAGGTCTTGGACAAAATTTGACCTTATAATCTTTCAGACGTACCATATGGTTGATACCTAACAGTAAAGGCCCAGCAGCAACCGATTGGAGAGCAATGAGCAGGAGAATCAACCAGATCCCAGGTACGTTGATCAGCTAGGGCGTACATTTCAACTTCCATCGCTTGGCGAAATACAAGATGTTCTAGAGCTTGAGTTGTAGTTTTAGCATTTGCAGTAACAATAGAAATGAAGCAAGAAAAGCTTGCACCAAGGTTAGTAGTTGTATAGTTTTTTTTTATAGGGTGCAAAGTGCAAGAGCAAACTCCCTTCTACAAAACAATCAGAAGATCCAAGTCAAATTGCATGAGGTATGTTTTAATCTGCCGATGAAGAGAGAGGGTTGGAAGACTGAGGGGTCATGGAGCGATTGCAGGTTTGTTGTGGCGCTGATACACTTAGAGGGGCTTAGAAGGAACTGTATCACTATCTTGTAATTCAGTCTCATATGGAACATGTGGATTATGAGCCAAGAGGTTTGTGGGTCAATGAGGAGCTTATCTTAGAGTAGTAAGACGTATTTTCAAAAAGATCACATCCGCACTCACAAACTACTATTTAACAGTAGGATCATATCACTTTTACCCTTTCTGAGTTATAGAGTAGCCCAACATTACTCACATATAGCATGGTTGGACGTATAGTTGTTCTATAAAAGTTACTTCTTAAAATCTGAGAGGGGTCTTCCTGTCATAGACTAATCCTATTGCGCCCCTCCATTTCAACCATTTTGTTGTGATCCTCTATCAAAACATCAACTTGGACATCACCATCCATTTATATAATTGAACCCAAGTAATGAAACTTATAACATTTGGTACATCCATAGTTTTAAAAAGCGGTATGTGTTAGGCGTGCGGAGAGGTCACCTTATAGAGTATATGCAGTATGCGGGAGTAGATGCGGAAGTGTATGTGGTTTTGAATTTTTTTAATAACTAATTAGTATATATAAAGTAATCGCACAATTACATATTTAATTAGTCCATTACATATTTAGACCCTAAAATTTGAGATAGATTCAAGTATAAAGTTTCAATGAAAAGTAAAGCACCATTTAAATGCATTCTAGGATCATTTAAACATAAACTTCAATGAAGCATGCACAAAATGGTTTATCACAAGTAGATAACAATCAATACTAACCAAATCATACAAAAAATGCATGCATGTCCAAGAGGTCCAAAATAACAAACGTTAAATAAACATGTGTCTCGTGTACACAACATACACCGAAATAGTACATGAAGAGAATGTTATCAATAAAAATATAATCTAGTTTGGGCCGAGATAACAAATGTCTATCTAAAATTCGTTGACTAATCGCCCTTATAAGCGGGTAAGTATATGTGGGCCGCTTATGCGGTCCGTGCGGCCTTTTTTTGAAACACTTACATCCACTCCATCCAACTTGGCATCATCATTAGGGGTTAAAAAGGATATGATGTTATCACTTATTGCCATTCGCTATATTATTTATTTACTTCTTATGATGATCCTCTGCCTTCAGCTGAGTTGGACGACTCACGACTCTTTACCTATTGTCGTTAATTTGAGTCTGCTAGCCCAATCAACATTAAATCTCTAATATAGTTCCATCTCATCCTCATACTGCTCCTACAATCTCCAAGGATGACTGTTGTAGAGGCTAATACATATGACAATGTATAAAAACCAACCACCTCATTTGGTAGTAGCCAGAATCCTCGAGTTCGTGACAAGTATATTCCTTGATGTTTTGAACCAGCTCATTAATGAAAAAGATCTTGCACAACACATGATATTACAGAGCCTTGATCTTAATGCTAAACCTACAACAAGGTACCCAGAATGTAAGTTTTTGATTGGAAGTTTGGTATGTTGTGAAATAAGACATTGTAGGCTTTGAAGTAGTATCTTCGACCTAGGTTTGCTCAATTCAACAAAAACACTACCTGAGTTTGGTCTTCAAATATGAGGCTCTGGTCACTTCAAATTCAATATGTGTACTTCTAGGTACATTTTTGTAGTTTGTGTTGATGAACGATAACTTGGTGGTCACTAGTGACCATAGTCACAAATTTGAAATTCTTTTGGCATTTTTGAAAATTCGACATTCAGGAATTATGTGTAATATTTGTATAAAATTCAATTAAGATTTAGTAACACTTCAGTCAAAATTTCAAGAAAATATTGATTAACTTTAGACAAAACAATGTGTGTATACATGCATACAGATAATACCTATATATCCATACATACACATGATACACATTAATCCAAATTATATATATGCACACCATTCTTGTTGAGGCGCCCAACTAGGCGTCGTCTAGAAGTTCTACAGGGTTGCCTAGCAGTCCGCCTACAAGAATGGTTTGTCTAGGTCCGCCTAGATACTTAGGCGGGCTAACCTGGTCCTGGGTGCACACCAAGTTGATGGGACTGAATTGAGTTGGCGTTGGGCCCGATTGCTTTTTATTTTACTTCTATTTGAGAGTTTGTTTATTTATGTTATCAAGTGTTTTGTAATATGGGCCCAAGTATGTCTCGGCCCATTAGGGTTGGGTTGTGTCTTGTACGCTTCTTATTCTCCTATATATAGGAGCAGGGTTTCTCTTATCTAATACAACAAGTAGTCGTCTTTTATTATTTGACAAGTGTATTCTAGCTTGACTCTCTCTCTCTATATATATATATATATATAGTCAGGCCAGAATGCACTTGGGTGTACAGATCACACCATACACCCCAATGGTATTTGCCTATCTAGTACATTTTTTTTGTAAAATCTTACCATTGATCTTCATTGACTTAATAACAATAGGCAACATAAAAAATTTGAGCATATTTGGATGAGTGTAAGTCACTCATTCAAGGACAACAAAATCAATGCACACAACTAATTTCATATGCATCATTTTTGCTCTCTTTATATGCATGTCCTATAAGTGTTTGAATGAGCTCAAATTTTATATATAAGTTATTCATCAGATTTTTAAGAAGATCAACAATTTAAATTCTCAAAAAATAGTAACATGATGGAAATCCATTGAGGTGTGCGGTGTCATTTGTACACTCGACTGTATTCTAGCATGACTCTCTCTCTCTCTCTCTCTCTCTCTCTCTCTCTCTCTCTCTATATATATATATATATATATATATATATATATATGATTTTTCCTGACCTTTTCCCAAATCGTTGATTGTATCTTTATTGTATGTTGAGCACATTTTCCCGCATTCCTGAATTTCTAAGTTTTCAGCTCAACCGCATGTATCATGAATATCAAATTTGTGAGTATGTCCACCAGTGCACTCTTTTCTAAAGAGCTTCTGTAGGTGGCTGCTAACCTATAATGAAAATTGGGCATCTAGGCTGCCGCCTAGGATTGCTCCTGGACACATCTTTTTGAATTTTTTATCTATAAAATTAAAATGTCAATTTAACATCTATTTGACATATGTAAGTTCTTTTTATATGTGCTTAGGCTACTACCTCACTCTAACATGACTTTTTGGGTGTACAAAATTCAAATATTCAACACACATAAAATATCATATACATGTAGTATATGTTTGTATTATACATATAAAAATGCAGATAATACAAAATAGGCCTGGCAGTCTAGGCGCCCAGCTAGGCTAGGCAACCACCAGGCCGCCTTGACAATCTATGTTGAACCAATATGTTTAGTATCAATAAATTTTAATCTACTAGTTTAGCACCCATCATTTTGATAGTCCCCGATTGTATGTAAAGAGATATTCATGTGTTGTTTCTTTGTTTTACTCTACCTATCCTATATTCCTTAGCTTTGCATATTGTTAAATATCTTGTTCTGTAAAAGAGAATGTATTGTAAACTCTTTTACTCACTAAATACAATTCTTCTCATTGTTCTATATGGTATCAGAGCTGGAAAATACCAATCTCATATTGCAACTTCATTTCCAAAGAAATACTTCGTTGCCAGCATAGCTACAATATACTCCGATTTTTTGAAAAAGTCGCGTTTAAAACGCGAATTTTTCCCTAGACGTATGAAACTTCCGAATAAATCCCAATTCCCCAATATTACGTTTTGTTCCCGTATTATTCACGAACTAAACACGTTTAATATTTTCTTCGCGTTCTATAGGTTCTTTTTCCATTTTATACTGATTAAAACTCCAGCTTAGTTTGAGACTTTGAGTGTATATATATGTGTGTATATGTACATGCATATATGTGTGTATGTATGTAATATATGTGTGTATATGTAAGTAATATGTATAGATATATGTATGCAATATATATGCATATTTATGTGCATAACATATATATACATATATTTGTATGCAATACATGTATTATATCCTCCGATCTTTTCCCGACTTTTTTCCGAATAATTGACCGTATTTTCACCGTATGTTGACCCTTTTTTATCAAATTTCTCGCATAATTACCGAATTCTGAATTTTTCAACTCAACCGAACATATCCCGAATACCGAATTTGTGACTATGGTTGCCAGTGTCTTCAGTTTGAGATGCCCTAGTAAAACACTTTTAATTGCGAGATGTCATGCTAATTGGCACTAGCACAATCACAAAATTCTTTGATTTTTGAATTATTCATTGTTTAGGTGAAAATGCTACATCTTAATTTCACAAGAAACTTGTACTAATCCCAAATTCAAGTAATTGTTCAGAAATTGCTCTCGAATTTCAGGGACAGTTATCAAATTTCATGAACTGTTCATTTATGAAATAGAAGTGTGCTATATGATTTAAAAATTGGTAGGAAAGAATCAATAAGCCTGTGTATAATAGTTGTCAAGGCAGTTGGGCGGTGACCCAATTGCAAGCGTGTAGGCTTAGGCTATTTAATATATAGATATAAATATATTAATCATATTACATATTTATAAGAAGCTAAAAAGGTTGTTCAGAAGGCAAGGTCTAGATACTTTGATGATATTTATAAGAAGTTGGACACAAGAGGGGGGGGGGGGGGGAATATATACATATATATATATAATGGCTCGTATAAGAGAAAGAAAAGGAAGAAACTTGAGTCAAGTAAAATGCATCAAGAATGAAGATGGTAGAGTGTTGGTGAAGGACGATGATACCAAGAACCAATGGACAAATTACTTCCATAAGCTATTCAATGGAGATACTGCAAATAATGTTAGAGCCTCGTGTGACATGAATACAAGAGATATCTTTTACACACGACGAGTTTCACTTTTTGAGGTCAAAAATGATTTGAATATGATGAAAATGAGAAAGGCATGCAGACCAGACAATATCCTAATTGATGTATGGAAGAGTATGGGGGATGGAGTTATGTGGTTAACAAATTTCTTTAACAAGATCATGAAGACTAAGAAGATGTCGGATGAGTGGAGAATTAGTACTGTAGTCCCCATCTACAAGAACAAAGGTGATGTTCAAAGCTGCACAAACTACAAGGTAGCAAGTTGATGAGTCACATAATGAAGCTTTGTGAGAGGATTATTGAGCAGAGGATAAGATCTATAACGCATATATCAAACGACCAATTTAGTTTCATGCTTGGAAGATCAACAACAGATGCTATTTTCTGATAAGGAGGCTTATGGAGAAGTATGGAGAAAGCAAAAGAGATCTACATATGGTATTTAATATTTATTGATTTGGAAAAAGGTTTATGATTGAGTGCCCGTGGAAGTTTTGTGGATGGTTTTGAAGAAAAAAGGTGTGTCAATCCAATACATTGACTTGATTAAAGACATGATAGCTCTACTACAGTGTGAAGACTCCTAGAGGAGAGACACCAACTTTTCCTATCACAATTGGGGTACACCAAGGATCCACACTCAACCCATATTTGTTCGTTCTTGTTATGGATGAATTGACAAAGAATGTTCAGGATGATATTCTTTGGATGTATGTTATTTGTTGATGATATTGTATTGATTGACGAAACCAAAGATGGACTGAATGATAAAGTTAAACTTTGGAGAAAGGCATTGGAATCAAATGGATTGATGATTAGTAGGAGCAAAACTGAGTATATGCATTGCAATTTCAGTCAATCTCGCAGTGTGACTAGTGGAGCCAAGTTGGACGTAGTAGATATACCAAAATGTGATAAATTTCGTTACTTGGGTTCTATTATTCAAATAGATGGGGATGTCCAAAGTGATGTTTGACACAGGATCATTGCAGGATGGTTGAAATGAAGGAGTGCAACTAGAGTATTGTGTGATTGGAAGATCCCTCTCAGATTAAAAAGTAAGTTCTATAGAACAGTTATACAACCAGCCATTCCTTATTGGAGTGAATGTTAGGGAGTGAATGTTGGGCAGTGAAGAAACAAAATCTCAACAAGATGAACGTGGCTGAAGTGCGTATGCTAAGATAAATGTGTGGGAAGACAAGAAAAGATTGCTTGAGAAATGACTATATCAAGAATAAAGTGGGGGTGGCGAGCATTGAGGACAAGTTGCATGAGGACCGACTCAAATGGTATGTACATGTGCAGCGCGGACCGACTAATGCGCCTATACAAAGCAATGCTATTGAGTCAAGCACAATTAATAGAAGAGAAAGGCCTAAATTAACATGGGATGAGCTTATAAAGAGAGATTTTGAATCTCTACATCTTGACCTGAATATGACCCATGATAGAGCTGAATGGAAACGAAGGATCCATTAGCCGATCCCAACATAGTTGGGACTAAGGTTTAGATGATGATGACAATGATGATATCATATTACATATAATTAGTAATATATGCATCGAGGAGAAGTTGTTTGAGGCCGTCTAAGATGGTATGGACAAGTGCAACACGAACCGACAATGCACCTATTTGAAGCAAGGTTATTTTGTCAAGCACAACTAAAAGCAAAGGCATGCCTAAACTAACTTCGGAAGAGTTTATAAGGAAAAAATTTAAATCTTGACATCTTGATCAGAGTATGACCCACAATAAAGCTGACTGGAAAAGAAGGATCCATGTAGCCGAACCCAACATGGTTGGGATTGAGGCTTGTATGATGATAATGATAACTAATAATATATGTATGTAAATATATATAATGATCTAATTAGTATATATGCCTTGTGCTTTATATTTATTGTGTGCTTTATATGACTTGTCTTGTCTTTAGCTTTTCATTTATCCCATATAGTCTAATTCTATTTCTCTTTTACTCTCTTATCCTGTAAAAATGAGTGTCGTATTTGTTTAATCATTTCAAATAAAGGTTTTCTAATCCTATATGGTCGGTATCATACGGTTATGACCCACCCTGACTTCTCCCCTCCCCAACTCTAACGCTTTCCATCCCCTTCACACCCTAGTTGCCCCCCCTACTACCACCCCTCTCCTCTCCCTGCTCTCCACCCGTCGTCGGCCGCCACCAAGTCCCCCCTCCTCACTCCACTTCCGCCGTCAATAGCCACCCCCGCCGCCAGCCACCACTATTCAATCCACCTGCAGCCAACCACTCCTCCGCCCCTTTCCTTTCCACCCTCATGTCCACCAACGACCCCCCTCCTCCATCCACCCGCCGCCAGCCACCCCCTTCCTGCCTACCTCCATCTCTCCAACTCGTCACTAGCCTACTACTTTGTCGTTTACCCACAGGCCATCCACCAGCCGCCACTTCCCCTTAATCCTCTACACCATTTTCCAAAAATAGCCCATTGAAGACCTAAAAGTGCCACCTTTTCTCTGCCTATGCCACATGGTGGAGTAAATCTCACACTGTGGTGGCGTAGGTCCTTTTTTCTTCTCTTTGTTGCCCCTATGCAGGTTTCTATGAGTTGTTGATACGGATCTGTTGTTGTTGTTGCTTACTATTCTATCTCTGTGCACATCATCCTCCCGCCTCTAGTAGCAACTATGGATCCTCCTCGATATTGTTGTGTTACAACCATGAAACTTGAAAGATCAAACTGTCACCTTTGGTCCACGTCATTCGAGCTCTATGCTGAAGAACAAGGGTGCTATTCCCCCATCTCTTTTTCTGTTCCAACCCAACCTGATGCCTCGACCGATGAAAAAGCCAAGCAGCCTATGCTCAATGGACCAAAGATGACTCGGGTGTCCTGACGTGGATGGTGAACGACGCTGAAGCGACGATCAGTCAGTCTTTTCTCCGCCTTTAGGATGCCAAAGCTATATAGGATCAATTGTCCCATGTGTAATCTCACCAATAGAATTCGAAGAAGGTCTTCAAGATCTTCAAGAATCTGGCAAAAAAGGAATATTCAACAGATGGATTTGTCGAAGACAATTACAAGCAGTGCTCGACCCTCTGGGATGAATATGAAGTCTATCATCCCCTCTCTTCTGACATCAAATTTAGCGACAACGCAATGAACTACAGTTAGTTCAGTTCCTAGCTGGACTTCTTCACTCCTTTATCTAATGTTGTAGACCAGATCTAATCCAGTGATCCCTTGGCTACTCTACCGGATGTTCTCAAGTACGTTAAACGCCTTCGATCCATGTCTTCCCTACATTATGTTTCTTCCGATCACTTGATTTTTACGGTCCCCTCCAATGATTTTGGTTGAGGCCGTGGACGTGGACGCATTCGTAGTCGTGGTGGTTGTTCTTCTGGCACTCCTAGACGTGGTCCTCCACTTGGATTTGGACAAGGACAACCTCCTATTGCCAAGTGCCAACCACTTCTGCAATTTTTGTTGGCGTACCAACCACACTGAAGACCATTGTTGGAAAAAAAAATGGTGAACATGCATGGGTAAACCAGGTGGCATCTAATGCTTCTGTAGATACCTCTATTGCTGCCTCTAGTTCTACCCAACCCACGGTTGAATGGATCTGCTCGGAGTTTGAGAAACTCCTTCAGACTCGTTTGTCTTCGCAGCCACCTGCTCAAGATGGAGTTTCTTTTGCCGTACTTGCTTCTTCTGCACCTTATGGTAAATATAAATGGACTATTGACTCAGGTGCTTCTGCTCATTTTTGGACGCTTAACTGTTTTCTGCTCTATCCAAAACAACTAAAGTTCCACCAATAATAGTGGCAGATGGAACTCAATCTTCGGTGCATGACATCTAAACTATATATCTCTCCCATAATTTGCCATTAAAGTCTATGTTATATGTTCCAAGATTTCCTGTTAGTCTTTTATTAGTCAGTAAAATTGTTAAGAGCCTTCAATACTCGATCACGTTTGATCCCGAGGATTGGGTTTCAGGATCTCTAGACGAAGACAAAGATTGGTTCGGGCCCTGAGGGACCGGATGGACTGTACTACCTAGACGTACCACAATCTACTATTACTCTGCTATCATCTTCAGTAACTGGACTACAATGGCACTACAGTCTGGAACAATCCTTCTGTTGCTAAATTGTGGTGCCTATATCCTGAGATATCTGATAACTTTTTTGTGTGAATCGTGTCAATTTGGGAAACAAACTCGAGTTGTGTTTTATCAAAAAAAAAAGATTAGTCCTAAAAATCTATTTGATATTATTCATGTTGATATCTAAGGACCTTGCTCTTTACTAGCCTGTCTGAATTTTGCTATTTTACGACTTTATTGATGACCATTCTCAAGTGACTTGGCTATTTCTTTTAAAATATCACATTAATATTTGGATCTCCGTTACCATTTTCATTACTAAAATCCAAACCCAGTTCAATAAAAACTGTCATTTTTTTAGAACTGAGTTAATGCCTTAGAATTCATGCAGAAATCAATTGATCTGTTTTGTACTGCTCGCAAACGTCCATCAGACTTCCTACTCTTACACACCACAACAAAATGGTGTGACGGAGAGCAAAAATTGCCATCTTAAAGTAGCGCACACTATTCTTCTTCACTATCATGTTCCTAAGAGTTTTTGGCATGAAACTGTCTCTACTGTGTGCTACTTAAATTACCGCATGTCATCTTCTCTCCTAAGAAATCAATTTCCTTTCTCTCTTCAGTATCCCAATGTGTCTCTTTTTTTGTACCTATGCGCATCTTTGTCAGGACTTGTTTTGTTAAGAATCTTCTCCCCGAGATATCTAAACTTGATCCCTGCTCCACTAAGTGTGTTTTCTTGGGATGTTCTAGAACTCAAAAAGGATATCAATGTTATGAAGATAGTGGTTTGTTAGTTGTGATTTTATTCAAACATGAGCTATACTACTCTGGAAAGGGGTCCGCTTTATCTAGTGATCTATTGGATCCCATTCCACTACCTCAAATTGTAGAAAATGATCCCACTAAAGTAAATGAAGTTCTTGGTCCTCTAAAAGTATACAAGAGAAGACCTAAGGTTACAGTCCCCTCCATGACCCCTCAACAACTAACTTTTCCTTCGTTGGCAAATCCCAACATCTCCTAGGTAAATTCTAACCTACATCGTCCCATTAGTCAAAGGAAAGGTGTTCATTCCCCCACTCAACATCCAATTAGTAATTTCTACTCTACCTAATCTTGGTGCTAGCTTTGCCTGTTTTACTGTTGCTATCTCTGATGTTTCTATACCCAAGTTTGCTACACAAGCACTTAAACATCCTTCCTAGCGTCAAGCTATGGAATCTGAAATGACTGCTCTTTGCAATCGCAAAACTTGAATCTCGTCGATCGTCCGTAAGATTGCCCTACAGTTGGATGTTGATGGGCATTCATTATCAAATACCAGCCAGATGGTTCAATTGAACGGCTTAAGGACGTCTAGTAGCGCAAGGTTATACTCAAACCTATGGGGTAGACTATTTTAAATCTATTCTCTCGTTGCTCGACTTAACTCTGTATGGGTGCTAATATTTGTTGATGTGAACAATGATTGGCCTCTTTTTCAACTTGATGTTAAAACACTTTTCTATATGGCGACTTACACGAGGAAGTCTACATGGAGCAACCACTTGGATTTGTTACTCAAGGGGAGTATTCTAAAGTCTGCAGACATAGGAAAGTGATTTATGGCCTAAAACAAAGCCCACGAGCATGGTTTCATAAATTGAGTTAGATTCTTCTTAACTTTCGGCGATCACATTCTGATCACTTTGTTTTATAGGAAAAGCTAGTTCTGGGCTTGTTATAATTATTGTGTATGTGGATGGCATAATTATGTCTGGTAGCTATATAGATGGTATTCAAGCTACTAAAAGCTATCTAGAACAACATTTTCTTACAAAATGTCTAGGCAAACTCAAATACTTCTTGGCTATTGAAGTTTCCCGATCTCCTTTTGGCGTTTGTCTTTCACAACAAAAATATGTTTTAGATCTTCTAAAAGAAGCATACATGCTTGGTACTAAAACGGTTGGCACCCCTCTAGATCCCAATACAAATTGGGACGATGAAACGCCACCACCCTATCCTCATAACCACCAATACAGAATATTGGTTGGTAAGCTTATCTATCTCATTGTTACTAGGGCAGACATTAATTCTACTATTGGACTTGTCAGTAGGTATTCGAATAAACCTCGACAATGTCACTGCGATGTTTTCTATCATATCCTTAAATACCTAAAAATTCTCCATGTAAAGGATTGTTGTATTGCAGCCATGGACACTGCAAACTTACTAGATACTCTGACTCTAATTATGCTGGTAGTAGATGTGACAGAAAAGGATTGTTGTATTGCAGCCATGGACACTGCAAACTTATGGTAGCTCGCTCTAGCACTGAAGCTAAATATAGAGCCATGGCTTATACCGTTATACGTCTTGTGAATTGATGTGGGTCCAAGGACTCCTCAAGGAATTTGATATCTATGATCCAGATGCTATCCCCACGTACTGTGGCAATAAAGCCACCATTTTTATTGTCAGCAATCCTACCTTTCATGAGCGCACCAAACATATCGAGGTGGATCGCCACTTTGTTTGGGAATCTATTCTCTCCGGTCTCATATGCACTCCTTTACCTTTGGACGAAAGACCAAGTTGTTGACGTCTTCACCAAGCTATTGCCCAAGACTCGCTTTACTACACTGGCAAACAAACTGAGCATGTTTGACATCTATGCTCCAACTTGACGGGGAGTATTAGTATATATATGCTTTATATTTATTTATGTGCTTTAGACTTGTCTTATCTTTAGCTTTTCTTTTATCCCATATTGTAAAATTTTGTTTCACTCTTACTCTCTTATCCTATAAAAGAGAGTGCCTAGTATTTGTTTTAATCATCACAAATAAAGGTTTTCTCATCATGTAGATCTAAGTCTGTTAAATAATGTCCTAAGACATCCCAAATAGGTTGCAATGTATATGTATTCAACAAGTATCAATTAGATAAAGGAGGTCTTGTATATGTGTAGTCATCAACTTAAGATGACATACCAATACTGATTTCAATTCTTGAAACTGCTCAGGTTGAATTTCTGCAACTGAAGTAAGAGTTATACTAAAATTATAGATAATTAAGATGGTATTTGCACATGTAGTAGAGTAAATTTCAATCATCCAATAAAAAAATCAAACAAACATTTGTCCAGGATTACATGACATTGCCATGTATATGCAATATAGTGAAGTCTACCAAATCTCAAAAAAGCTAAATGTTAGTGTTCAGACTTTATATAAATGTTATTAGTCTAAAGCTACTGAAATGTAATAAACGTATCGTAAAACATGGGGCAAGGATAGGGAGTGAAGTTATTAGAGAGTGTTTATTTATGTTATTAGGTGTTTGTAATATAGGCCCAAGTATGTCTTGGCCCATTAGGGTTAGGTTGTGTCATGTACGCTTCCTATTCTCCTATATATAGGAACAGGGTTTCTTTTATCTAATACAGCAAGTAGCCGTCTTTTATTATTTGACATGGTATCAGAACAGCCGTCCTAGGGACCAAAACCCTAAGCTAGAGAGAAAACTAGAGGAGCGCCCCCTTGCGGGCAGTCACCGCCCTTGGCGGAGATTGGCTGTCCGCAGGGAAATATCTAACCGTTCTCTCCTTTCTCTGCTTGCATCATCTCCTATTCCCTGCGATCTGCTCCCTATCTATTTTTTCCCGCAATTTTGGTTGTTGCCCTGCTGCTTGCTATCCAGCCTCCCACAGCCTGAATCCGCCGCCCGGCGTGATGCGCCCATGCCGCTCTGCCGCCCTGTTGCTCCATGCACCGCCGCCGTCACCAACCATGCTGCTCGCCGCACCGTGGATCCCTGCTGCTCGCTACTCTTCCTGTCGTCGTAGCCTCTAATCATCTGTTGCTCTGCGTGCTGCCCACTGCAGCCCCTTTCCATCGCCACTTGCCCCGCGTCGCCGCTGCCTACCCCTGTGTCGCCGCCAAGCAGCTTTGCTGCCCGTCGACGCTGGTGGCCACTGCTGCTTCTATGCCTTGAGCCGCCCTTGTCTCATTGTTGTTGCCCCCCTATGCCCGCTACCGCCACCATCTGCAGATCTGCCAACCACCGCTCAGCAACAACAGTCGTTGCAACCCCCCACTTTTGATGCTCATCCTACTCCCAGCCATGTACGACTATTGTTGTCTACCGTGGGCGGCCACCCACTACTTTCCATCGTTGCCCACGACTTCTCATCGCTACCAAACAGCCCTTCATGCATAAATAATTTTGTGTCCCTCAATATATTTTTTATTGCCCCCCATATACACTACATATGTGTGCTCATCGGATCCATTTTTAGCCTAATTTGTTGCCTTGCGGGCTAAACAAATCCCTTTTTCGGGTCGGAGAAAGATCCATTTATTTTTCTACCCGGATCTACCTAATCGGGTCATTTTGCACCTTGACTCGAGTTATCGATTATCCTCCTCCATATATCTACCTAAATTTTTTTACTCAACCACTTTTTCTGACTTTCCTACTCTTTTTTACTTCTTTCGTGCTTGATTTGAGGGGGAGTAGAGGAGAGAGATGAGGAGAGAAGGGGAAGTTTATATCTGCTGTCATTACTACATGCTTCTTAAAGAGATTGGTTTCTGGAGATTTGTTTTTGTTGTTTACTAGTTTGTGTTGATGGTCTTCTATCCGGCTACGTCCACTTTACTGTTGTGCGCCAGTACTGGTTTGTCTGTGCTTTGTTTGCACGTTGACATTGCCCATGTTTTGCGCATGTTGACCTTTTTACTTGTGCGTGCCTTATTTGCACGTCGACTTTCTGTTGTTGTGTGTCAGCACTCTCTGGCTCGTCCGTACTCTATTTTGCACGTTGACCCGTTCGTACTTTATTTGTACGTTGACTACTACTACTACTGTGACCCAGCACTCTCTGGGCTGTGACGTTAGCGACTGTGATAAAGACCATGAAGTACTGTTGTTTCTGCTTATTTATCCTCCAGATGATCATGAAGCTTCTGAGACTGCGACCTGCTTGCTTGGAGTAATCTACTTGAGGGGGAGTGTTTGAGTGTTTGAGTGCTTTAATGTAATATTGAGGGGGAGAAAATTCTTGTATGGGCTTGGTTTATCATTTTATTTTTGTTTCCTTATTTTTAGTCCAACTTCTGTTCGCAAACTGATTCGGGAGTCTCCCAACTTCAGCTTGAGGGGTGTATTAGAGAGACAGTTTATTTATGTTATTAAGTGTTTTGTAATATGGGCCCAAGTATGTCTTGGCCCATTAGGGTTAGGTTGTGTCTTGTACGCTTCCTATTCTCCTATATATAGGAGCAGGGTTTCTCTTATCTAATACAACAAGTAGTCGTCTTTTATTATCTGACAACACTCGAGTGTATAGATGACATCGTACACCCCAATGGTTTTCCATCACGTAACATTTCTTTTAGAATTTGAATTGTCGATCCTCTTAAACATCTTATGAATAGCTTATGTTTATAATTTGAGCTGATTTGGACACTTATAGGTCGTGCATATAAAGAGAGCAAAAATGATGCATTTCAAATTAGTTTTGTGTGTCGATTTTGTCGCCCTTGGATGAATGACTTACGCTCGCTCAAATGGGCTCAAATTGTGTATATGGCCTATTATTATGACAATGAAGAGCAACAGACGGTGTGATCTGTACACTCGAGTGTATTCTAGCCTAACTATGTTATTATTATATATATGTGTATATGTGTGTGTGCGTGTGTGCACTCGCATGCGTGCTATATGTACATATATATTGCACACACACACACACACATATATATATATAGAGAGAGAGAGAGAGAGAGTCAGGCTGGAATACACTCGAGTGTACGGATCACACGCTACACTCAAGTTGTGTTTGCATATCAAGACTATTTTTTTATAAAATGTAAACCATTGATCTTCATTGTCATACTATAATTAGGCTACATACGAATTTTAAGCCCATTTGGATGAGTGTAAGTCACTCATCCGAGGGCAACAAAGTCGACGCACGAAACTAATTTGAAATGCATAATTTTTGTGGTCTTCATAACATGACCTATAAATGTCCAAATGGGCTCAAATTTTGTATATGAGCTATTCATAAGATGTTTAAGAAGATCAACGGATTAGATTTTTAAAAAATATATTGCATCATGAAAAATTACTTGAGTGTATTCTGCTCCAAGTACACTCGAGTGTATTCTAGCCTTATATATATATATATATATATATATATATATACATATATATATATATATATATAGAGAGAGAGAGAGAGTCAGGCTAGTGTACACTCGAGTGTACCGGAGGCACCGTACACCTCAGTCATTTTTAAAGATGCAATAACTTTTTGAAAAATCTAAATAGTTGATCTTCTTAAATATCTTAAGAACATACTATATAATAAATTTTAGCTCATTTGGACACTTATAGGTCGTGCATCTAAAGGATGCAAAAATCAAGCATTTCAAATTAGTTTTGTGCGTCGATTTTGTTGCCCTTGGATGAGTGACTTACACTCATCCAAATGAGCTCAAATTTTGTATGTGGTCTATTATTATTGTAACCATTAAGATCAATGGATTAGATTTTAGAAAAACATGGTCTAGATAGGCAAACACCATTGGGGTGTACAGCGTAATCTGTACACTTGAGTGTATTCTAGCCTGACTATATATATATATATATATATATATATATATAGTGTTTTAAAAAGCAGGATGCGGAAGGCATGCGGATAAGACCTTGTGGCCGCTTGGTTGCCAGGAGCGCCCGCATTTTGAAGAAGCACATGCTTATTTTCCTATGTAATTTTGTATAAAATTACACATATTTGTATATAAATTATGATTATGTAAGGAACTTATATACATATCTGAACCACATGATAAGTGTAAACGTCACCCTACACAACTATTTAACTAGTTTATAACATAACTATATTACAGAAACACAACGTAAAGCAATTTATAAAAACTGGAGTAATGTTGTACCTGTCATAACTCATAAGTCGTAAATTACCTGATTGGTAATATATTAATATAGTAATATACTAAATTAATATACAAAGCAGTAGCCAGTACATTATATATAATTGTAGTTCATCTAGTGGTACACAGTACATAATATATACAATGGTCAGTTACATCTAATTATTCAAGTATAAGTAGTTAAGTACATGCTAGTAAATAATACATAATTGGTCAGGTACATCTAATGATTTAAGTATAAGTAGTTAATTTCATACTAGTAGATAATACATACACAGAAGTATAGTATAGTGCAAGAGATAGGATATGTGATACAGCAGAACACATTGTTACATTAAAGTTTAAGAATATAAGTATAGATAAATATATAGTATATAACAATATAGGTTTTAAGTAATTAAATGTATGTTTAGTTGATAATATATTATGGTATATAGCAAAAAATACGAGTACAATATTATATTTCCCTATTCCAATAGTGTATTTCAAATTACAGCAGTATATTTTGAGTATTACAGTAATATATGGATATATTGGAATTCTACAGTATTATATTTGTGTGTTGGCAGTTATTGGGCCAACAGTGGCCGCCTAAAAGTTAAGCGGGTAGAAGTGGGCGCCCAAAGCAGCCGCTTAACTGAAAGCCACCTAAAGCTCCAACTGAGCGGGTGCTCAGGCGGACGCTTAGCACTTTTCAAAACACACACTCACATATATTCCATGCGTACATATACATAATTACATACATAAAATACAGATATCTGTATTTACATATATACCGACACATATATAGACGCTCAAACTTAGTCTTAAACAATATAAAAATAGGAAAATACGAGACAAAAAATGAAAAACAAAAAAATCTAAAATGCAGTAAAAATTTGTGAATAATACATGTGAATAAAACTTAATATTTGAGAATTGGGAGTTATTCGGCCGTTTGATACGTCTGGGGAAAAATTGCCTTTTTGACGTGGTTTTTTAAAAAAGTCATGTTGTGGCAGTGGGAATGTGTGGCATATAGGTTATAGGAATATTGTCTTTATACCGTGTACTAAAATTTTTGGAACCATCAGCTACGGGAACATTGGCAAGTCTTACTCATTGCCAAAGATCATAAGCTGAATCGATGAATAGATACATGTGTTATGTGATCAACAAAACTAAAGTACCCTCATCAGAGAATTTTGGAAGGACGTGAATTCTGTTGAGAGAAACAAGCAGTTTTGTTGCCTCCTTGTGCCGTATTAGCAAAAACGAAAATAGCATACTGAGAAGCACAATACGAGAAATTGGGTATCTTGTCCATACTGCAATCTGATACATGGCATTGCCACCAGCATCACCTTCCTCTTCAAAAGCGACCAGATCAATACCTTTGGACAATGGCGGTTAAGATCATAACAAGTGTGTGGCCCTTCCTCCAACAACAGCTGCACTAAAGGTGAGTAGATGGACGACCCCAGTCCTGCCTCCAGTATCCCCCCCTTCCCTCCAACTAATCTCCTCGTCCAACGATGAAGTGGTGCCAAACATAGTGGAATTTTATATGGATCTTTCAAGTAGACACTCAAAACCAGCACTGGTATGAACTAGAGAACCGAGACAGGGCAGAAGTCTGACTTTATTAAAGGCGGTAGGCAGTAGGCAGTCACTGAGCACCAAATAGCATTTGACTACAACCACCCTCGTGCTCTGGGCAATGACCAACCTTCAGCTCAAGGAAGTTAGGTTAGAACAGGGCACAAGGCAACCGTATCCCTTGCTTGAGTAGACCACAAAGGGGGGAAAATACAGTCAGCTTTGTAGATTACAGGAGAAAAAGACTCAACCAGGGTGATGTATTGATTAAGTAGAATTGTTTCTGCATCTCACACTGCTACTGAACTGTGAATATTAACATTACAAACTTACTACAGAATGATACTGTTTATCAGTGGTGTCCTAACCCCTCTAAGGTCCAAATCAGCCCTTCAATGCTCCCAATAGTTTAATGACTTCGTGTTATTACCAACTTCTCAGTCAGTTCTCACCCCTTCATATAACAAAAATAATATGTACACTACTCGGGTTAAATGATACTCCACTTCGATTTCCTGCAAAAGATTTAATGAATCCAGACAGACTACAACAATGATCAGTCAACTTTTTGCCTGTACTTTGCAACATCATTAGTGTAAAGTAAAATACGTAAATAACTAAATTCTGATATCAGAAATCACCCAGCTGTCCTGTTCAAATCTGAAGATGGTTTTCAATTGAATTGTCTCAAAGACGTGAGACTTGTTCCTGCCCCAATTTATCAGTTTGAAATCATTGTAAATAAAGAGATACTACAAGAAATCAGGATAACCTGTGAAACAAGATTGTGCAACTGCCTGACTGCTTGAAGAGACCCATCCATAAGATAAAGCGCGCCTGATAACCCAACACGTATGTCAACCCTATTGAGCTCAAGTTCAGTTAGGTTCAACACCTGCAAGAGTTGTAGATACCAGAAATCAGATAAACATCTATTATACTAATTATAAAAGAATGAATTCATCCACGAATTATATGGAGGGAAAATCCTCATAAGTCCGCATAGGAACCATAAGTTTTGGGCGCCTTAGAGCATTGGATCAAGATCTAATGATGCCGGCTTCCAGTCTAGGAACACTTCAGCGCTAGCATTGAGTCAAGGTCTTGCAGCCCAGGTACACCCTTATATCTTGATCACGAATTAGAAAGTGAATTAAGTGCGATCAAGGCAAAACCACAAAATGATTATTGATAGTACTAATCTCTAATAATAACGGTACTAGGACCTAACGTGGACAGAAAAATTTATTTCTAATAGCATGACTCAGAAAGAACTTTATTTATCGTGACTAGAACCAAGGACTCACCAAAAGAATCAAAGTAGCACATAAGTCAGGGAACAAGCCACGGCGGACCCTCAACTACCTTGCTGTCAAGGCACACGCCTTTACAAGTACACCTATAACAAACGAGACTCCTACTCACCAAAATCCCACTATCCATTTTCCTGTTTTCTCTGTGGATGCTTACATCCGCCACTCCCTTCCCCAGTCCAGACACCCCTTCCTAAACCTCAAAATCTTATGATCTTCTCGTCCCTTAGATACCTGAACAGCCCATTTTTTGAGGCATCCACTCCTTGGCGTGAGGCTACCATGTGACTCAAAAAAGGGGCCCCGTTCTCCTTGGCAATTTGGTAGTCCTGATACCCCTTTAGAGATTCAACATCACCACCAACACCAATATCATGTACCTTCCAAGTTCCAAACCTTCTCAAACTTTACCCCCTACTTTGTCCTCTCCAGACTTTAACACCTTTCACTCAGAGAATGGAGATTGGTCATGTGAACAAGAGTATTCGTTGTTGTTGTTGTTATCTCTTGATATGTACACCCCTGTCCTATATATATAGGAGAGGGAGCAATTACAAGGAAGCACAAGGAAGCGGACTAAATCCTAATGGGCCATGGGTAACAGGCCCATGCACACAATAGACTAATTAATCTATTAACTATATAGGCTAATATTCTAACAGGTCCGATGGACTCCTCGTTAATAAAAAGATCCACTCCAGGCTGACATTTGTAGATGAGTGATCTGCACCCTTACCTTACTCCACTTGTTGTCATTATCCTAGTAATGTAGTTACTTCCTTTCTCTCTAACCTCCTTCAGATTTATGAAAGTGATGTTTTCAGGAGTCCTTATAGTTCCTGAAGGATGTTAAGGATTGCAACTCAACTAGAGGCATTTTTGGATTCTTAGGGAGCTCAAATCATAGTCGTTGTGTCCTCATTGATGGCCAAATGGTCCCATGAAGCTCCCCAGATCATTTTCATATTCCATAGGGAGTACAGTGTGTCATTTGATAGGAACCCAATTCTTTGAATCATATCCCATGTTGCCTCAGCTTGGATATCTCATCATTTAATTTAGATGTCACCCCTTTACTTGAACTGGGTTATATGCATACTTGTTCATGAATTTATTTTAATGTCCACCAAACAATGACCAATACTCCCCCGCTCACTCCATGATAAACAAATGGCTTATTAACCAGCATTGATCCAGAATGGCCTTCTTTACTCCAGCGTACTTCACGTTGATCAAAAGAAGCTGCATTTGATCTTCAATGGTGTTGATCTCCCATCTCCAGCTTTCCTATTTGCCTTGGGATATAAACAGACCTCCCTCTCGTACCTTCTCTGCCCATTGGTATCCGTATCTCCTACTTTATAGCTATCGATTGAAAATAAATCATTCTTTATGATGATCCCACAACTGCCCCACAATAGAGTTTCCCCGTATGATTCTCAATTCCTTTCCGCCCCATCTTTTAGCACCATTGTGTTCCGATATAAGTGGTTTTTCTTTCCTATTCTTGCACAGTCTAGTGTGCTTGAGTTTGTGGTACACCCATTGCCTCCATCCTTCCCTGCACTCCATCTAAAGGCATTTTCCATATCAATTTAGGCAGCAACTCCCTATCCTTGCTCCTTTGTAATTTTTTGGTATAACGACTCCAACCTTCTCTGACAATCTCATCAGGATCTCATCTCCTATATTTCTGTATTTGTTTCGTTCCATATCTCGCTGATTCCACCCCCAAGCATTTATGCTCAACTAGGCTTCATTGCAACTCCTATATACACTTAACATATTCACAGCCATTTGGAATTTTTTATTGAATTTTAGATGACAACTAAAAATAGTGTGCCATTTAAGTTTAGAAACAAAGATAAGATATGAATATAATGGGGAAAAATCATTAAGGGTTGAGAGATTTGTCATGATTGGCAATTCAAGTAGAATTTATTTAAAGGAATTCATATTCATTCCAGATATTAGGTCCATATGATTTTTATGCGAATAGTTTAGTGAAAAGAAAATACAATTACAATAATTTTAACTAGAAAAGACCATTAAAAAACTATCAAACAAAAAAATGACAAGTGAAATCCCTCAAAAAGATTAAACTGATGCTTAACATTGTATATTTTATTAACCACTGGTTTGATATACTAGTTAGTGATTATATGATAGTTCAAAAATGTAACAAAGGATAGGAATTCATGAAATTCATGTCAAGTCCTATGGTGCACATCATGCAAGTCTCAACCCAACCTTGTCAGAGTCTTCTACAAGATCCTTCTTTTCTCTCTATCTTTGGGTCATATTTGCACTGAAACTTAATGTCCACATCTCTATTTATTAGCTACGTACGAGTTGATTTAGTTCAACCTCTTCCCCTCTTATACATGCCTGGTGACCAAATAATGTTACCCTGTAAGGGTGTAATTATGGACCTATGTTACACACGTCCATTTCATCTTAGATGACCTCTCAGATTTGGCACAATAGAGAACAACATGCAGTCGATAGAAAAAGTTTGAAAACTTTTAGTAATCAACTACGACCTCGACCATTTTGCATTTGAAGAAGAAAATAACAAAAAACTATTACCAAAATTATTGAATCATGTACAGAAACCATTCCGAAATGAATGAGAAGAAATTTAAATGCCTTAGTTGCTTTCTCTAGCAAAAAGAAGCAGTGAAGGATGAAACTGGGGGAATTAGATCTTTTTATTACTTTTAATGAAAGGAAATACATATACGCTATCATGGGTATGTTGTCGACAAATTGGGCAAGTCAAAACTGTCCTCACACTTGAACAAGCAGAATATGTAAACCAGAAAGCAAGCAGAATGAAAGAGCACAAAAGCACCAGTTATAAGGCAAGCAAACGAAGCTCATTCTTGAATCGAAGGACCAAGGATTTTCACACAAAAAAAATCCAAAAGAATGTGCCTTGAAGAAAATCTGCAAATATATAAGTATTTTTCTTATACGTACTTGGGTGCATGAAAGTGAACCAGATTTCAGGTCCCAACTTACAAATGATCATGGAAAAAAAGGACCAAAAAAACCTGAGAAACTGAATTTTCTGGGCCACTTGTGACAAACCCGTCAGGACTAAGTTAATTTTCTGGGTTATTTGGTCTACTTATCAAAACTAATCGTTGACACATGATTCTAATATGAGTATAGAGTTGGTTTGATCCTTGCCATGGATTTTACATATGTCTCTTAATTCGAAAATCACATGGAGCTATACCACCTATAATAAGCTTCCCTAAATCTAATCCAAGGCCTTTTCTTCCACAAAACCAAAAATAGACTCCTCACCACATAGCCATAGCACTGCCAAGTGGCTCACCCTTCTCACCTACCTTCCCTCCTCGGTTATGCCCCTCACTCTTCCCCTTCCCCCTTTTGACCTTCATCCATCCACAGCAGCAGTAACTATGCCACAGCTCAATAGCAGTGTAATAACTTCTGATGTTAGTACATGGAGGCTGAAGGAGGAGTGGAAGGGGGAGGTAAAGTGGGATAGTGTAAGGGGTGAGAAGGATGGTGACACCTAGCAGGCGGTGCATAAACACCTCATTATAATGTAATGGTAGAGGAGGGAGGAGCAAGAAGGAGAAAACATTTTGGGTTTTGCTGAGGGTGGGGGTATTTTATGATAGTTTGATATGATAACAAACTCCTATCATCCATGTCAAACGGGAGGTGAAGGACCTCATGTGCATGTAAAATCCAGTGTCTCTCAGTCAACATGGCTGGTAAGAGTTGATGCTTCTTGATATACAGAAGAATTCTCTCAGAAAACTTCCTCACATTGCAATCTAAACTTTGGAAAGAAGAGATACGTACGAGACGCATCAAAAGTTGAACCTTTGATAATACTTCCATAATAGAGTAGGACCAACATAAATTGATTACAAAGGACGCCATGCTAATGAATTGTATACAAAAGCTATAATGAATTGAACAGTGAGACTGCTATACTAATATAGACAATTGTGTCAGCATAAACAAGAAGAGAACTGTGAGCAGAAATAGAGCATGTAAGAGCTTCCTCAAAATTAGTAACACCAGCAGATCCCAAGATCATCATATTAAGGATGTATAGCTCATAACATTTTTTAGAACAGGTTAAGATAGTACTACTGTAGTCATTTGAAAGAAAAGTTAGCTAAGGAAGAAAAACCCCTGACTCATCGAGCTTCAATACATTCAAAGTATGTTAAACCAAGCAGTACCTTGAGGTGCAGTGTGATTTTACCATCGTAGGGATCTGCCAAATGATATGCTTCGATGTAGCATGGGTCACTACTTCCAGTCAAGGTAATTGCCTTTGGAGGAACTCGGAGATATGTAGAATCAATTTCCTTAGTGAATAGAAGTGTCAATTCATTAGGATCAGGCCTCCAAAGTTCTTGAATGGCCTTATGAACTAGGCCCTCCAACTTTCTATCTTGTGCCGCACAAGCTTCGAAAAATTGTACAGTGAATTTGTGGTGGCTAAAGGGATAATCTCCTCTAGTTTCACTTACACCTGCCCATCTGAAAAGTAAATACTATTTTAGAAAAGAAGAGAAAAGTCAATACCTTTGTATAATATCAAACAATTCACAAACAAAATAAAACAAAGATACTGTTTTTGTTAGTGCAATAAATATACTGCACCGAAAAGAATGACCCATGTAGCTGACTAACAGTTGGAATTGAAGCTTAGCTGCTGCAGCTGTTGTTTTAATTGTCATATTCAAGTTTATTATCAATCACACATAGGGCATGTTCCACAATGCAATGGGCTTTTTGCCAGGTGAATTTTCAAATGTGGTGTGTTGCAAGATATAGAGATTGTAAATCCTGAAATTGACCCAATGTGTACATTTTGCAGGCTATTGCTAGATATTGTATAATATCAAACAATTCACAAACATAATAAAACAATGACACTGTTTTTGTTAGTGCAATAAATATACTGCACCGAAAAGAATGACCCGTGTAGCTGACTAACAGTTGGAATTGAAGCTTAGCTGCTGCAGCAGTTGTTTTATTTGTCATGTTCAAGTTTATTATCAATCACACATAGGGCATGTACCACAATGCAATGGGCTTTTTGCCAGGTGAATTCTCAAATGTGGTGTGTTGCAAGATATAGAGATTGTAAATCCTGAAATTGACCCAATGTGTACATTTTGCAGGCTATTGCTAGATATTGCAATTGAACTCTTCAGGCACGGCCAAAAGCCAATTTGCAGTTTGTAAAGGCTCTTGTATATAAATATACAAGAACCCCCCGTGAAAGACAAGCCGGGGGTTTCTTCCACGTTTGGCTCAATTATATGCTAGGAAGCACGGACACTTCAAAACAGGTGCCGTACCCGTGTCCGACACGTATTGGACACCCGTACTCCGTGGACACGCTTAAATACGTATTGGACACTTCTCCAGCAGTGTCCAACATTTTTTTTTGTTTTTTATAGGTGGACACGGCTTGGACACGGCCAGGCCCATTTACAGCCCAAAACAGGCTTGCCTTTCCACTAATGTAGTCACATAACTAGGCAGCTAAACATGTCTCTGATAGATCAAATCCAGCTCAGTTCGCAAGAGGGTGGCAGTTGTATTCTTGCTGTTCTGATCACATATCTAAGTCTAGAGCAGCAACAACTGTCTCCCTATTCTTGTTTCTATAGAATCTCTCGACTCATTCATCTATTCTTGGGCTTGGGGCCTTCCTCTAGTTCTGGAAAACTGATTAACTGTGGGAAACTATCAACCTTTATCCATTGTTTCCTTGTTCTATCAATGTTTCTATGTTTATCACTTTCTTGAATATCCAGTTGTGTATTTATAATAATTGCTGCTGTGTATCTAAATAAATTCCTTATGAACAGTCTCAAAATTTATATGACATCTACATTTACTGAGTACTAGGTATCGAATTAAAGACTCTTATGTATGTCTAATGGTCAATATTCCAAAAATCAGCAGCATGGCACATCATGGGACTGAATCCGTGAAGTCTATTCTTAGACTAGGCTACTGGAATTGCAAAAAATGCTTACTCTTTATTAAAATTTCCTCAATCTTTTTGTCTTTTGATTCTTTTAGACTTCAAAATACACAACTTCAGTTCTTGGGGTTTCTTTACATCATTTCATATGAGTCTCCTCATACACATTAAAATCTTGAAATTGAATTCCACTTTTTCATGTTTCAATCTCTCTTATTTAATCTACCGGTCTCTCCTCTTCTTTTTAATTTTTATATCTCATCATGTTTGGGTATTACACATTGAATACGAATGGAAGTAAAATTGTCTTTTTTTTTAAACTTGTATTTGACATAAAAATGAAAAGACCTCTTTTATGGACAATTCTACTTCAATGTTTCAATGTTGTGGTTATACAATCGCCAATTGGTTTCATTTTTTCGCTTTATCTTAAATTAAGTTATAGTGTCTAATTATCTATTTTTTTTATTTCTTATGTGTTTTATATATATATATAGTTAAATTTTAAAAAAATGCCGTGTCCATAGCCGTGTCCGTGTCCTATGTTTTCTAAAATCGCCGTGTCCCGTGTATGTGTCCACGGCTGTGTCCGTGTCCGTGTCCGCTTATGTGCTTCCTTAATTATATGGTATCAGAGCGACAGGGATAATCCTCGGAGAGTCGTTCTCTCCAAGGAATTCATAGTGAGTCGTCTTCTTCCTTGAGGTCTACAACCATCAGGAACAGCAACAACTCAAGTTTTTTCATCTGTTGCTACAGTACCAGATTGTAGCACGACAATCACTGTAGTGGATGCTGCCACTCTAGTTGGATTTGGGATCAGCTTTTCTGGGAGTTGTTTCCCCTTTGTCCTAGCGGCCCCACGGTGGTGGTGGCCAGCTGTTATACCCCTTGTGATGCCCCCACATCTCAATTTCCTCAAGGTTGTTATCAATGGCCTTTATTTCAACAAAATGGTTTAGGGATTGTTTTCCTACCTCAAACTTGGCCCATTGGGGGTGCCCCTGGCCCTACTACCTTGCCTTATAAGATCATGGGCATAGGTATTCTGAGGAGAGAGCATTGGTCGTTCTCCCTAGATACTGTAGCCGCGGAGTAATGTAGCAGGGTTGTTATAGAGTCTATGAAAGTCTAATTTCAAGGATCTGGCTTCTACAAATTGTGCAAAAATCTGATTTCCAGGTCTTCCGTTGTCCCTTAGTCTGATTTCTTGAAGAAAAAAAGTCTTCATTCGCGAAGAAAATATCGATGTATATGTCTAATTTGTTCTCTTGATTTGCATTTTTCGTCGATATGATTAACATTTTCTTCCATTGGGTGCCTTTGTGGTCAACATGGTTGATGAGTAATCCACGATCCACTAATCCATTCCAGTAACCCAAAGTGATTTTTATGATTTCCTGCTAAGTTCACCAATATGGCAATTATTGATGATACTTAAGGGGAGGCTACACATCAGATGTCATTGTCTAAAGAAGAGTATGCTAAGTTGATGTCCTAGCTTCAAACCAGGTCATGTCTTCAGCCTCCATTGCACAGAGGTCCGAATTATCGACATGCATTTCACAATTATCCAAGGCATCGGCATCCAAGTTAGACTAGTTCCTTGACTATGGTACAATTGATCACATCACTAAGGTACCTGAGATGTTCACCACTTATACCCAAAAGCCCAACCTATCCATTATTACTCTTGCAAATGGCTTTGCACCTTTATTTTCTCTACCTTGTTCATCTCAAGTTTCCTTTTAATTTGTTATCTATTAGCAAATTAACTCATTCTCTTCAAGTCTATGTTACTTTCTTACCAGATACTTGTGTTATACAAGACTTGATGACGGGGAAGACGGTTGTATCTCCTTTGATGGTGCATAGTCGTCTTGGTCACACGTTTTTTGGAGAAGCTCAAGGTCTTGATTACAAGATTCCAATATGGACAAATTACAGTAGGAATCGTGTCAATTAGGTAAACATACAATATTACAATGTTTGCCTTTAGGTAAAAAGCGGGCTAAAAAGAACAAACTCTATTTTTTAGTTATTTCATTTTAATATATGGGATCTGAGTCGTGTTACATCTAAACTTGGGTTTAGATTTTTTTTTTATTCTTGTTGACAATTATGCTCTTGCTACATGGCTTTATTTGATGAATAAACAATCTAAACTTTTGACCACATTGAAATCCTTTGTGCAGATTTGATTCTTTAAAAAAAATGGGTACTCTTAAACCTGACAAAACCAAAGAGTCTTTCAACAATGAGTTCGTCCATTTCACCTCCACGCAAGATACCATCCATCAATCATCTTGCCCATATACTCCACAAGAGATCGTAATGGTGAGAGGAAAATCCATCATATTGTTGAGATTGCTCGCACTCTTTTGCTTCATATGCACGTTCCTAGAGAATTCTAGGGGGGTGCAGTTCTCACTGCCACCTACCCTATTAATGGTATGCCACTATCAGTTCTCTAGAATGGGATACATGTTTATATCCTTCATCCTATAAAGTTGTTGTAAAATGTTCCACCCAGAGTGTTCGAATGTGCTTGCTTTATCCATTGTCTTGATCCAAGTACGGATAAGTTGAGTCTGTGACTCTGTAGTCTGTTAAATGTGTTTGCCTAGGTTACTCTCAAGTATAAGTGTCGCAGTTCTACCTAGCATCGCTTCATTGTATGTGCAGATTTTACCTTCTTTAAAGACACATCTCACTTTGATGATAGTTCTTCAGCGACACCCATAGTTATGGAGGTTTCCTTGCCCATTCCTACCGTTGTTGAATATTCTATTTTTTGAGTCCTCTAGCATTGATGATCCTCATGATGTGATTCTAACCAGCTCCGCTAGACCACTGATCACTCTAGTCTACACTCTTCTTACATGTACATCTAAATAGCTTAGTTCTAGCACCAATGCAGATGGTACATCACTTCCTGTCAGGTCAGCTTCTTGTCCAGATACTTCCTTCTTAGAAGGTCAAGTGGAGATAGTTCCTTCTCAACCTTTTTAGCATAATCTTGCTATTGCTTTGAGTAAGGGTGTTAGAGCATGCACACTTAAAGATACTCAGCATCCCATTTCTCTTTTTTTTCCATAGAACTATCTCCCACTTTTGTATTATGCCTTTATTTTGACTACATCCTCTGTCTCTATGCATTCATTTGTTTCAGTTGCATTTGATCACCTAGGTTAGTGTGATTCTATGGAAGATGAAACATCAATTGTTAACAAGAACAAGACATGGTCCCTTGTTTCCGATTTGCGGGGCAAATCTATAGTTGAATGTTGTTGGGTTTATACTGTCATAGAGATAGAGATGGATGTGTTGATCGGCTTCAGGTGTGTTCGGTAACCAAGGGCTACACTCGGGTTTATGGTGAGGATTATTCAAAGACCTCTCATGTGGGAAAGATGGTGTTTGTTCGTATCTCCTTGTCCCTAGCAGCTCGTCACTCTGAGCCTCCACCAAGTTGATATTAAAAATGCAGTCGTACATAGCAATCTAGATGAGGAGATTTATAACGAGCAACCACCTAGGTTTGTTGCTTAGGGGGAATCAGATCTAGTATGTCATCTTCTCAAGTCTCTCTATGGACTTAAATGGTCACCATGCCTAGTTCGGTAGATTCAATACTGTTCAATCTGAGTTCTCTAGAGATGTACCATGAATCATTCAGTCTTCTACAGATGACAAAGTTCTGGGAGCTTTTCCTAGTGGTAGATCTTGATAATATTGTGATTACTGGTGATGGCAGGCATGGCATTGCATAATTAAACACCTTTATACATGGTCACTTTCAGACAAAGGCCACGGTGGTCTTAAATATTTTCAACAGATAGAAATTGCCAAGTCCAAATCTAGGATAGTTATCTCATTGAGGAAATATGTCAGATTTATGATTGTGACAGGGATGCTCAGGACCAGACATGTTGATATTTCAATGGATTCTAAAGTCAAATTGTCCATGGAGCGAAGGGAGTTACTTGATGATCTGCGAAGATATCGGCAACTTGTTAGGAAGTTGATTTATCTGACTATCACTTGGCCTGACATTGCCTTTGCTACTAGTGTTGCTAGTCAACTCATTGATAAGCCATGCACATATCATATGGAGGTTGTGATGTATCTCAAGCAATCTCCTGGCAAAGAACTTCTAAATCAGAATCATGGACATCTACATGTGCAGGGTTTCTCATACGTTGATTGAGATGGATCCAGTATTCATAGAAGGTCTATTTCTGGCTATTGTGCATTTCTAGGAGGAAATTCGGTGTCTTGGAAAAGCAAAAGGCAAAATGTAGTAGCAAGATCGAATGCAAAATCAGAGTATGGAGCTATGGCCCTAGAACATGTGAGTTACTATGGATTCACCACTCTTTAGAGTTTAGAGGAGCTTGGCTTTATGCAGAAAGCTCCTACAAACTTGGATTGTGAAAACCAGGTTGGTTTCCAGCCCAGAATCTTGTCTTTCATGAGAGAACCAAACATAATGGAGCCAACAGTCGTTTGCAAAAAAAGATTCAGGAGAAGTCAACTCCGTTGTCACCATTTACATCAGAAGATCGATTAGCTGATAGGTTTACAAAGTACATAAATTGTTGTAATGTCCAAAAAGCCGGGTACATATGATACATATGCTCAAGCTTGAGGAGGTATTAATATATATGTGCATGGACCTACTTGTAAGAGTAGGAAAAGGTCATGGACTTATGTTTAAAGACTCTTGTATATAAATATACAAGCACCCGGACCCTGAAAGACAATCTGAGGGTTTCTTCTGTTGTTTGCTCAATCACACACATAGAGAGTCAGGCTAGAATACACTCGAGTGTACGGATCGCACGAATACACTCAAGTGTGTTTGCATATCAAGACTATTTTTTGCAAAATGTAAACCGTTGATCTTCACCGTCATACTATAACTAGGCTACATACAAATTTTGAGCTCATTTGGATGAGTGTAAGTCACTCATCCAAGGGCAACAAAATCGACACGCGAAACTAATTTGAAATGCATAATTTTTGCAGTCTTCATAACATGAGCTATACATATCCAAATGTGCTCAAATTTTACGTATGAGTTGTTCACGAGATGTTTAAGAAGATCAATGGTTTAGATTTTCAAAAAAAATATTGCATCATGAAAAACTACTTGAGTGTATTCCGCTCTGGATACACCCGAGTGTATTCTAGCCTGACTCTATATATATATATATATATATATATATATATATATATATATATATATATATATATATATATATATATATATATATATATATATATATATATAAACCGACAAGGAGTGGTTCAAGTGGTCAAGCACAGTGTCCCCTAACAAAGGGACCCGGGTTCAAATCCCAGTTGTCGCCTTGGTTTACCACCCTCCCGGACGTTCAGCCTTCGTCACGGGCATGGGAGAGGGGGAGAGAATGTCTCTCTTAATCCCATATATATATACATATATATATTACAGAGAGAGAGTTAAGGAATACACTAGAGCGTCTGGATTGCGGTGTACACTAAGTGATATTTACATATCACCCGGATTTTTTAAAAATTCTAAACTGCTAAATATAAAATACCCAAAATTTGAGTTCATTTGGATTTTTATAAGACACCCATCTAAGAACAACGAAGTGACACATAATTTGGATGTTTATAAAGCACACACGTGTTTGTGTACAGGATTTATTCATTGCCTGCGCATGTAACAAACTTATGTATATCGTTACGAGATATATATCAAACACTTGGACCCAATCCAAGTAAACCACCATGGACCCAGCCCATATACCATTAAGAGGCAAGTTCACTGACCACTCCAATCAATCCATCCTATCTCCACCTGACTCCACCCACCCAAGAAGCAGCTGCATCCACCAGTAGCCACAACAGTCATGGCTACCACCAACTGTGGCCAGCAGCTAGCGCCACTGCGGCAACTGTAACAGGGAAGCCACCGAACAACCGAGAGGTAGCAGCAGGAGCACCACTGAGTAAGTCTTCTCCTCACCCTCCTCCTCAAAGAGTTATACACCTCATATAATGCCTCCAGGGCCGCCTTACATATTTTGAGACACATATCTCCCCAGGTTGACTGAGGCACACACCCCAAGGCGCACTAGGAGTCGCCTCACCTCTAGGAGTAGGCACCTTAAGACCCGTCTTTCCATGCCCATTGCAATATAAAAAACTCTCAGCCAAAGTTCGCTTCCACTTTCTCTATGAGCACTTATTATATGTTTCCATTCAGTTACAAAGTATTTACACAAGTCAAATACCTGCAAGATTTATCTACAAATTTTATTTTGCTTACAAATCAAACATGCTTTTTAAGTTTGTCGAAATAATCTGCATGTGCTGAACTTTGAACCTCTCAACAAACCAAATCATAATTTTATGACTGTTCTTTCACTAACAATCATCAAGAGTACCTATGAACTCGATAAAATTATGACTAGTTAAGCCCTCCTAAATTTTTTATCTGTCCATGGATTGTTTGGCAAGTCTCTTGTTCTTTACAAGATTGCTGTTATTTAATTTGTTATAGAAAGTGATATTATAAATCGATAGATGAAAACCTGCTATCTGGATGGCCGTTGACATATTTGAATATCTGCAATATATAACGGCACTGATGCTTAGTGACTGAATCAGCCACAGAACTATTTCTGTATTCTTCTAGCTCTTTGGTAAGTAGTTGCCTTGCACGAGCTTGACGTGATCCCAGACGTTGTGCACAAAACAGGACGGCATGTACATCCTGAAGCCTGTTTGATGAGTTTGCCGACAAATCAGAATTGAATAACACCTTGTGGATATTGGAAATAAGGATGTTCAGCGGGTCTTCTGGATCATCAGCAAGAAGTGGATCCAGCCCTTCAAGATCAAAATGCTCTGCAATAGCCCAAACTAAACGTGCACATATCCTCGGTGTGTTTATCTATAAAAAGGAGTAAGAAGATATTAATAGAAAATGCAGGTCAGCAACAGAAAACACATAAAGACTACGTGAAACAGAGGAAAATAAACACAAGAGGAGGCCTTAATAGTCCACTGTCAACGGCATGGCTTATATGTGACATTAGCATTACCCAAGACTATTATAGAGCTATCTTATACTGTAGCAAAGCCTCAGTAATAATAATGTTATAAATCAAAATACAGAGAGAAAGATACAACCACCCGTTTCTAAATCAGTTGGATCAATTTCCAGATATAGAGGCTTGAGTGTCATGAGTAGAGAAGTGGTAACAATGAAATTCATCAATCACATGACCAAACCACAGTAGTAGCAAAGGGTGGTCAAGCATACCTCTTGGAAAACTCTTATAAGCTGTAGTTGCAGATTTCTCAACCTAGTCTCATTCAAAATTTGATCCTGAGAGGCTCCATCCTTAACAGTCTTTACTCCTCCCCTGGTATCATAGATATGACACAGCCTGACAAGCAACTTCAAGTAGCAATCAATGGCATATGTCCTCCCATTACAGTCCCATTTGACGCACATTTTGCACACTTCCACTACTTCCAGTGCCGGTTCTGTCCAGTTTAAGGCTCCATAACCGGTTCCGTAAGCTAAAGCTCCAATAACCCTGCTCTCTGTACCAGAGGACTTCTGCTCAGGAAGCGGAAGTGACAGCTGAAAACAGCTCTCCACCAACGATGCCACCAGCTCTTCTCGGAACAAGCTTTTGCTAGTCACACTATTAAGATCATCCTTTATCCTTACATCTTCAAAAAGGGAAGCAATATCAGTTCCAGGAAGAGGCTTCTGTCCTCTACGCACACTTTCCTTGGCAAAGAGATCGACACAGAGCGCTGTGCGGCAAATGCACGCAAGAGCATGCATGCGGTCTGATTCAGCTCTCAAATTTCTGACCATGAGAAGCAACCTCTTGAACAAGGAGACCTACAGAAAGAATAATGTAACACGGGATACTGGAGTCTATTAGTTCCATAACATGAGTAAAAATTTATACCTTCGAGCAAAGTGTGTACACCCACCTGCATATGAAGATCCAGTAGGTGAAGGTTAGTAACAACAGCCCTGACGATACTCTCTCTTGCAGACGAATATTCTTGACGATCCCAGAGCGTGAGGACGGCGATGATAGAGGCGGATGCCCACTCGGGCTTCCCTCCTGGCACGTCAGCGAGAGACAACATGTTTATGCTGACCTCAAAAATCAAAGGAGGGTCCAGCGAGCTGAGGAAGGGAAGCAAATGAGAAACCAAGTCAGAGATGCCCACAACCTTCTCAACAGAATCTTCCTCAACTGCGGCCGTAGTAGAACCACCGGCCTTTGCAATTTTACGCAGAGTGTCAATTGCGCCAGAAGCGACAGCCTTGGCGGAATAGACGAGGGGATAGATGGTTGCCCTGAAGCTCTCAATGGGAAGGATGAGTGAGCGGGCCATTAGGGCGTTTCTCTTCTTCCACACCATGTCGATAGCAGATACTATCCAGGTCGAGCGCACTGCCACGGAATTCTCGCCATCGACGAGCTTATCACCAGCCAGGCGGCTCATGCGCTTGGATTCGAACTCATGGAACAGCCTTCCAATGGCCTCAAAAGCGGCTCGGGACACTGCATCCGACCGGTCCAGCATGTTGGCGGCAATGCGAGCCCACCAAGCGGACGCACGGTCGAGGAGGGAGACGCTGGATCCACACAGGAGGACAAGGTCGTCGCGCGGGAGGACGCATCCGAGGGCCTCGGTGATAGCGAGGCGGAGAGTGTCACTGGGGGAGTCAAAGCAGGCGGAGATCTCCTTTGAGGCATCTGCGACTAGGCGAGGAAGAAGGTGAGAGGGGACCGCAGAGAGGACAGAAACGGCAGCGGCGGCAACCTCCGGGTCAGGGAAGTCGAGGTCGGAGCGGAGGGAGGAGAGGACGGTGTCCCAGAGGTCAGGCGTGAGACGGGTAGACCGTAAGAGGTCGAATGCCAGCTTCTTGCAGACAGCGGAGGCCGGAGATGCGATAATCTCCTCGCAGGCGGACTTGGATACGGCGGAGACATCGCGCCCAGCAGCAGACTCGCGGAGAGCCAGTAACAGAGCGCCTGACTGCCGGAGGGCGTCATTGGACCGGAGGTCCGCCTGGATCTGGGCGATCAGGATGTCCATTTTCCGATGCCTATGGACGGGGGATCGCTGTACCCGTCCGGTCGACGATTGAATTGGCCTGTAATTCTTTTTCCCGGTGCCTCGATGTAAAGGGCAGGCTGGGCAGCTCCAAGGGAAGAACTGAAGACTGTTGTTCTACTTCATTGGCGACGGCCGAGTGAATTGAAATGTGGATGTTGAACGAATTTTTTCCTTTGAAAGTAGAAACGAAAGAATAACTATTTAGCCTTCTTTGTCTTCTATGATTTTATCCAAGATTTGGAATGATAGTTTGAAACATATTGCAATTGATATATCTTTGTAGGTTTTATGTAAAATTGGAATCTCTAAACTGAAATGAAATGTCAGCACAGGTCGCAGCTTTGTAAATTGTGTCTTAAATCTTAAAACTGATTGGTGTTGTACAAATTGGAATTTGAACTAAATGTCCAATAAAACAATGTTTGATTTTCACTCAAATAAACTCAGGTTTGGCCCGTTTGGGTATATGAACTGAGTAGGCATGTACATGACTAAAACTACGCAAGGCATGCTAGCAAACACGAGATATTGAGAGTTGGCTTCCGTACATAAAAAAACAACATTTAAGTATTGTGCTAGCATTACTAATCCTAATCCCACTAGAACTAGAAAGGTATTTTTGTTTATACATAATATTAGGATACGTGACCTTCTTAAAATTCCTCGTGTTGTGCCTTTGCGATGAAGAAAAAATGTTTTAAGATGCGTGTCTCGTGTAGAATTACAACGAAGGATGTAGGTCCGCTTGATTTTGATGAAAGATGGAAGTTGTGTAGAAGAGATCTTGAAAACTGTCCGGCCATAGTAGCCTGGGTGGTAAGAGTTCGGTAAGTCCCAATGAAGGACCCGAGTTTGAACCTCACCGAACGCACTTTGCGAATGGCAATCCACGCTGATTAGGTGCGGGAGGGGGTGACCGGACCACCTCTCGGTCATCAAAAAAATTTATTATCTTTTGTCATATGTTAGAAATAAATGGTGTAAATGAAGAGTTTTGGTAACATAGTCAGTATTAGAGCAGTCATTTCATGCAACTCCAACGAGCAGAGCATGTAAGTAAATGGTGCATGTCGGTTACTTTTATGATCAATATCTTACACAACAACCAAGATGGTGCAATAAAATACTCACTTTTAACATATTTCTATGTTTGTGTGTGTGTGCGCACATACAATTTGTAAATTAATGATGAGGTAAGTTATGAAATTTAAATCTACGTGTGTATAAGAAAATGTTTGGTGAATGTTGTGCTATTCATGTAAGCTAATATTTGTAATGAGAATTGCAGTATCATTTTGGTTTAATGTTTTACGATTCTCATTCTTGGTCCCCTGGGATGGAGAAGGCAAAAATATGATGTTTCATATGATAATAGATCATGAACAACATATTGCACCTTACAAAATCTTTTGACATGGTAGCTAAAAGCAAAATTGAAAAATGAGCATTTCGTAAACTTTAGTATTTTAGAGGTCAAAACAACCATAGAATTCAGGTTAAGACTTATTTATAGGAGAACTATGTTTGACTAGGGAAATAGGTAGTTTATTAATCTCTTCTCTAGTGCCATGTGGTATGGGACATAGGACGTTATCATGAGTGAGGAGTGATAGTAATTATGTAGGCGCTAAGCATCTCCTCTAATTGTGGGGATAGGATGCTACACTATTGGGTTTATGCTAAGCACTAAAATGAGAGAAAAACTTAGACATGTATAGAACATGTGTTGAGGGAAGCTACACTGGTATATTATAATTTCTTGTTATTCCTATATGTACCATGGATCTAAATTAGCTAATGTGCCTTGGTAACTGGATTTCCTTTTTGGATTTATCTGAACAGGAGCATGATGCTTTTCTTATCTCATGTTTGAATCAATGGAAAGAATTAATTTCATTAAATATGTGTGTATATGTTTCTGCATGAAGGAAGTAGGTTTCCATATGCCTACACAAAAAAAGATTGCTTGTCAATATGGATGAGTGTGACTAGATGGAAGATGTAGGTTCTAGATTTCCATTACACATGATAAAGATTAGGGTAGGTCAATAGATTAGAAAATCTAAGTTTGACTTTAAGACTTTGAAACTGGTTGTCATGATTGTCCCATATATGTTATTGTCCAAATCTAAATCCCCTACCTAGGGAGTCAAAAAAAATTTGAAAGTGGGGAATTTCACCCCTATCCAAGGTAGCAGGAGAGAGAGAACACCATCAGCATACTCTGACGGCTTTAATCCCTTCCTGTAGTGCCCCAACGGGTTCGCTGAGATTCGAACCCGCAACATGCGCTTCACAAGCAGCAGGCTTGACCAACTGAGCTAGTTGGCAAGTGAAGGGAGTCAATGTTAAAGGTGTTCAAGTATATGTTCTGAATGGAGCATATATATATACCAATATATATATATATATATATATATAGAGAGAGAGAGAGAGAGAGAGAGAGAGAGTCAGGCTAGAATACACTCGAGTGTATCTGGAGCGGAATACACTCAAGTAGTTTTTCATGATGCAATATTTTTTTTTTGAAAATCTAATCCGTTCATCTTCTTAAACATCTCGTGAACAACTCATACGCAAAATTTGAGCATATTTGGATATGTATAGCTCATGTTATGAAGACCGCAAAAATTATGCATTTCAAATTAGTTTCGCGCGTCGATTTTGTTGCCCTTGGATGAGTGACTTACACTCATCCAAATGGGCTCAAAATTTGTATGTAGCCTAGTTATAGTATGACGGTGAAGATCAACGGTTTACATTTTGCAAAAAATAGTCTTGATATACAAACACACTTGAGTGTATTCGTGCGATCCGTACACTCGAGTGTATTCTAGCCTGACTCTATATATATACATATATATATATATATATATATATATATATATATATATTGGTATATATATGGGTATATATGTATATGGTAATAGACATACTCATTTTGTAAATACAGCATGATGTTTGTATTTTCCGTCTGGAAATAGTAAAATATATATTTATGACTGTAACAGCGTTGTAATACAAAACGAGTTTTTGTATTACAATTTTAGTCGTTTCATTACAAATTTAGACCGTCTCATTATAAATACATGCCTTCCTATTACAAAAATGATGCATGGGTAGTGAATCTTAGTTGCTCGCACGGGTAGCGAAGATATACCCATATATATATATATATATAGAGAGAGAGAGAGAGAGAGTGAGAGAGAGAGCAGGGTTTCTAACAACATGCTATCATTCTTACATCTAACAGGTAAAGGACAGCTATCAAGCAGACTATGTGCGATAAAAGAGTGTGTAACACCCGGGTCAACCAAAACAGATATAAAGCAAGAAGAAGACAAATCAGAATGTAATAACTCCATCTGACCTGTCACCACTCGCGGGTTGACTATCGCCTCCGGCTGACTCATAGCATAGAATTGAGTTGTTGCTTGTTGTCCACGTCCTCTGCTTCCTTGAGCAGACGATCCCGCTTGCGACGCCTAACCGTGTCCTCACCCTCTACTACTACTAGGCTGTTGTCTGTCGGACCCTTATTGACTCTGTCTCAGCTGTTGTGTTACCTCAACGTCTCTTCTTGGGCAATTTGACTTTAAATGCCCTGTCTGTCCACAGTGATAACATGACCTGCCTTCTATCTGTGGTCTAGATGGCCCTGTCACTACCACTGATGCTGTACTATGTGCTTTCGTCGGTGAAGAACCATATCTTCTTCCCTTACTCGGGGACCATTGTGACAGAGCACTGGAACCTCTCATCATGGAAGGTGTTGAAAACCTTGGCTTCTTGAAGTCACCAGATCTCTGTCCCTGGAACTGAACATGCCTTTTCCTGGTCATGGACTCCCTCTTCTCTCTGACAGACCGTTCAATCCTGCGGACGGACTCCACAAACGTGGCAAACCGTTCTCGATTCTCTAAAGCAGCAGCAGGTGTCGATAGCTCAGCACTCAAACCTTTCTCAAACCGCCTGATCCGCTCTTCATCAGTGCCGCCATGTGAGGGCAAAACCTCGGCACGTCCATGAACTTGGCTTCATACTCGGTGATGCTCATTGTTCCTTGGCGTAGACGCTCAAACTGGTTGATCTTCTCATCCAGATACGTCTTCGGAAAGTATATGCTGACGAACTCTTGCCGGAAAACCTCCCAACTGATCTCCTCACTGGGTCGCTTCTCCTCCTCGATGGCCCACCAGTGGCCAGCACTACCCTTCAGAAGGTAGACAGCATGCTTGACTTTGTCTGCTTCGGGGATGTCAATAATCCGGAAGGTCCATTCCAGCATAATCCGAAGCTCCGACTCGATGAAGCCGCTCAAAGGTCTTCCCAATACCCGATGCTTCACCATGGGAGCCTGTTCTCTTAGCTGAGGCACTGGAAACCTTTCCACCATGTGATTCATCGTAGCCATCATCTGCCCCATAAGCTGTTGGTAGGCAGGATTTTCAAGAATGGCTGGGTCAAGTTGGGGGACCTCAGGCACCCGATCTTCATGTGTCTGCCCTCCTGCCCCCATTACCTGATGCAGCATCGCTGCTCTCGGCAGCATGTTCTTCATGGTTTCCAGACATCTTTAAGCTTTGTCTTCCGCTGAGGGCAGAAGGTTATTGTAAGAAAATCTGGAAAACTCACAAAAACAGACAGAAACATATTCCTAGATCCTTGTAGACTCAGCGAACCTAGAGCTCTGATACCAAACCAACTGTGACCCCGCCATCACACAGACAACGAGATGACACATGAAAAATGTGCGGAACCACATATTACCGAAAACACGGGTTAATTAAAACTGATTGTGGAAATCATACATGAGAGAACTTTTGCATCCAGATCCTGCAGAAAGACATGTTATATAAACATTCACAAGTCCTGTTATAGGTCCACAACTTATCGGAACCAGGTGTACTATTAGCACCAGAGTTCAACACCTGTTTATACATACATACCGGCCACGTACGGCCTGCAGCAGGATATACCAAAAATTACAACAGCTAGTCATCGTGAAACATCGTCAAACACCTCTGAGGACCTGAGTGTACATGGATGACTCTAGGATTCTACTACAAAACCACCAAAACAGCAGTATGTCCATCTCTTACCTTCTACTGCTCTTCTTGCTGCTCAGCCGCAACCCCACGACCACCACCACGTCTAGAACGATCACCTAAAAAGTGTGTAAACCAGCGGGGTGAGACACATAGTCCCAGCGAGAAACATAACTCCCCGCCAAAACTATAAAACTGGTTAAAGCAGATAACTGATAAAGTGTATAACAAGAGCAGCATACTGAGCAAAGCTATTATTACCATCAGGCTTACCAAGATATCCGGGAGGCATATAACCAAGTATTTCTTTATGGAACATGATTGACAAGATAAGCTTTATAAGAACTTATCACGAGATATAAGGATCATACGTGCAACTGCATAGTTCAACTAGAACAGCTATATAAGCAAGGCATCAATCAATGTTGTGTATTTTGCTCTAAGAAAGGTACACTTATTTGGCTGGATTATGTTTTATTATACCCTGAGGAAGTGAGCCTTCCCTGCTCAAATCCAACCATTAGCTACGAAGCCCAATTCGGTGCCACACAAGGTCTAAGGAGATCCGGACTCCATGACCCCACCTTCTCGTGGTCAGTACATGAATCATCAAGTAAGACCGCAGTCTTATGCTTATGGGGCCTCAGCCTCTGGGTCAGCTCCGCAAGCTACCCATATCTTTATCTCACCTCATTATAGGTGCAAATACATACATCCGATCCATGAACGCATCATGCTCATCATCTCATATCCTAATCCATGGGTCTGTTCACCATGCTCCATATGTCTCGAGTCTGCAACCGCAATTGCACTCAAACCCTCCTATTTTAGGCTAGGGGAAACCTCACATATTCAACAATATGCGCTCCAGGTAATCCCGCAGGATAAATTTGTTTCACCATCACCAAATACTGACAGTAATGGATCTATGGCCAGAGCAAACTACATGATATGTTCATCTATAATTGATTAGTATATTTTAAGCCAATTGTTGAGGTAAAACAAAGTATAAACACAACCTTATAGGATTACATCATTATTGCCATCATTGTACTATCCTGGGACCTCAATCCCTCATTATATCAACCACTGCCTCTCAAGGCATCATAATCGTGTATCAGCATCCGAAGAATGCATCCCTTATATCATCATCAGAAGATAACACCTCACTAGGCACTCAGCCTTATATCAGGTCCTATCAACTTGTTGCCATATTACCACATGGTGCTATTCCAGCACATATGTCTCATAGCTCTTACCATGCTATGAATCCACGTGAAATACCTGCATAGTTAGTATACACATTCATAAAGATAACTGAAGCCATCATGGATTAACAGAATGATCATGCTATCAGGTATAGAGCAACATTGATGATTATAAGCTTTATCATTCATGGTATTATTATCAATCATGAGCATATATTATGCCTTATACCTGTGACCATAAGCATGGGTCACATCATCATGTGAAACAACTTCATATGCTTCTAAGCTTTCTGGTTCACAACCTATCATTATATCTCATCGTCGTATTTGCAGGATTCAAGTTGATTACACCATAGTACATGTAAAATCATTATTAACATGGAACTATCATCTATATACATCTCGGGTTGTCAGAACCCTTACCAAAACTTCCACAGCCCCCCCCTAAAAGGGGTGGCAAGTAGCGTGTCCCTCACCACAGCTTGTATCGGGTAGGGTAGCATCCCCTAACAAAAGCATACCGGCCTAACTATATATATTTATAATCACATATCGACCAATCTAGAAGGTATCGACCACCACCCAAGGGTGTCGTGAAACTAGAGATCAAGGCATTATCGTGCAACCCTAACGTACATACCAGATCCACAAGGCACTATCGTGCAGCTAGGTTAAGAGAGTGTATCGCGCATCCAAGGCTAAGCATGTATCAGCTATCTATCTGCATCGACTAAGCCCTATCGCCCATCTCAGGTTAGGGTTCCTATCGGGCAGCCACAACACTCTATCGCCCAAGGCTCGTATTGTCAAAAACATAGCACCCCAACAAAACATGTTATCGCCCAACATATTCACAACTCAGGCGACACAGAAGCGCTTCAAGGAAGCCTATCGGTCAAGGGCATCACTCCATATCGACCTCTATCAAAGAAGCATCTAGGGTTTCTATATGCCACCATATCGGGCATCACCACAACCAAACCTTGTCGCCCAACACAAGGATAGCCCACTGAGCTCTATAACATCCAAGGCACATCGAGCACCAAGCCAACTACCTTAACTAGGTGTATCGTGTAGGGCACTCAACAAAGTATATCGCCCAAGCACACATGGGTATCGGCCACCACCCAAACTCCAACTAGGCACATCGGACAAGGGTACATCTCAAGACTAAACTATTGGGCAGCACTACTCCAAGGTCATCTTCAACCTCAAGCACAAGGGCTCCAAACCCTAATTGATCAGAAAGATCGGCTCACCTCTCAACAACTAAGAGAGAGGGGTTTTGCACAACCTCTATCACAAATCAGGCAACCACAAGGATCCACCTCAACATAGGTCATCATCTAACCAAAAGCTCACCTCTCTAATCCATGGTGAGAGGAGGGTGTTGCCCAAGCAACTAGAATATAAGCTCACCTCTCAACTTAATCGAGAGAGGGGTATTGCCCACATTACCATAGTTCAAACTCACTTCTCTAGACCAAGGAGAGAAAAGAGTATTGTTACCAAAGGAAAAACTCCAGACTATAGGTTTGGTCAACTAAATCCAAGACATATAGACCATCGACAACATCATGCTCACTATACCCATAGATCAACAACATATACTAGAGCAAGAAATATAACATGCAATGGCTGATCATCAACATATATGAATCATGCAACATATAGAAGGTAGTATAGCTAGGGTTAAAAGTTATGTAACCCGCCTTAAGCAAGCTCCTCAAGCTCCAAAGCTCCAAGCTTCAAGCTCCTTGCTCCAAGCACACCACAAGGAAACAAGGTCCACCTGGGGTTCGGCCACCAAGCTAGAAGAAGAAGAGAGCTCCTTCAAAGAGATTGGCCACCAACCTTAGCTCCTCCAAGGGTATCAGCCACCAAGGTTGCAAGGGAAAGGTGTATCGTACACTAAGGAAGAGAGGAGCAACAAAGAGCTTAGGGTTCCTAAGGAAGAGAAAGGCAAGGCATATATAGATGAGGTTCAAGGTTAAACCAAGGTAAGGTGTCACCTTACCAAGGGACACTTGTCCACATGTTTCACCACCTTGCAAAACACATGCACATGCCATGCCACTACTCAACCAAGGATCGGACACATGTCCAAGCTAGGGTGACACAACCAAAGCAAGGAGGTCAAATAAGGTCAAAGGCCGACACACCACCCCCCATGGCCGACACACCACCATGGGAGACACAAAGCAAGGCCGACACAAACATCCTTGCCTGATACAGGGTTCAACCAAGCAAGGCAAGACCCAAACAAGGGAAAACAAGGCCCAAAAGAGCTCAACCAAGCCCAAGGCAACCCAAGGCACAAGCCCATACCTTCCTCTCAACCCTAGAGGAAGCAAAGAGAGAGAAAGACATCTCTCAAGGTGACAAACTTGCACTTCAACCCTAACTTAGATTATTTTGCAAGTAGCACCTCCAGCTCTCAACTAAGCACAAGCAAACCCTAATCATCACTAAAGATGATTAGTAAGTAACCAAGCACAAGGTTTAGGAAAAACAAATAGGGTAAGTCCAAAACAAAGGTCAGGGTCCTTACAAGCTCACCGGTAGATCTAGGCGCCAGCAGCTCACTGTGCAAGCAAGAAGGTCACCGGCAGATCTCGTTCGGCCACTGAGCCTCTGTCGACAGAGAGGGCGTCAGAAAGCGGAAACTGTGGGGGAGAGAGGGAGAGAGAGCGGGGAGAGAGAGAGCTGAGTGACAGAGGGAGAGAGAATGGTTGGGTGGGGTGGACCCAACGTCTGTGGTTGCATTAGTGGGCGGGATTGGGAAGATCCAAGGGCTTAAAACTTGATTGTATTCTGGCCCCAATACACTTAAGTGTGTCCTAGCCTATCTCTGCAATGGTTCCTCGATGCTTCGAGAGGAGTGTCCATCTTGTGTCTTATCTTTTTCGGGACACAGTATACAAGTGGATCTTATACCACTTGATATGCATGGATTCGATGTGATCCTTGGGATGGATACCTTAGAGAAGTATAAGGTCATGTTGGACTGTGGTTCCAAGCAGGCAATGTTTGATGACTGTGGAGAGAGGTGGATCTTCCAAGGAGATAGGAAGATTCTTCCGACATGTCTAGTGTCAGCAATGGTGGCAAAAAAGTTGTTGCGGCAAGGATGTAAAGCATTCTTAGCTCACGTCGTGGATACTAAGGTGAAAGGTCTTGGCCTTGAGGAGGTGACGGTTGTCTGACAGTTTGCAGACGTGTTTCCTGATGAGTTCCTCGGTGTTCCCCCACCCCGAGAGATTGATTTTGAGATCAATCTGGTACCAGGAACATAGCCAGTTGCACAGACACCGTATATGATGGCTCCAGCAGAGATGGCAGAGTTGAAGAAGCAGTTATAGGAGTTGTTAGAAAAAGGTTTCATCCGACCGAGCACGTCGCCTCGGGGTGCTCCAGTGTTGTTCATTAAGAAGAAGGATGGGTCGATGCAGTTATGTATAGATTACCGACAGTTGAACAAAGTCACGATCAAGAATAAGTACCCGTTGCCGAGGATAGATGATCTGTTCGATCAGTTGCGTGGTGCTATAGTATTCTCAAAGATCGATCTACGGTCTGGATATCATCAGTTGAGTATTAAGGCGGACGACATACCAAAGTCAACATTTAGGATGAGGTATGGTCACTTTGAGTTTGTGGTTATGCCGTTTGGGCTAACCAATGCACCTGCTGCTTTCATGGATCTGATGAATAGGGTGTTTCGTCCATTTCTAGATCAGTTTGTTGTAGTTTTCATAGATGACATCTTGATCTACAGTCGAGACAATCAAGAGCATGAACAACATCTTCGACAAGCGTTGACTCTTCTTCGTCAACACCAGTTATATGCCAACTTCAACAAATGTGAGTTTTGGTTGAAGGAAGTGACTTTCTTAGGTCATGTGATATCTGCAGAAGGAGTCCGGGTGGACCCTAAGAAGGTGGAGTCATTTGTAGATTGGGAGCAACCAAAGACGCCGATGAAAGTCCGTAGTTTTCTGGGTTTGGCAGGATACTACTGGAGGTTTATCAAGGACTTCAGTGTGATTGCGTTGCCGATGACAAAGTTGACCAGGAAGGGTGTACCTTTTAGCTGGGATGATCGTTGTCAGCAAGCTTTCCAAAGTTTAAAGGAGAAGCTGACAAGTGCTCCAGTGCTAGTGCTGCCAGAGCCTGGGAAGGGCTATGTTGTTTTCTATGATGCTTCCAAGAAAGGCTTAGGTTGTGTATTGATACAGGAGGATCATGTGGTTTCTTTTGCTTCATGACAGCTTAAGAAACATGAGGAGAACTATCCGACACATGATTTGGAGTTGACAGCGGTGGTTCACGCGTTAAATATTTGGAGACACTATCTTTATAGGGAGGTGTGTCAGATCTTTACAGATCACAAGAACTTGAAGTATATCTTTTCGTAGAGTGAGCTGAATATGCGACAACGTCGTTGGATGGAGCTAATCAATGATTATGATTGCACCATTGAGTATCATCCTGGTAAGGCAAATGTGGTAGTTGATGCGCTTAGCAGAAAGTCTTCTTCTCTCCCCACGAAGAAAGCACAGTTGAGTTCCTTAGTATGCCATAGGCGGGATATGTTTATCTCCTTGCGACAGATGAATGTACAGTTGGAAGTTTCCTTATTGTCAGGACTGTTGGCACAAATGCAAGTCAAGCCTACGCTGAGACAACAGATCAAAGATGCACAGCAGGCAGATGAGACAGTGTAGTTGATCAGGTCAGAGCTTGGCAGCGAAAAGCGTGATGGGTTTCATGAGTCCGAGGATGGACTAGTTTGCTGTCATGGTAGAATGGTGGTCCCCAATGGTGATAATCTAAGAAAGCTAGTGCTCGAGGAAGCACACACGTCGATGTATGCTATGCATCTAGGAGTCACCAAGATGTATCATAATCTGAAGGACATGTATTGGTGGTATGGCTTGAAGAAGGATGTAGCTGAGTTTGTGGTTAAGTGCGTAGTATGTCAGCAAGTTAAAGCTGAGCATCAGAAGCCAGTAGGTACGTTGCACCTCTTCCAATACCGTAGTGGAAATGGGATCATATAACCATGGATTTTGTAGTAGGTCTACCAAAGACAGCTAAGAATCATGATTCCATTTGGGTAATAGTGGACAGGTTGACAAAATCTGCTCATTTCACACCGGTAAAGACGACGTATACAATAGAGAAGCTTGCTCTGGTGTATGTAGATGAGATAGTGCATTTTCACGGTGTACCAGCAACAATAGTCTTCAATAGGGGTCCCCAGTTCACGAGTCATTTCTGGGAACAATTGCACAAAGCTTTGGGAACACAGCTGAGGTTCAGTACCACTTTCCACCCACAGACGGATGGACAGTCTGAGCGGACTATTCAGACTTTGGAGGATCTTCTCCGAGCTTGTGTCTTGCAGTTCCTAGGTAGTTGGGATATACATCTCAGTCTGATAGAGTTCGCTTACAATAATAGTTACCAGCGGAGCATTGACATGGCTCCTTATGAGGCTCTATATGGAAGGAAGTGCATATCCCCTTTATGTTGGTATGAGTCTGGTGAATATCAGCTTTTGGGTCCTAAGTTAGTACAGCAGACAACAGAAAAGATCAGAGTGATACAACAAAAGTTAAAAATGGCACAGGACAGACAAAAGTCTTATGAAAACAATCGCCGACGACCTTTAGAGTTCCAAGTGGGAGACAAAGTGTATCTCAAGGTCTCACCTTGGAAAGGCATGCTAAGGTTTGGCCAAAAAGGCAAACTGGCACCCAGGTATATGGGGCCATACCCGATAATAACATGTGTTAGCAAGGTAGCTTACAAGTTAGAGCTGCCGCCAGAGTTGCACAGGTTGCATCCAGTATTCCATGTCAGTGTGCTAAAGAAAAGTCATCCAGACACAGGGATAGTGATACAACCAGTTGAGGTTGAGCTTGATGAAGACGTGACCTATGAGGAAGGTCCAGTGGCGATCCTTGACAGAAGAGTAAAGAAGCTGAAAAGGAAGGACCTGGTTCTTGTGAAGGTTCTTTGGCATCATCGTGGTGTTAAGGAAGCCACGTGGGAGCTTGAGGAAGAGATGAGGCGGAAGTATCCCTCACTTTTCTCTTCGGATTTTGGGGACGAAATCCCTTTGTAGAGGTTTATGGCTTGTAAGGACCCTGACCTTCGTTTTGGGCTTACCTTGTTTGTTTTGCCTAAACCTTGTGCTTGGTTGCTTACTAATCATCTTTAGTGATGATTAGGGTTTGCTTGTGCTTAGTTAAGAGCTGGAGGTGCTACTTGCAAAATAATCTAAGTTAGGGTTGAAGTGCAAGTTTGTCACCTTGAGAGATGTCTTTCTCTCTCTTTGCTTTCTCTAGGGGTTGAGAGGAAGGTCTGGGCTTGTGCCTTGGGTTGCCTTGGGCTTGGTTGAGCTCTTTTGGGCCTTGTTTTCCCTTGTTTGGGCCTTGCCTTGCTTGGTTGAACCCTGTATCGGGCAAGGATGTTTGTGTCGGCCTTGCTTTGTGTTGCCCATGGTGGTGTGTCGGCCATAGGGGGTGGTGTGTCAGCCTTTGACCTTGTTTGACCTCCTTTCTTTGGTTGTGTCACCCTAGCTTGGACATGTGGCCGATCCTTGGTTGAGTAGTGGCATGGAATGTACATGTGTTTTGCAAGGTGGTGAAATGTGTGGACAAGTGTCCCTTGGTAAGGTGACACCTTGCCTTGGTTTAACCTTGAACCTCATCTATATATGCCTTGCCTTTCTCTTCCTTAGGAACCCTTTAGCTCTTTGTTGCTCCTCTCTTCCTTAGCGCATGATACACCTCTCCCTTGCAACATTGGTGGTCGATACCCTTGGAGGAGCTAAGGTTGGTGGCTGATCTCTTTGAAGGAGCTCTCTTCTTCTTCTTCTAGCTTGGTGGCCGAACCCCACGTGGACCTTGTTTCCTTGTGGTGTTCTTGGAGCAAGGAGCTTGAAGCTTGGAGCTTTGGAGCTTGAGGAGCTTGTTTAAGGCGGGTTACATAACTTCTAACCCTAGCTATACTACCTTCTATGTGTTGCATGATTCATATATGTTGATGATCGGCCATTGCATGTTATATTTATTTCTCTAGTATATGTTGTTGATCTATGGGTATAGTGAGCATGATGCTGTCGATGGTCTATATGTCTTGGATTTAGTTGACCGAACCTATAGTTTGGAGTTTTTCCTTTGGTAACAATACTCTTTTCTCTCCTTGGTCTAGAGAAGTGAGTTTGAGCTCTAGTAATGTGGGCTATACCCCTCTCTCGATTAAGTTGAGAGGTGAGCTTATATTCTAGTTTCTTGGGTAACACCCTCCTCTCACCATGGATTAGAGAGGTGAGCTTTTGGTTAGATGATGACCTATGTCGAGGTGGATCCTTGTGGTTGCCTGATTTGTGATAGAGGTTGTGCAAAACCCCACTCTCTTGGTTATTGAGAGGTGAGCCAATCTTTCTAATAAATTAGGGTTTGGAGCCCTTATGCTTGAGGTTGAAGATGACCTTGGAGTAGTGCTTCCCGATAGTTTAGTTTTGAGATGTACCCTTGGCCGATGTGCCTAGTTGGAGCTTGGGTGGTGGCCGATACCCATGTGTGCTTGGGAGATATGCTTTGTTGAGTGCCCTACACGATACACCTAGTTAAGGTAGTTGGCTTGGTGCTCGATGTGCCTTGGACATTATAGAGCTCAGTGGGCTATCCTTGTGTTGGGCGATATGGTTTGGTTGTGGTGATGCCCGATATGGTGGCATATAAAAACCCTAGATGCTGCTTTGATAGAGGCTGATATGGAGTGATGCCCTTGACCGATAGGCTTCCTTGAAGTGCTTCGGTGTCGCTTGAGTTGTGAATATGTTAGCGATAACATGCTGTGTTGGGGCGCTATGTTTTTGACAATACGAGCCTTGGGCGATAGTGTAATGACCTGTTTTCAAATTAGTCATCTGATTAGGGTTTACTTGGATAATTGTATGCTTAATTAAGTTGATCGTTGTTTAAAGCTTGATTAGTGATGGTAGTTAAATTTTCATGTTTTAAATATAATGAGAAGTTTTAATCATACTTTGATCCACCTAATTAGGGTTAACATTTCAGAAACCCTAATCGGCCCAAATTAGGGTTTTGGTGATATATGAATACAGAATTTGATAAGTATAATGTCTCACTAAATGATTTTTAGTATTTTATGTGCAACTCTTATTTAATTAAATTTTTTATATGATTTGGATATATAAAATGTGAACAACATAGAAAAATATCAGAATTTTTGAAGAATGTTCTGACTTGTTTATTGGTCAACTTTCAAACTCGACCGATCATATTTTTAGATTGATATAGCAGTGTGGTAATTGAATTTTATATTTTTATTGGTATATCCAATCGATCTCAAATTTTAACTGTACTTGAAAAACTCAATTATAGAGACCTTGTTATATTGGCCTAATTTTTGGATGACTTTTGGTCTCTACAGAGAGGGTTTCGGTCTAGTTCTATGAAGGACAAACTCGACTGACCATGCTGCTGACTGCAATATAGCAGTGTAGTATTTTATTTTTAATTATTTATTGGTAATTCCAAATGAACTAAAAATTTTATTGTATCTTAAAAACTCAATTTCAGACATTGGGTTAAAGTTTCGTAATTTTTGTATGGGTTTTGAGTTCTGAAACATGTATTTCTGTCGAGTTTATAACTCAGCCGACCAACCAGTCTGAGCAAAATAAAAATACATTGAGGGGCTTGTTTGCAAATGTTCAAAGCACCTCAAATCATCTATATCACTAAACTAACACAAAAGGAGCTCTCATAACTCCTCCTTCCTGTCAAAGAAACGAAATTCTTGAGAGAGAGGAGAGCTAGGGTTTTGAGTAGAAAAAGTGGAGGAGATGATGACTAGGTTTTCTCTATCCAAGATATGATGAAATCAAGGTTTCCGAGTTGAGAGGAGAAAGAATTGGATTCTTCTGCGAGAGTTTGATTAGGTTTCCAAAAATTCAGAGGTTGACCTCCGTTTTTAAGGTGCTTGGCACTTGAGGTGAGTGTTTTTCTCCCTCCTAAGCTTTGTATTCATGTTGAAAGCCTAATTCAATCTGGCTAAAACAATCAAAAACCTTGTTTGTATATGTATGTGATTGGATTTGATTTGGGAAAGATATTGGGGAATCCAATTTTATTGATTTTTATTATTTCTCATTGATTGAAACTTTATTAGTTCTTGTTATATTGATTGAGGATGCATGGGTATTCCTATGGGTAGATGACTATGGTATCTCATGTGAATTTTGCCTAAAAATCAGCCCAATGGCCGATATGCTTGGAATTGAATTGACATGTATAAAGTCATATTTGAATTGTACTACATTGTATTATACAAGTGTATTGTGGAATGTTAATGGAATTGAATGACCACATATCCTGATTAGGATTTGTGTTGAGGAAGTAAATCAAATGAGTCAATTAATCAATGTATACTTATGATTGATGAATGAAATGTGTGAAAATGGAAACTAGGGTTTCCATGTTTGTGAATAACCCTAATGAACCCTTGGGTCATGATTGGATTACTGAATGATATGATTCTTATGATATGTTGAACTAAGGAATGACTTCTTGAAAACCTTAAAAGTTTATTACTAAGTCAATTATGAGTGATAAAGCTAGAACTTGTATATGATGTTTGAAATGTGATCAAATGCTGAAGTTGAAAGTATTAATACTTCAATTGAATATGATGAGTCTTACTATATCATCTAAGTCTAATGCATTTGTTTTAGTATAATAAAGAATGATCATTGTTGATTATGGGAATGAAATTAGTAGTCAACGGCGAGGTACACTTATCTGAATATAAGAGACAATATGAATAAGATGTACTTAATAATGATTGCAAGATAAAGATGAAACTAATGAAGATAGTATGATGAAGTATTTTATCTTTTATTTAATTACATATGAATTAACCCAAATTAAATAAAATATACTAAGAATTGTACTTTGATAAATGTTATGTAGAAGAGAAGCATTGTATGTAAAGTGAATCAAGAAAGATTGGTCCAGATGATGTAATGAACATGAAATGAAAGAAGTTGAGACTACTGAGTATAAAATGATGGAAAAAGATAGGAAATAGAAGATGATTCTAAGAATGTAACTCTTACCCTAAAATGATGAGTTTGATGATGCTAATGAATGACAATCTCAAATGGGTGATTAAGAGATGTACATAACTGTAGTTGAATTCAACTAAATGATGAAACTCAAGTATTTGAATTGACTTACAAGAATGTGTTCTTGTATTGTGATTGTTTGATAGAATACTTATATTATGAGAATGAACTATTTTGATGGAATTCAAATTATAATCAACATGTGTTGACTAGTAACCCCATATGAAGAATGTGAAATAAAAGAAGAAGAGAACTAAGTCTATTATGCATGTATATGCATGAAATTTATTTACATATATTGAGATTAGATGGAACAAGCATATGTTGTATGATAAATATATTCTGAGTATGAGGAATGATACATGATGTCTATATTCTTTTACTATTGCTAGTTCTAATGCCTCTAGTAATATTTGTTAAGAACTATGATATACAATGAACTGATGAGGAATATGTTGAAATGGAATTTAATTTGCACTCCTTACATTGAGAAACCCTGATAAGGGTAAATGTTGCATAATGAGATTATGTCTAGGGCTGAAAGCCCACTGATGATGATAAAACCTTGATGGGGTAAATGATGGACAATAAGATTATGTCTTGGACTGAAGGCCCACTATTGATGATTGCTATGAGTTGATGTAGAAGACAGAAATAATCATATTTGTTGCAATCTATAGACTTATTGTGCTTCTTGCTTTGATCATTGCCCTTATTGATAAACTTAATCTGTTTCATGTTATCATAGTTACACGAGAATACACATATATGATATATGATGTTTTGAATTCTTGTAAGATGAGTAAAAGAGATTAATAAAAAGTGAAATGATGGAACATCTAGTTAGGTGCCCTAAACACCGTGAGTTTCCCCTGAGTACCACACTGGGAAAACAAAATGGATCTCCTTGTAGTAATAGATGAATTATGAAAAAGATTTTTGGAGTGTGGATCGAGACCTTAAAGGTTAGACCACCAGGATTTAGGAGTGAGTCATTTGGAGTGGCTCTGGCCCTAAATCCTTGCTGTGAAAGTCTATGTCCAGATGGAATAGACTCTGATGAAATGAAATATGTGAAATGTGAAATGAAAAATATGTGAAATACTGTGATATGTGATATACTATTTTGTTGGTTCCTATCTCATGTACCCGAGATGAGGACGTGAGCCTCTTTAGGCAACCCTGAGGTGGCTAGGGTCTGTTGTTGATATCTTAGGGTGGCCGGCTAAACCCTAAGATAGTAACGGTGAGTCATTGACACAAGAATCAGGCGTGTCGACTTCTACTTGGTGAGGTACAAGCCATGTAGTTTCAGGGCAAATGAATAAAAGATGATAAGCCGTGTAGAACATGATTTGAATGATTATTACATTCCTTGTGCTGCTAGTTGATGATTTTTCATTGTTGATTAAGCTTCATGTTGTGGAAAGTAATCATGTTTCTATGGACATTTCCTATTTCATATTATGATCTGTCATGCTGACAAATTATGAATGTTGGAATTTATATCTATTCTGAATATGAGTTGGATTGCTTGCTATTTGATAGTATTGTTTGGTAGATATGAATTATGTGTACTTCACCTTTAGGACTGCAGGATGTGTTCCTGGTCCGATTGGTGGAGTGTCACAAATATAATGTTATTGTCATGTATTGATTAAAAATGCTTAGAACTTGACTTATTACTCATGCAGTAGGATTCTTAATCTGAACTAAGAAGTATTTGCTGATTTGTTCATAGACATGCTTTAACAGATGTTAAAAAGTTATAATTGGTTTAAGTGATTACCTTATCTGTTGGATTAGATTACCATTGTAAGATAGATTTGACTCATGATAGAACTATCTACTAGACTTTTCAATATCTGCATGTTTCTGTTAAGTTTATTATATGTAATCTGATGCTGATGCATGTACCTAGCTTAAGTGGGAGGTATCCACTCACTGGGGCTCTATATGAGTCTCATGAGGTTGTTTCAAATGTTTTTAGGTATAATTCTATCCAGCAGAGAGGTCGTGACAAAAAGATATAAATAGCATAATCTAGATAGATTAGAATGTCCCTGTACTCTCTCTTTCTCGGGATAGGTTGTAGATTAAGTTTGTTCATCAATGTACATGTATCTGATGTAAACTGAACCGCATATGAGAACAAGATTTTATTCTAGATTTAATGGAGTTGAATGTGATTTGTGATATCTGAATGTGATGTCCTTGACGTGACATTGATTTATGACTTTGTGAAGAAAGAAAAAGGAAAAATTTATCTGTGGTTTTCATATATTGTTTAATCGCCTTTGTTGAGAATTCATTGTTTTATTTCATAATCTGGGTTTAGGTTTGAGATTATCTCTAATGGTTGGTATTTATGCTGATCAAAAGAGTGGGTCCCGATAGACGTGGTATCAGAGCCTAGATTAGATGAGTCTATAGGGACAATAGGATGTAGGACTAATTGATAATGTCGATGTTGAATATAACCTGAATGATGTGCATACTGACTGAACTCAATATCTAGATACTCTGGTCAAGTATTTGGGTATTGAGCTAAGCTAGTATGGAACTGCCAACTATACTTCTTCTAGATGCCCTGACCAAGTATCCAGATGAACATAGTTTGGTAGTATAATAAGATTCATGATGAACAAGAGAAGAATGGCGATAAAATGGTGAAAGAGAAAAGGATTTTATAATTCAATATGGAACCTATGGAAAGCATGGAATTTCATATAAGAAAGATGAAATCTTAATGGATTATGAAGACAATCTCTAATGAGTTTGAATTTGAGTATGAAATATGAAATTGTGAGAAAAATCTATGAACTAAGATGCATACTAGATGATCTTCTTTATAAAGGAGATTGATGAATGCAGATGATAATATGTGAATGAGTCATAATCTTAATCCATGAGATACACAATAAAAAAAGGATGTGAAAGGTGATGTGAATCAGATCTGGATAAATGATGTATTACTAATATCTTTGAAGTAAGTGTTTGTAATACTCAAGGAGAGATATGATGACGACATCGGATGAAATATCTATCTAATACAAAACAAGATGTCATATGAAAGAAAGATAAAATGGAATACTTTCTAACTGGATGTTGAGAGAGATGAATGATTAGATGATATGATATTCTTTTGTATCTTTTTTTGGATTTCAGGACGAAATCCTAAAAGGAGGGGAGAATTTGTAATGACCCGTTTTCAAATTAGTCATCTGATTAGGGTTTACTTGGAAAATTGTATGCTTAATTAAGTTGATCATTGTTTAAAGCTTGATTAGTGATGGTAGTTAAATTTTCATGTTTTAAATATAATGAGAAGTTTTAACAATACTTTGATCCACCTAATTAGGGTTAAGATTTCAGAAACCCTAATCGGCCCAAAATAGGGTTTTGGTGATATATGAATACAAAATTTGATAAGTATAGTGTCTCACTAAATGATTTTTAGTATTTTATGTGCAACTATGATTTAATTCAAATTTGTATATGATTTGGATATATACAATGTGAACAACATCGAAAAATATCAGAATTTGTGAAGAATGTTCTAACCTGTTTATCGGTCAACTTTCAAACTCGACCGATCATATTTTCAGATTGATATAGCAGTGTGGTAATTGAATTTTACCTATTTATTGGTATATCCAATTGATCTCAAATTTTAACTGTACTTGAAAAATTCAATTATAGACACCCTCTTAAATTGGAGTAATTTTTGGATGACTTTTGAACTCTACAAAGAGGGTGTCGGTCGATTTCTATGAAGGACAAACTCGACCGACCATGCTGCTGACTGCAATATAGCAGTGTAGTATTTGATTTTTAATTATTTATTAGTAATTCCAAATGATCTAAAAATTTTAATATATCTTATAAACTTAATTTTAGACATTAGGTTAAAGTTTAATAATTTTTGGATGAGGTTTGAGGTCTGAAACATGTGGTTTTGGTCGAGTTTATAACTCATCCGACCAACCAGTCTGAGCAAAATAAAAATACATTGAGGGGCTTGTTTGCAAATGTTCGAAGCACCTCAATTCATCTATATCACTAAACTAACACACAAGGAGCTCTCATAACTCCTCCTTCCTATCAAAGAAACGAAATTCTTGAGAGAGAGGAGAGCTAGGGTTTTGAGTAGAGAAAGTGGAGGAGATGATGACCTAGGGTTTCTCTATCCAAGATATGATGAAATCAAGGTTTCGGAGTTGAGAGGAGAAAGAATTGGATTCTTCTATGAGAGTTTGATTAGGTTTCCAAAAATTCAGAGGTTGACCTCCGTTTTTAAGGTGTTTGGCACCTGAGGTGAGTGTTTTTCTCCCTCCTAAGCTTTTTATTCATGTTGAAAGCCTAATTCAATCCGGCTAAAACAATCAGAAACCTTGGTTATATATGTATGCGACTGGATTTGATTTGAGAAAGATATTGGGGAATCTAATTTTATTGATTTTGATTATTTCTCATTGATTGAAACTTGATTAGTTCTTGTTATATTGATTGAGGATGCATGGGTATTCCTATGGGTAGATGACTATGGTATTTCATGTGAATTTTGCCTAAAAATCAACCCAATGGCCGATATGCTTGGAATTGAATTGACATGTATAAACTCATATTTGAATTGTACTACATTGTATTATACAAGTGTATTGTTGAATGTTAATGGAATTGAATGACCACATATCCTGATTAGGATTTGTGTTGAGGAAGTAAATCAAATGAGTCAATTAATCAATGTATACTTATGATTGATGAATGAAATGTGTGAAAATGGAAACTAGGGTTTCCATATTTGTGAATAACCCTAATGAACCCTTGGATCATGATTGGATTACTGAATGATATTATTCTTATGATATGTTGAACTAAGGAATGACTTCTTGAAAACCCTAAAAGTTTATTACTAAGACAATTATGAGTGATAAAGCTAGAACTTGTATATGATGTTTGAAATGTGATCAAATGCTGAAGTTGAAAGTATTAATACTTCAATTGAATATGATGAGTCTTACTATATCATCTAAGTCTAATGCATTTGTTTTATTATAAAAAAGAATTATCGTTTTTTATTATGGGAATGACATTAATAGTCAACTTCAAGGTACACTTATCTGAATATAAGAGACAATATGAACAAGATGTACTTAATGGTGATTGCAAGATAAAGATGAAACTAATGAAGATAGTATGATGAAGTATTTTATCTTTTATTTAATTACATATGGATTAACCCAAATTAAATAAATTATACTAAGAATTGTACTTTGATAAGTGTTATGTAGAAGAGAAGCATTGTATGTAAAGTGAATCAAGAAAGATTGGTCCAGATGATGTAATGAACATGAAATGAAAGAAGCTGAGACTACTGAGTATAAAATGATGGAAAAAGATAGGAATTAGTAGATGATTCTAAGAATGTAACTCTTACCCTAAAATGATGAGTTTGATGATGCTAATGAATGACAATATCAAATGGGTGAGTAAGAGATGTACATAACCGTAGTTGAATTCAACTAAATGATGAAACTCAAGTATTTGAATTGACTTACAAGAATGTGTTCTTGTATTGTGATTGTTTGATAGAATACTTGTATTATGAGAATGAACTATTTTGATGGAATTCAAATGATAATCAACATGTGTTGACTAGTAACCCCATATGAAGAATGTGAAATAAAAGAAGAAGAGAACTAAGTCTATTATGCATGTATATGCATGAAATTTATTTACATCTATTGAGATTAGATGGAACAAGCATATGTTGTATGATAAATCTATTCTGAGTATGAGGAATGATACATGATGTCTATATGTTTTTACTATTGCTAGTTCTAATGCCTCTAGTAATATTTGTTAAGAACTATGATATACAATGAACTGATGAGGAATATGTTGAAATTGAATTTAATATGCACTCCTTATATTGAGAAACCCCTGATAAGGGTAAATGTTGCATAATGAGATTATGTCTAGGGCTGAAAGCCCTGATGATGATAAAACCCTGATGGGATAAATGATGGACAATAAGATTATGTCTTGGGCTGAAGGCCCACTATTGATGATTGCTATGAGTTGATGTAGAAGACAGAAATAATCATATTTATTGCAATCTATAGACTTATTGTGCTTCTTGCTTTGATCATCGCCCTTATTGATAAACTTAATCTGTTTCATGTTATCATAGTTACACGAGAATACATAGATATGATATATGATGTTTTTAATTCTTGTAAGATGAGTAAAAGAGATTAATAACAAGTGAAATGATGGAACATCTAGTTAGGTGCCCTAAACACTCTGAGTTTCCCCCGAGGACCACACTGGGGAAACAAAACGGATCGCCTTGTAGTAATCGATGAATTATGAGAAGGATTTCTAGAGTGTGGTTCGAGACCTTAAAGGTTAGACCACCAGGATTTAGGAGTGAGTCATCTGGAGTGGCTCTGGCCCTAAATCCTTGTTGTGAAAGTCTATGTCCAGATGGAATAGACTCTGATGAAATGAAATATGTGAAATGTGAAATGAAAATGTTGTGAAATACTGTGATATGTGATATACTGTTTTGTTGGTTCCTATCTCGTGTACCCGAGATGAGGACGTGAGTGTCTTTAGGCAACCCTGAGGTGGCCAGAGTTTGTTGTTGATATCTTAGGGTGGCCGACTAAACCCTAAGATAGTGACGGTGAGTCGTTGACACGAGAATCAGGCGTGGCGACTTCTACTTGGTGAGGTACAAGCCAAGTAGTTTCAGGGAAAATGAATAAAAGATGATAAGCCGTGTAGAACATGATTTGAATGATTATTACATTCCTTGTGCTTCTAGTTGATGATTTTTCATTGTTGATTAAGCTTCATGTTGTGGAAAATAATCATGTTGCTATGGACATTTCCTATTTCATATTATGATCTGTCATGCTGACAAATTATGAATGTTGGAATTTATATCTATTCTGAATATGAGTTGGATTGCTTGCTATATGATAGTATTGTTTGGTAGATATGTATTATGTGTACTTCAGCTTTAGGACTGCAGGATGTGTTCCTGGTCCGATTGGTGAAGTGTCACAAATATAATGTTATCGTCATGTATTGATTCAAAATGCTTAGAACTTGACTTATTACTCATGCAGTAGGATTCTTAATCTGAACTAAGAAGTATTTGTTGATTTGTTCATAGACATGCTTTAACAGATGTTTAAAAGTTATAATTGGTTTAAGTGATTACCTTATCTGTTGGATTAGATTACCATTGTAAGATAGATTTGACTCATGATAGAGCTATCTGCTAGACTTTTCAATATCTGCATGTTTCTGTTAAGTTTATTATACTTAATCTGATGCTGATGCATGTACCTAGCTTGAGTGGGTGGTATCCACTCACTGGGGCTCTATATGAGTCTCATGAGGTTGTTTCAAATATTTTTAGGTATAATGCTATCCAGCAGAGAGGTTGTGACAAAAAGATATAAATAGCACAATCTAGATTGATTAGAATGTCCATGTACTCTCTCTTTCCCGGGATGGGTTGTAGATTAAGTTTGTTCATCAATGTACATGTATATGATGTAAACTGAACCGCATATGAGAACAAGATTTTATTCTAGATTTAATGGAGTTGAATATGATTTGTGATATCTGAATGTAATGGCCTTGATGTGACATTGATTTATGAGTTTGTGAAGAAAGAAAAAGGAAAAATTTATCTGTGTTTTTCATATATTGTTTAATCGCCTTTGTCGAGAATTCATTGTTTTATTTCATAATTTGGGTTTAGGTTTGAGATTATATCTAATGGTTGGTATTTATGCTGATCAAAAGAGTGGGTCCCGACAGACGTGGTATCAGAGCCTAGATTAGATGAGTCTACAGGGACAATAGGATCTAGGACTAATTGATAATGTCGATGTTGAATATAACCTGAATGATGTGCATACTGACTGAACTCAGTATCCAGATACTCTAGTCAAGTATTTGGGTATTGAGCTAAGCTAGTATGGAACTACCGACTAAACTTCTTCTAGATGCCCTGACCAAGTATCCAGATGAACATAGTTTGGTAGTATAATAAAATTCATGATGAAAAAGAGAAGAATGGCGATAAAATGGTGAAAGAGAAAATGCTTTTATAATTCAATATGGAACCTATGGAAAGCATGAAATTTCATATAATTAAGATAAAATCTTAATGGATTATGAAGACAATCTCTAATGAGTTTGAATTTGAGTATGAAATATGAAATTGTGAGAAAAAGCTATGAACTAAGATGCATACTAGATGATCTTCTTTATAAAGGAAATTGATGAATGCAGATGATAATATGTGAATGAGTCATAATCTTAATCCATGAGATACACAATAAAAAGAAGGATGTGGAAGGTGATGTGAATCAGATCTTGATAAATGATGTATTACTAATATATTTGAAGTAAGTGTTTGTAATACTCAAGGAGAGATATTATGATGACAGATGAAATATCTATCTAATACAAAAAAAGATGTCATATAAAAGAAAGATAAAATGGAATACTTTCTAACTGGATGTTGAGAGAGATGATATGATATTCTTTTGTATCTTTTTTTGGATTTTGGGACGAAATCCTAAAAGGAGGGTAGAATTTGTAATGACTTGTTTTCCAATTAGTCATCTGATTAGGGTTTACTTGGATAATTGTATGCTTAATTAAGTTGATCATTGTTTAAAGCTTGATTAGTGATGGTAGTTAAATTTTCATGTTTTAAATATAATGAGAAGTTTTAATAATACTTTGATCCACCTAATTAGGGTTAACATTTCAGAAACCCTAATCGGCCCAAATTAGGGTTTTGGTGATATATGAATACAAAATTTGATAAGTATAGTGTCTCACTAAATGATTTTTAGTATTTTATGTGCAACTCTGATTTAATTCAAATTTGTATATGATTTGGAATATAAAATTTGAACAACATTGAAAAATATTAGAATTTTTGAAGAATGTTGTGACCTGTTTATCGGTCAACTTTCAAACTCGACCGATCATATTTTCAGATTGATATAGCTGTGTGGTAATTGAATTTTATCTTTTAATTGGTATATCCAATTGATCTCAAATTTTAACTGTACTTTATAAACTCAATTATAGACACCCTCCTAAATTGGAGTAATTTTTGGATGACTTTTGATCTCTACAGAGAGGGTGTCGGTCGATTTCTGTGAAGGACAAACTCGACCGACCATGCTGTTGACTGCAATATAGCAGTGTAGTATTTGATTTTTATTTATTTATTGGTAATTCCAAATGATCTAAAACTTTTAATATATCTTATAAACTCAATTTCATATATTGGGTTAAAGTTTCATAATTTGTGGATGAGGTTTGAGTTCTGAAACATGTGGTTTCGGTTGAGTTTATAACTCAGCCGACCAACCAGTCTGAGCAAAATAAAAATACATTGAGGGGCTTGTTTGCAAATGTTCGAAGCACCTCAATTCATCTATATCACTAAACTAACACACAAGGAGCTCTCATAACTCCTCCTTGCTGTCAAAGAAATGAAAATCTTAAGAGAGAGGAGAGCTAGGGTTTTGAGTAGAGAAAGTGGAGGAGATGATGACCTAGGGTTTCTCTATCCAAGATATGATGAAATCAAGGTTTCCAAGTTGAGAGGAGAAAGAATTGGATTCTTCTGTGAGAGTTTGATTGGGTTTCCAAAAATTCAGAGGTTGACCTCCGTTTTTAAGGTGCTTGGCACCTGAGGTGAGTTTTTTTCTCCCTCTTAAGCTTTGTATTCATGTTGAAAGCCTAATTCAATCCGGCTAAAACAATCAGAAACCTTGTTTGTATATGTATGCGATTGGATTTGATTTGAGAAAGATATTGGGGAATCCAATTTTACTGATTTTGATTATTTCTCATTGATTGAAACTTGATTAGTTCTTTTTATATTGATTGAGGATGCATGGGTGTTCCTATGGGTAGATGACTATGGTATTTCATGCAAATTTTGCCTAAAAATCAACCCAATGGCCGATATGCTTGGAATTGAATTGACATGTATAAAGTCATATTTGAATTGTATTACATTTTATTATACAAGTGTATTGTTGAATGTTAATGGAATTGAATGACCACATATCCTGATTAGGATTTGTGTTGAGGAAGTAAATCAAATGAGTCAATTAATCAATGTATACTTATGATTGATGAATGAAATGTGTGAAAATGGAAACTAGGGTTTCCATGTTTGTGAATAACCCTAATGAACCCTTGGGTCATGATTGGATTACTGAATGATATGATTCTTATGATATGTTGAACTATGGAATGACTTCTTGAAAACCCTAAAAGTTTATTACTAAGACAATTATTAGTAATAAAGGTGGAACTTGTATATGATGTTTGAAATGTGATCAAATGCTGAAGTTGAAAGTATTAATACTTCAATTGAATATGATGAGTCTTACTATATCATCTATGTCTAATGCATTTGTTTTATTATAATAAAGAATGATCATTGTTGATTATGGGAATGACATTAGTAGTCAACGTCAAGGTACACTTATCTGAATATAAGAGACAATACGAACAAGATGTACTTAATGGTGATTGCAAGATAAAGATGAAACTAATGAAGATAGTATGATGAAGTATTTTATCTTTTATTTAATTACATATGGATTAACCCAAATTAAATAAAATATACTATGAATTGTACTTTGATAAACGTTATGTAGAAGAGAAGCATTGTATGTAAAGTGAATCAAGAAAAGATTGGTCCAGATGATGTAATGAACATGAAATGAAAGAAGCTGAGACTACTGAGTATAAAATGATGGAAAAAGATAGGAATTTGTAGATGATTCTAAGAATGTAACTCTTACCCTAAAATGATGAGTTTGATGATGCTAATGAATGAAAATCTCAAATGGGTGATTAAGAGATGTACATAACCGTAGTTGAATTCAACTAAATGATGAAACTCAAGTATTTGAATTGACTTACAAGAATGTGTTCTTGTATTGTGATTGTTTGATAGAATACTTGTATTATGAGAATGAACTATTTTGATGGAATTCAAATGATAATCAACATGTGTTGACTAGTAACCCCATATGAAGAATGTGAAATAAAAGAAGAAGAGAACTAAGTCTATTATGCATGTATATGCATGAAATTTATTTAATTCAATTGAGATTAGATGGAACAAGCATATGTTGTATGATAAATCTATTCTGAGTATGAGGAATGATACATGATGTTTATATGCTTTTACTATTGCTAGTTCTAATGCCTCTAGTAATATTTGTTAAGAACTATGATATACAACGAACTGACGAGGAATATGTTGAAATGGAATTTAATATGCACTCCTTATATTGAGAAACCCTAATAAGGGTAAATGTTGCATAATGAGATTATGTCTAGGGCTAAAAGCCCACTGATGATGATAAAACCCTGATGGGGTAAATTATGGACAATAAGATTATGTCTTGGGCTGAAGGCCCACTATTGATGATTGCTATGAGTTGATGTAGAAGACAGAAATAATCATATTTGTTGCAATCTATAGACTTATTGTGCTTCTTGCTTTGATCATTGCCCTTATTGATAAACTTAATATGTTTCCTGTTATCATAGTTACGCGAGAATACACAGATATGATATAAGATGTTTTGAATTCTTGTAGATGAGTAAAAGAGATTAATAACAAGTGGAATGATGGAACATCTAGTTAGGTTCCCTGAACACTGTGAGTTTCCCCCGAGGACCACACTGGGGAAACAAAACGGATCTCCTTGTAGTAATCGATGAATTATGAGAAGGATTTCTGGAATGTGGATCGAGACCTTAAAGGTTAGACCACCAGGATTTAGGAGTGAGTCATCTGGAGTGACTCTGGCCCTAAATCCTTGCTGTGAAAGTCTATGTCCAGATGGAATAGACTCTGATGAAATGCAATATGTGAAATGTGAAATGAAAAATATGTGAAATACTGTGATATGTGATATTTTGTTTTGTTGGTTCCTATCTCGTGTACCCGAGATGAGGACGTGAGCCTCTTTAGGCAACCCTGAGGTGGCCAGGGTCTGTTGTTGATATCTTAGGGTGGCCGGCTAAACCCTAAGATAGTGACGGTGAGTCGTTGACACGAGAATCAGGTGTGGCGACTTCTACTTGGTGAGGTACAAGCCAAGTAATTTCAGGGCAAATGAATAAAATATGATAAGCCATGTAGAACATGATCTGAATGATTATTACATTCCTTGTGCTGCTAGTTGATGATTTTTCATTGTTGATTAAGCATCATGTTGTGGAAATTAATCATGTTTCTATGGAAATTTCCTATTTCATATTATGATCTGTCATGCTGACAAATTATGAATGTTGGAATTTATATCTATTCTGAATATGAGTTGGATTGCCTGCTATTTGATAGTGTTGTTTGGTAGATATGTATTATGTGTACTTCAGCTTTAGGACTGCAGGGTGTGTTCCTGGTCCGATTGGTGGAGTGTCACAAATATAATGTTATTGTCATGTATTGATTCAAAATGCTTAGAACTTGACTTATTACTCATGCAGTAGGATTCTTAATCTGAACTAAGAAGTATTTGCTGATTTGTTGATAGACATGCTTTAACAGATGTTTAAAAGTTATAATTGGTTTAAGTGATTACCTTATCTGTTAGATTATATTACCATTGTAAGATAGATTTGACTCATGATAGAACTATCTACTAGACTTTTCAATATCTGCATGTTTCTGTTAAGTTTATTATACTTAATCTGATGTTGATGCATGTACCTAGCTTGGGTGGGAGGTATCCATTCACTGGGGCTCTATATGAGTCTCATGAGGTTGTTTCAAATGTTTTTAGGTATAATGCTATCCAGCAGAGAGGTCTTGACAAAAGGATATAAATAGCATAATCTAGATGGATTAGAATGTCCCTAACCTCTCTCTTTCCCGGGATGGGTTGTAGATTAATTTTGTTCATCAATGTACATGTATCTAATGTAAACGGAACCGCATATGAGAATAAGATTTCATTCTAGATTTAATGGAGTTGAATATGATTTGTGATATCTGGATGTGATGTCCTTGACGTGACATTGATTTATGAGTTTGTGAAGAAAGAAAAAGGAAAAAATTATCTGTGTTTTTCATATATTGTTTAATCGCCTTTGTCGAGAATTCATTATTTTATTTCATAATCTGGGTTTAGGTTTGAGATTATATCTAATGGTTGGTATTTATGCTGATCAAAAGAGTGGGTCCCGACAGATAGAGTGGTGTGGCTGCCCGATAGGATCCCTAACCCTAGATGGGCGATAGGGCTTAGTCGATGCAGTTAGATAGCTGATACATGCTTAGCCTTGGATGCGCGATACACTCTCTTAATCTAGCTGCACGATAGTGCCTTGTGCATCTGGTATGTATGTCAGGGTTTCATGATAATGCCTTGATCTCTAGTTGCACGACACCCTTGGGTGGTGGTCGATACCTTCTAGAGTTGGCCGATATGTGATTATATATATATAGTACAGGCCGGTATGCTTTATGTAGGGGATGATACCCTACTCGATACAAGTTGTGGTGAGGGACACACTACCTGCCATCCCTTTTAGGGAGGGATGTGGAAGTTTTGGTAAGGGTTTTAACAACCCGGGATGTATATAGATGATAGTTCCATGTTAATAATGATTTTACATGTGCTATGGTGTAATCACCTTGAATCCTGCAAATACGATGATGAGATATAATGATAGGTTGTGAACCAGAAGGCTTGGAAGCATATGAATTTGTTTCACATGATGATGTGACCCATGCTTATGGTCACAGGTATAAGGCATAATACATGCTCATGATTGATAATAATACCATGAATGATAAAGCTTATAATCATCGATGTTGCTGTATACCTGATAGCATGATCATTTTGTTAATCCATGATGGCTTCAGTTATCTCTATGAATGTGTATACTAACCATGCAGGTATTTCATGTGGATTCATAGCCTGGTAAGATCTATGAGACATATGTGCTGGAATAGCACCATGTGGTAATATGGCAAAAAGTTGATAGGACCTAATATAAGGCTGAGTGCCTAGTGAGGTGTTATCTTCTGATGATGATATAAGGGATGTGTTCCCCGGATGCTGATACATGATTATGATGCCTTGAGAGGCAATGGTTGATATAATGAGGGATTGAGGTCCCAGGATAGTACGATGATGGCAATATTGAGGTAATCCTATAAGGTTGTGTTTATACTTTGTTTTACCTCAACAATTGGCTTAAAATATACTAATCAATTATAGATGAACATATCATGTAGTTTTCCCTGGCCATAGATCCATTACTGTCAGTATTTGGTGATGGTAAAATAGGTTTATCATGCGGGATTACCTAGAGCGCATATTGTTGAATATGCGAGGTTTCCCCTAGCCTAAAATAGGAGGGTTTGAGTGCAATTGCAGTTGCAGACTTGGGACATATGGAGCATGGTGAACAGACCCATGGCTCAGGATATGTGATGATGAGCATGATGCGTTCATGGATCATATGTATGTATTTGCACCTATGATGAGGTGAGCTAAAGATATGGGTAGCTTGCGGAGCTGACCCAGAGGCTGAGGCCCCATAAGCATAAGACTGCAGTCTTGCTTGATGATTCGTGTACTGACCACGAGAAGGTGAGGTCATGGAGTCTGGATCTCCTTAGACCTTGTGTGGCACCGGATTGGGCTTCACAGCCAATGGTTGGATTTGAGTAGGGAAGGCTCACTTCCTCAGGGCATAATAAAATGTAATCCAACCGAATAAGTATACCTTGCTTAGAGCAAAATATAGAACATTGATTGATGCCTTGCTTATATAGCTGTTCTAGTTGAACTATGCAGTTCTGCGTACGATCCTTATATCTTGTGATAAGTTCTTATAAAGCTTATCTTGTCAATCATGTTCCATAAAGAAATACTTGGTTATATGCCTCCCGGATATCTTGGTAAGCCTGATGGTAGTAATAGCTTTGCTCAATATGCTGCTCTTGTTATACGCTTTATCAGTTATCTACTGTTATCTGCTTTAACCAGTTTTATAGTTTCGGCGGGGAGTTATGTTTCTCGTTGGGACTATGTGTCTCACCCCGCTGGTTTACACCCTTTTTAGGTGATCGTTCTAGACGTGGTGGTGGTCGTGGGGTTGCGGCCGAGCAGCAAGAAGAGCAGTAGAAGGCAAGAGATGGACATGCTGCTGTTTTGGTGGTTTTGTAGTAGAGTCCTAGAGTCATCCCTATACACTCAGGTCCTCGGAGGTGTTTGACGATGTTTCACGATGACTAGCTATTGTAATTTTTTGTATATCCTGCTGCTGGTCGTACGTGGTCGTTATGTATGTATAAACATGTGTTGAACTCTGGTGCTGACAATACAGCTGGTTCCGATAAGCTGTGGACCTATAATAGGGCTTGTGAATGTTTATATAACATGTCTTTCTATAGGATCTGGATGCAAAAGTTCTCTCATGTATGATTTCCGCTATCAGTTTTAATTAACCCGTGTTTTCAGTAATATGTGGTTCTGCATATTTTTGTGTGTCATCTCGTTGTCTGTGTGATGGTGGGGTGTCATAGAGCTGCTCCTACTGCCAGCGAGCTGCTACTGCTATCGGTGAGCTGTTATTGCTGCCCTTCTGTCGACGAGAGAGCTTGGCATGCAAGGAAGTTCCTTGCTGAAGATTAGAGCTGTCAACGAGCTTGCTTGGAGTCCCTGAATCTCATCGGGGTCAGGCGGCATCTCATTGGGGGTAGGCGACACATCTCAGGGATCAGGGTAACACATTATTCACATAAACATTGCTTGCAATGGAGGAATAATAATCAAAGACCCTCATTTTTGGTTTGCTGAAAGAATAATCACATTATTCAAATCTCATGATTTAATCGCCGACTCAAAATTAGAACTGTTATCATTTTCTGCATTTTTAGGTACATAAATCTAAAAAGATATGAATGTTAACTTAATGTGCATTTTTTAGATACATTTTCTACATTTTTAGGAATATATTTATGTATTTTTTCATGACTGTTATCAATCTGACGACTTAAACAAACCACACCATATGCCAAAAAAGTAAAATTTCTGCATTTTTTACATGACAAGAATGGAGCAAACGTTACTGAATTCCATACTAGGACCGCAACAATTTATATTTATGTATTGGGTTGTTCAATGTGGTAATTTAATCTTATTGGGTTTCTCATGATATTCATTTTTTTAAGATATGGAAGGTTACATTCCAATTTGGTCTGATACGGAAGGCACTAGTGCCACACAACAACCCTTGCATGGTTAGACTTCCTTTTAACTTATCAATCTACTTTAACTTTCTATTGTTTGATAATATGAAAAAAAGGGAATGATTATGTCTTTTTTTGGTAGATATGGATTTTTCTCATAATGTAGACGACATGACGGGAATAGATTGATTACATGAAGAAGCGGCGGTGGATGCAAATGATTAGTTTGGAGAAGAAAATGAGACCCCTATGGAGGATGAAAGGTTTGAAGTACAATCTGATCTGGAGCCTTTTATAGTCTTGCAATTTGATAACCTTGATAAGGCTAAGGAGTTTTATAATCAATATGCATATCATATGGGGTTTAACATAAGGGGGGAATCATTTTGTCTCAGCTAAAACAAAAAAGTGACAGGTAGGGTATTCATGTGGTTTAAGGAAGGGTTATATAGACCAAAAAAGAAGGAAGACAATGGTCATAAGGGAACCCCACAAAAGGACATCATTTCGAATCGAACAGGTTGCAAGGCTCAAATGTGTGTCAAGCTAAAAGAGAATACAAAGTGGGTGGCTATGAGCTTTGAGAAAGAGCACAATCATGATCTCACCAATAGTCCATCGAAAAAGAGGTTTCACCGCTCACACCGTCGCATGTCTTCTGAGGTGCAAGATTTGATCCAGGCAATGCATGACCAAAATATTTCAAGTGCATAGATAATGTCACTTATTGCTAGCCAACAAGGTGGAATTCGTAATGTCACATTCACAAGAAAAGATCTAAGCAACACACTTGTTTCTTTGAGAAGGAGATACATAGGTGTTGATGTAGCATCCACATTAGAGCATTTTAGAAAGCAGCAAGCAATTAACCCTGCATTCTTCTACTCTGTGCAATTTTATGATGAGGGTTGTGCACGCAATATCTTCTGGGTAGATGCAAGATCAAGACTAGCATATCAAACATTTGGGGATGTGATTACATTTGACACAACTTACATGACTAATAGATACAATATGCCATTTGCACCTTTTATAGGGGTGAATCGTCATAAGGAATCTATTGTGTTTGGTTGTGCTTTATTAAGAGATGAGACTGATGAGTCATTTGTTTGGGTTTTCCAAATATTTTTAGAAGCAATGTACAAAAAGCACCCAAAGGCAATTTTAACTGATCAAGATCTAGCAATGAAAAAGGTAATTTGTATTGTGTTTCCCAATGCAGTTCATCTTTGTTGCCAATGGCATGTAATGAGAAAAGCACGTGAACATCTCAGTGTGATCTATGGGACTGTTGTTGGGTTCATTGAAGAGTTTCAATGCTGCATCAATCACCCCATCACTATTGATGAGTTTGAGCAAAGATGGAATAAGATGATAACCGATTTCAATTTGAGTGACAACGCACATCTAACCTTGTTGTGGAATATTAGAGAGCAATGGATTCCTGTATACTTTAGAGACACATTTTTTGCCAACATGTCGACAACACAACGGAGTGAGAGCATGAATACAATGTTTAAAGATCATATAAATAATCATTTTCCTTTGTTTAAATTTGTCCAAGCATTCAAGAAGGTGGTTGATAACCGATATGACAAAGAATATGAAGAAGACTACATATCTAAGGATGGACAACCAACACTATGGTCTTATGCTCCCATTGAGAAACATGCAAGGGATATCTACACTAGATTAGTTTTTAAGATTTTCAAAGAGCAAATGAAGTTGACCTCATGCTATGATTTAGAGGATGTTAGTAAAGATTCTATATATCAAATTCCACGTGTTGGCAGTGAGTCACTTGCATTTATATCAAAGAATAGCTACCAAGTACATGTTAATCTAAATAATGAAGAATTCTTTTGTGAATGCAAGCTATTTCAGTTTTCTGGCATCTTATGTTGGCATATAGTAAAAGTGATGTTTTATCTTAAAGTTCATAAGATACCACCTCTATATTTGCTGAATAGATGGACTAGGAAAGCAAAAACTACAAGTACAGATCATTATGTCAAAGAGATTTGTGAAGAAGTTGATGGTAGTACCCCTTTGGGTAGGTACAACTCACTTTGTAGATTGGCAATGAAGTTAGTTGGTATAGCTTCTAAACATAAAGACAGTTACCTTGATGTGCATGAGCTATTTGAAAAAACTTATGACAACATCATGTCCTTACAAAAAGATATGGGAATGGCTTCTTGTGAAGAAGGCATGCCATCGTCTCAAACTCACATTCCAACACAAGGTAGTCAATGTGTGCTCTAGATTCAAGATGTGGAAGATGGAATGGAAGCAAGAGATCCACCTCCATCACATTGTAAAGGAAACAGGAATCCATAAAGGTTTAAGCCACAAGTCGAGTTAAAGGCAAAAAGACAAAGGACATGCAATACATGTAATGGAAAAGGGCACAATAGTCGTACATGCAAATCCGGGGTTAGTTGACTTAGTTGATTTTTGTTCTAGCTAATTTACTTGATTTTCATTTTCCTGGTCACTCATGTTGCAAAAATTTATTCAGGTTGTCAAAGATACATCTGATGCTCATGATCTTCACCAAATTTATGAGTCTAAAGAAGAATAAGATGCAGGTGGATGCTCATGATCAATTTTCCTATGGGTCTTGTAACCATTTCTGTGATGAAACTATGTATTCATGTATGCACGTTCACTGTAATGTATTCATGTATGCACATTCAGTGCTGATGTATTAATGTATGCATGCTCAGTGCTGAAACGGAAAATTCTATTCTTACTGGATCTTTTCTACAATGCTTATCCAAAATTTTGAAATGAATGGATTTGTTGTTGGATTCAGTTCAGTTCATGTTTGGCTCGAATGTTGATATTTTGGTACATGGTTGGATCTGAGTGTGTGGTTTATGCGGTGTAATTTTGTGTGGTTTATTCAATGTAATTTTTATGGATTGAATGTGGAATACGAACTGGTTCATTAAGTGTTTTTATTATTATTGCAAGAAAAAGTGAACTGCTGATTCAGATGGTTGTAAATATAACAGCAAGGTAATGTATTAATTGAAACTAAAACATGTTTATTGCTAAACTTGGTGTAGAGGAAGCAATGGATAAGAAAGGAACATTTTTTTTGTTCTCCTTGACTATATTATCTCAAAGGGTGTGCTGAATCCCTAGTTGTGATAAACTGAGGTACATACAGTATGGTTTTGGTATGTTTATCATATCTCGTTATCCTTTGTGCTACATGTTTATTGAAAGTACCTCACCATCTGAATATAATGTGATTTTGTTGCTGAAACATCAAGACTTAGATGTCTTCCATTGTTTGCAACTTCCATTTCAGATATCATACATGTTGGTGACAAAAATGGAAGCATTGGACTTCTGTCATAGTCATTTATCAACTGCATAGTGTAATACACTACTTTTGAGGATGAAGCGCTCAATCTCAAAGGGTGTGCAAGCTGGATAAACACAAATTGGTTTTATGGAGAGATAAATATACACTTAAGCTGGCTAAACTTTTTGTTCATTCATGCTTCAGTTAACTCTAAATGATAGCATGTTAGTTAGTAATCAGTATACTTCAAGTCTCATATATGGGGACATGTTCGGTGCTTGTCTGTATCATCATCCAGGCAGGTGAGAACTCTGCTTGGAGTACTTTTTTATGTGGTCGGGCAGCTCCTTTTCAGATTTGCAATGAATTGATGTATCATACTTCATAGGTTTGCAATTTGATAGCCTTGGATGAATATTTAATTGGATGAATATTTTTAGTTGTTTATGTGTCTGGTTAGTGTTTCTAGTTTAGCATCCTGGTGACTAGAGTTGTTCAGATATCCTCTGGGGAGGTTCATGCTTTACTTCTTTTTAGATTAAATCCAATTTAGTTTGGTGGTGAATGTAATTGAGTCTTCAGTGAAAACCTTATGTTCAGTACAATGATCTTTATTGGATTGTCATTTGAGTACAATACATTAATGTGATATGTTCATTACAACAATCTTTGCTGCATATTCAATTCATTGTTGCTTCAAGTGCACAGATGAATGCAAATCGTCATTGCTGAATTAATTCATTAATTTACTTCAGTAGCATTCAATTAACCTTAGTTAAGTTCATGATTTAGCAATTTGAAATTGGGGCGTGGTTACTTGTGCTTGGTCCTACTGATGTATTGAATCTCAACGTCCTCTTGAATTTTCATTTTGTTGTTGCTTGGCATAGTGCACTCAGTTTAAATAAAACATCATAAACCATTGATATAGTGGAATCCCACCATAGGTGTAATGGATCATAGCAAGAACCTCCCATATGGCATATGGTATTCATTCAGATGCAAGAACATGATTGACAGAGCTTCATATAGTGGATCATATCAATTTTTACATTTAGTCTGACTCATTGAGTGTTAATGGAACACACAAGTAATGTCAATGGTGGGTAACATTCATTCATTTAGAAACCAATACAAATATTCAGAGATTACAACTCCAACCACAACTACAACACACTTACTAAACCATAAGACATACTCGTTCTTTGTTAATACTCACAACTTACTAACATGGTCCTACATACACAACAAGAAGAAAGACCCAAGAAGCCACCAATACAGCTACACAACACCTATATTTGGTAACAACTCTTTCTTCCCTCATCTTAGACATCTTCATTCCTTCTTCAAGTTGTTTCATGTTGATAGTATATTCCCTAGGAATGTTCACAGGTTCATCAACCCATTGGAAGAATTGGCAATGATCAATTCCCTGCATACAAAAATGAAAATCAATACATATGTACTGAACTCAAAATTCCTAATTGAAGATACCATTAATTGGTTGAAAATAACTTGTTTGTTGAAGTTGGGACAACCAAGAAATTTTTGGCCATAATTCTTCTCAGTCCAGGTTGTCTTAGCTTGAAGTACCAGACCATAGTAGCAATGTTGGCTAATGCTTCCACTCCCGTTAAATGTTGTTGAACAAACAGAACCAGGGTTGCTTCTAACTTCCATCATAGTAGTTAGGGAAGAGTAGATCCAACTGAAAATAAGGGAATTAGGATGAAATGGCAGGTGAAAGGAGGAAAGGGGGGAGAAGATCTAAAGGGGGAAGACGACCTAAAGGGGGAAGAAGACCTAAATTGCATTGGCACATAGATGCCAAAATCGTGACAACATAGATGTGAGAAAATCACAGCAACACATATCTGGATTTCACACAGACAGTAGTACGAAAATGGAGTGTTATAGTGCAGATGGTAGAGGTGATCGTCTCCCTATTGTCACCTTGTCACCTGGGAAGTCGGAGGATCCTGAGGTGGAGGTGGGTCGCTCCTTATTATGCCGGTTCACCTTGTGCTGACGAAGCCACCTAACTGCTATGGCAGCGGCCAAAGTGTTGGATTGTGAAACTTGCAAACAAACAACGAGCGGGGGAGCCAGAGAGTGGGTAGTGGGGAGAGGGAGAGCAGAGAGCGAGTGACGGAGAGAGAGAGTGCCAAGAAGCAACAGTAGCTCACCGGCAAATCTAGGCACCAGCAGCTCACCGTGCAAGCAAGAAGGTCACCGACAGATCTCGTTCGGCTGCCGAGCCTCAGTCGACAAAGAGGGCGCCGGAAAGCGGAAATAGTAGGGGAGAGAGGGAGAGAGAGCGGGGAGAGAGAGAGTCAGGTGACAGAGGGAGAGAGAATGTCTGGGTGGGGTGGACCCAACGTATGTGGTTGCATTAGTGGGTGGGATAATTCCCAGCCACTAATCAAAATCGAGGAAGATCCAAGGGCTTAAAACTTGATTGTATTCTGGCCCCAATACACTTAAGAGTATCCTAGTCTAACTCTCTCTCTCTCTCTCTCTCTATATATATATATATATATACATACATATATATACACATATAAGAGAGAGAAAGAATTTGAAACTGTATGTATGCATGTATGTATGTATGTATGTATGTATATATATGTATATATACATACATATATATACATATATATATATATATATATATATATATATATATATATATGTGTGTGTGTGTGTGTGTGTGTGTGTGAATAGAACCACAAATACTACATTCTTTATCAAATGAATCATGACCTTTTACATAATATCCCCATAGGAAACATGGGAGGAACATGCAATGCTTGAAAAGGAAACTAACTAGTGCATGAAGATAAACCCTACTCCCTTTGAATTATACAAAAATCACACAAGAGTTCAAGCCAATATTAATGAATAGTCTAGTAGATTAGAAAGAAGAATCATTTGGTAGAGTCTAAAATAATGAATAACAAAATATACCAATACAATGGCATTGGTATGATGTGCAAAGATATAAAAACACAAATTCACAGTAACATATTTTCTTGGCTAGAAAAAATAAAATGGCAAGAAATAAAGAAATAACTTCAAAATCTTTCCTTTTTACACAAAGTATATTATAAGTGCATGTCCATTATACCAACTTCCCATAGCAAGGGTTTGTGAGGCACGTAAAGTCTAAATGTTGAGAGTTAACCCTTGTTTCAAGTACGCTAGGGATTGCAAGCCTAAATGTCGAGAGGTATCTCTATATCTTGTTGTATCCTTAATTGATTGAGATAAGTAGGTCAACTGAGCCTATAACATACTCAATTCTAGGTTTTTTCCTTATCCATTATTAATATTTTCTTCTAATAAAATAAGATGAGTGCATTTCCCCTAATTTGTGAAACTTTTGACCTAAAATAGCATATTTAGATAATAATTGGCTTTTAAAAGGGTCTGCATGAAAAATATCCATTATAAGGTTAGAATCTTGTTAATAAATAACCCACTATAAGATACAACTCTCTTGAATACTCTTATGAATGAGGTGAGGTAAATAAAGGGCTAACACATTAATTAGAATCAAAATGTAATTATGAATAGGATTTTTGTACACTAAATGATACTTAATATGTAAGTAAAGAATTGAGGCCTTAAACATTTAAAAAAATCTAAAATATAGCCCCAAATCAGACTATTGGTAAACCTCCAAAGTTGGGGTCAATAGGATGTTAAATACACCTTTTAATTAAGTAGAGATGGAGAAATACTAGGTGAGATGAAAATTTAATTGAAGTTAATGTGTAATGCTTCACAGTAGCATAATCATGTGAATTAATCATGTGTCACATGAGTCAAAAGTGTTGTGTGTGATCTGATGGTGGCAATTTTGCGTATGAGATGGACTGGATGGTTGACATCCATCTTCAACCTTCGTCGACTAGGTTTTCATAACAACAATTTGAGTGAGTTTTGAATGACGTTTTCTTCCGTGACACTTGAAGAATCAACTTAATTCTTTTGCCATTGAATTAGTGTTGAATTGTCATTTTAGTAGAGGAATTACTTGTATGTTTCATATCTATTCGTGGAAGCACCTAAATTGTGTCCTAGCCTCTCAGTCACAATAAGGCTTAAATTTGTAGATAATCTATGCTATTCTACAACCCAAACTGCATTTCATCCTCCTTTCCCCTTCAATTTCAACCTGAAGATCCATGTTTTTCTTTTCCAAACCAATCCTCCTTCACCTGCCTTTCCAGCATAGTGATAGGTCTTCATGTGATCTCCAACACATTGACCATGCGCTAACAATCACCAAACCCTGCTCTTCATTTTCCTTGACTTATTTTGACATGCAAATATCAAAGTTTCTTCTCAATCTACATCCATCACTGTGATCTCATTGGAACTATGAATCCTTCAACCCAATGGTCGTAGAGCCCAAACTAGTGCTTATTAATCTTGTATCATCGCCATAGAGTCATTATTTTAGTTTCCAACAGATGAGGAATCAAGCAACAAGGTCTAGCCATCGGATTCAAAGCTCCAATTGAGCTCCTACTAACTATGTGTGGGAGGTAGAAGATGAACCCCCTAAGGGAAATCCCTAGGATACCCCCTATATTTATTTTAATGGTCATGTTTCCATGGGAAATTTTTTCAGTCTTCATTTTCATTCCACACCTTGGTTGTGTGACATTTTGATATCAATATGCAAATTGTGCGTCGTCATGTTTGGTTAGTTAATAATCACACACATGGGGTTCAAAACTCATATTAAATAATATAGAGCTCAAAAAATTATAAAATTACATGTTTTGATAATTAAAAGATCCATTTAATGGTATTGTTTTCAAAGTCAAAATCTAAAGTTATCATTAAGGTCATTTAAGGCTTAATAAACTAGAAAAAATATCTAATAATCATTTTGCATACTTTTACTGGAATTAGGTATTTGGAATCTTGACTCCGAACCCTAGGAATATTTTGGAGAACTTAAGGCTTGAGTAAGAGGTATGTGCATCTCCCAATTTTATTTGGAGATTTATATGACCTTTACCTATTTTCCCAAAATGAGGAAATTCTCTTTTGTTGGCCATTCTTATTATTACTTAAAAATCCTTAAATTATGAAATTGTTTATTTGATTCTTTTGAACATAGTGTCTACGACTCACACTTGTCGTGCCATTTGAAAATTTAAATATGATTGAAGTATATGTCTTGCTTCTCAATATATGCAAGTTGAATGTTAGACTTTTTATCTAGAGTAGTGGTGCATGTACACAACCATTTATATAACATGGAGCACATATTCCACTCACATCCACCATTAATTTTTTAGGCCATGATCTAATGGGTTATGGTCCTATTTTAGATGTATGGATTATCAGATATATGCATGCAGTTATTTTTATTTGTTATATTATTAAATGATGATGGAAATACACCTTATGATGTTATGTTATTTTTTAATGCATCTTCTTTTATTTATATCATGTTGAACTTACCCACTTGTAATAACCCCCTCTTGATAGGAAACCCCACTTTTATACATATTTGATCTAAATATCTTTAGAATTCTTTATTAATGCATGTATGCATGTCCTTATTGAGGTTGTGCACACTTTGGTTGCACATACAACATCAATTTCACATAGGGGCCCTACCGCAATGGCCTTAATTTGAACCCTAGGCCCCTATTGTAACATACCTGACCTGGGTTATGGCCTAACCCTAGAAGTTTTGCTTAAGTAAGTCATTTACAAACTTGTTTTAATCTTTTGAATAGTAATTAAGACTTTTTGTGAAGTTTAATTATTTTCAGGTTTGAATTTATTTGCAAACTATTTGTGCATTATATGATAGTCTGAGTGCAAAGTGAAATTTACCCAAGATGAGGGGTTATATTGCAAATGTCACATGATGAATGTACCCTAAGTGTTTTAATATCATAATAGAGAGAATGATGCTAAGTGGTGGCTTGTGGAAAGCCTAAATTCTAAAGTAAGAACTTGTTTGAATAATGCTAAGTGCTTTGTGCATCAATTGTGGTACAAAATGTAATATATCCAAAATGAAGGGTTGATGTGCAAATTACTACTTCTAAAGTGTCCTTACTCCTTCCTAGTGTCATATAGAGGAGAGATAAATAAGGAGACACTATGTTTGAATCATTTTAGAGTGGTAGCACTCTTAGTGATGAAAAAACCAAGGAAGATGTATAGTTGAAAGCTTTATATGAGCAATATCAAGTTATAGACTTATTATAAGAGTCCCTATCGGCCAAGGAGCCATAGAGGAAGTCTCCTATCAGTTTTTTTACTCTTGGCTTTGCCCATGATGGGATAAGCACTTCAAGGAATTCATATGTATCAGTTTGCAACTTTTCTTTGGAAAAGGTTGTGTTGAATATAATAATAATGTTAGTGGAAGTAACTTGCCCTAGAAGATAACCAAAGGGACGACCCTTATCCTTTGCATTATCCTTAAGTTCTTATTTTGCATGGCAAGATAAAGATGGGATGCATGCAAATACATGTGTCAATCCATGCATGTCCATGTGGCACTTAGTATCTTAAGGTAATGACACCTCTTACACTCTTTTTCATAAACCACAAGTATAAATACCATTCTCTTCACCTATTAGTAGAATTTTCGGATCTTGTTGACATATTTCCCTTAGATATCGTGCATAGCACTTTGGTATCAAGCATAAGCAAAGGAGTGTCGAGTTTAGAGCTTAGTATTGGCCATAGAAGAAGGATATCGACCAAGCAAGGTGATATCGACCATAGAGAGGGATATCGGCCACAAGAGTGAAGATATCGTGCAAGTGCTAAGGAGCTCAAGTCTTGGACTTTAATAAACTCATCTTCAACCTTGTGAACGTGAAGACTTGGAGCTTGGAGCTTGGAAGTGTTCTAGAGGCGGGTTATATAACTTGAACCCAACTATGTTATTATTCACCTTCAATATTGTTGAACTTGTTGATTTATTTTCAATTTTGAATTTCTTTGAATAATTGATGTTCCTTTGAGTTCCAATAAGTTGTTAGGACTGTTGTCCATGAACTATAATAAGCAAGACAAAGGTCTTGAGGTTGATGGCATCATCATGGTACAACCCGATATGGGGTTGAAGTACCTTAAACCTGATATATGAAAACCCAAGATGATGGGTAACTCGATATTGTAATAGGTGATACCTCATGAACAATATGAGTGATATCTCATGGACGATACGAGTAGTACCTATTTGTGCCTTGTGATCAATATGTGGTTAAGTTCATACTTCATGCATGAAATGGTACACTCTACCCAATATGGTTAAAACCCTAGATGATGAAGTGAAAACTGGCATGCCTTTGAAACTCGACATACCCATATCACTTTGTGATGGGTTGAAGAACTCAACTAGATACCTAGCTTGTTATTCAATCATATGATACAACTAATTCTTGGAAGGAATGAAAGAATATGAGCATAATGGTTTGCCTGATATACTAACCCGATATGTTAGCCAATATGCCAATACGATATGAAGACTTAATATAGGAACCCGATATGAGAATCCAATATGGTAACCCGATATGACATGATGTATAGACTGCTAAAAATAATACCATGATGAAGCATCTATCCTATGCCCGACATGGTGCACACCTTGTGCACGATATGGAACCAAATATACCCTTATACCCGATATGAGGTCAAGTATCTAGCACATACACAGTATGAGGTTCACTTGAGATGATAAGAACTAAGTGATAGCTAACCCGAGATGGATACACGATATGGTGTTAGGGGATACACCCTAAAACACGATATGGTGATGTGGTCACACCATATGCCCGATATGGATACACGATATGATGATAGGTGTATCTTAAACACGATATGGTAGCATACACACAATGATGCCTGATATGGTGGGGATACTTCAATCCAATATATTTGACTAAGTGATATATGTTGTGTGTTGTGTTAAATGAAACATTAAAAGATAATGAGTTTAATGCAATTTGATAACTATGAGCTAACGTATCTCAAGAGGAGAATTGAGTCAACCTAGTAAAAGTATTCTGCAATCAAAATCCTTGTGAGGATGAGAGAGAAACTAAGATTTGAATGTTAACCATGTAATAAGTATATGCTGACACTTCTAGTATGAATGGAGTTTAAATTAGGGCTTAAAATTTAATGATGTGATCTTAAAACCCTAATTGGTCAATAAAGGTAAATCTTAACCCTAAGAATGGGTGATGAGATGATTTGAAACCCTAATCGGTTGATGAAGGGAAACTCTAACTTAATGGGAAGAATGTATTTCTTTTGAATTACATGCTTATGACATGTATTTAATATTGTTGTTAGCATGATATACTAACCATACATGTATCATAAGATGATGAGCATTGCTAAGTAAGAGCTATGATGCTTATATGATACAAATTTGATGAGCTTTGTGAACTATGTGAAATAATACCTTGGTCTGATGACCTAGAGGTAATGGTTACTTGACAAGAGGTAACAATACTCAGTGATGAATTAAGGGTTTGAATACCCAAGCATGATGATGATAAGAGATTGAGATCCTAAGTGTTATATGTGTTCCAAAGATTCATGAAAGTACTTGATAAAAGTATTATACCTTTCTTTGTGGCATCTGATATAATTCTTGCTTGCAACTTGATTGATGCTAAAAGATATTGTAATACACTTAATTAAGAAAAAGAAATGTTATCATGTAGTTTCCCAGACCATAGATCCATTCAGTGTCAGGATTTGCTGAATGGTGAAACGAGTTTAAATCGATATACATATTTTTTAATATGTAATTATTATACTAGGGTGCTCAGTGGACTCCCCAACTAAACAGGGGTGCTCAGTGGACTCCCCAACTACACCACATTGCTTAGTGGACTTCCTAACGAAACTAAAACTAGGATCGCTCAGTGTTCATCCTTATGACAAATAATTAGGGAAATCTTAGTGGTCTTCTCCCGAAGAGAGTACATGCTGTGGATGTAACTCTATAGCAAAGATGCCTCTATTCCCCGACAAGCTAATTGCAGTTGACACAAGATGTCCTGTCAGTTATCTCGTACTGACCGAGACATGTGAGGTCTTGATAGTCGGCTCTGCCACTGACCTTATACGATACCGATTTCGACTTATTAGTGATTGGTTGGAGCATGAGCGGTATACCTCATCTCCTCTGGGCATAAGTGTGAATGTGAACATGTAATTAGCCGTGTAGCTTATTTGCTTAAGGATCGAATACAGAAAACATTGGTTGATACCTTATTACTTTTGTACATCTTAGTAGATAGATGTTATACATGTTCTTCATATTCCTTATACAACAAATAGATGATTATAACTCTGTTATGAATAATTGAACTATCTTATTAATGCTATTGCTTTGCACTACAAATATACCTATTAATTGCATAAAGTATCCTCTGCTTAGTTTTATACTATTTCCTATGATAATAATATTGTCGGCAGAGAGTTATATCTCTCACTGGGACAATAGTCTCACCCCGTGGGATCCACAATTTTTTGGTGGATGCAGACGAGGAGGTAGAAACTGGATTATAGAGGAAGGACCACATCAACAGGGATAGCGATAGTAGCTCTGGTTGAGTGTACTATTTGTCGTGTCTTGTAAATAGAAGTCCTATGTGTCATCTCTGTACTCTCAGGTCCTTGGAAGATAGTTCTTAGTGGTTCTTACGAACGACTTGAGATTTTGTTTTGATTACCTCGAGTTTTTATATTGTTGTTGTATATGTTTGAGTAAAGCAACTGGTACTTGTTATCCTCGAGATGAGATGGTACAATGTATGCACGATACAAACCATGATGTATATAAAGTTTTGGTTCTTTCTGTAAGAGTTTCTTGTAAGAGGATCTATGTGAAAAATGGTTTTAATTCTTAGTGATTTTTGTTAATTCCGTTGCTTATGGTTATTCTGCGATTATTACTGGTGATGGCTTGATTTGTATTCCAGCCGTCACAAAGTTTTGATATCAGAGCCTAAGGTTCACTGAGTCTATAGAGACATAACATTAAGTTTGTTGAGTCTACTCTAGTGTCTTCCAGTGTATCTTATAGTGACTTCTCCTCATACAGAAGAAGAAGTAAAACTGAAAGATGGCTGGAGCGCATGAAGAACATGCTGCTGAGAGCAGTGTTGCTGCACCAGGAGGTGGTGCAAGGGATCAGGCTAGAGAAGAACTAGTGCCTGAGAATCCCCAGCTTGACCAAGCTATGTTAGAAAACCCAGCCTTTCATGCTCTTTTTGGGCAGATCATGAATATGATGATGCATATGGTTGATCGGATACCAACACCAACACCTAGGGTACCTGTTTCTAGTGAGGGACATGGATCTGGTAAGACCTTTGAGTGGTTGTGTCGGGTAGGATCCACTGAATATGCTGGAACAACTGACCCAACAGACGCTGATTCATAGCTTACTGAGATAGAGAAAGCCTTTAGGATCCTTGACATTCTGGAGGCTGATAAAGTTAAGCATGTTGTTTACCTTCTGAAAGGAAGCGCTGGCCATTAGTGGGCCATTGAAGAAGAGAAAAGACCTGGTGTTGAGGTCGGATGGTAGGAATTCCGACGAGAGTTTTTCAGTAGATACTTTCCCAAGACTTATCTGGATGAGAAGATCTCGCAGTTTGAGCGGATTAAACAGGGACCGATGAAGATTAGCGAGTATTAAGCTAAGTTTATGGAGATTTTGTGGTTCTGTCTGCACATGGATACTACAGATGAGAAGAGAATTCAACATTTAGAGAAGGGTCTGAACACTAAATTAACCACACCTGTATCTGCTCTAGAGAATAGAGAGAGGTTTGCCACCTTTGTGAAGTCAGTTAGGCAGATAGAGAGGTCCGTGACTGAGAAATTTGAGGTGAATAGTAGGAAAGTACCTGCATAGTTCCAGGGTCATAGGTCTGGAAGTTTTAAGAAACTAAGGTTTACTGCACCAGTAGAACGACAGAGGTTTAGTGCTCAGACGCAGTGGACGTCTAGTAGAGGTAGATGCCATAGTTTTCTGCCAAATAGAGCCCATAGCTTAGCATCGATGTCAGTGACAGGACCACATAGATTGCAATGGGAGGATAAAGTATACTATAGGTATAGGAAGACATGACATCTGATAAAGGATTGTCCAGTTAGAGACGTGAAAGTAACCCAACCACCAAGGCAGAGTCAACAAGGCTCTCAGAGACAACAGTTTGGTAATGACACACGAGGATGTGGACAAGCATCCCAAGCAGGATCATCTACACCAGCCAATTGAGAACGAGGTCGGAAATAGGAAACTGCGAGATTCTATGCTATGAATAAGCCGGAGGCAGTGGTTAATTTACGAGTCGTGACAGGTCAGATGGAATTATTTCATTTTGATATGTCTTCATCTTGCTTCGTATCTGTTTTGATTGATCCGGGTGCTACACATTCCTTTATCACTCAAGAAGTGATTCATGACTGCAATATGATTGTCAATTGTAGAATAGATAATAAATTATTAGAAACTCTGTTAGTCAGACTTGTAGTGTTGCAGGAGGTATGCTCTCCTTGTGTTCTTTCTTTCTCAGAACACAACATTCAGGTGGATCTTATACCACTTGAAATGCACATGTTTGATGTAATTCTCTGGATGGATACCCTAGATAAGTATAAGGTTGTCTTGGATTGTGGTTCCAAGCAAGCTATGTTTACACACGGTGATAAGACATGGATTTTTTAGGGGGACAGAAAGATTCTTTCAACCTGTCTAGTATCAACAATGGTAGTTGAGAAGCTGATGCGACAAGGATGTGAAACATTCTTAGCACATGTAATAGACACCAGAGTAGAGAGTCCTAGTCTTTTTGAAGTTTCGGTTGTCAGGGAATTTGAGGATGTGTTTCCCGAGGAATTTCCAGATATTCCACCACCCCGAAAGATTGATTTTGAGATTAATCTTATTCTGGGTATGCAACTCATAGGCCAAACACTTTATAAGATGGCACCAGCTAAGATGATAGAGCTAAAGAAACTGTTAAAAGAGTTGCTTGAAAAAGGTTTCATTCAACCGAGTACTTCACCTTGGGGTGCTCCAATTCTTTTTGTTAAAAAGAAATATGGGTCTATGAGACTATGTATAGACTATAGACAGCTTAACAAGGTGACAATAAAGAACAAATATCCTCTGCTAAGGATAGATGATCTATTTGACCAGTTGTGTGGTGCAACAATGTTCTCTAAGATAGATCTAAGGTCAGGATATCATCAGTTACGTATCAAGGAGAGTGACATACCTAAGTCAACCTTAAGGACGAGGTATGGTCATTATGAGTTTGTAGTTATGTCGTTTGGACTAAATAATGCACCAGCTGCATTCATGGAGTTGATGAATAGAATATCCTGGCCATTCCTTGATCAGTTTATAGTGGTTTTCATAGGCGACATCCTAATTTATAGTAGAGATGGTCAACAACATGAACAACACCTTCGCCAAGCCTTGACTTTGTTAGGAAAACACAAGTTATGTGCTAAGTTTAGCAAGTGCGATATCTGGTTGTCAGAAGTATCCTTTCTTGGACACGTTATATCTGCTTAAGGTATTCGTGTTGATCATAAGAAAGTAGAGTCTATTGTGGAGTGGGAATAGCCCAAGACACTAACTGAGATTTGTAGTTTCCTAGGTTTGGCAGGTTACTACAGAAGGTTTATCATAGATTTCAGTTTGTAGCATTACCCCTAACTAGGTTGACCAGGAAGGAAGTTCTTTTTGTCCGGAATGACAAATGTCAACATTCTTTCTAGTTGTTGAAAGAAAGGTTGACTAGTGCATCTGTGTTGGTTTTACCTGAGCAAGGAAAGGGATATTGATATGGGTCGTGCCTCTGTTAAGGGAGGCGGATTCAGAAGGAATCAAAATTTTAAATTTATAACCTGAAACCCTCAAGGACCCCTGCAACTTTTATTATGGGGTCGAAGTAGATATACGGGGTCAAACACAGGGACGTGGTGACATTTAGAATGCTTGAGATTTCATTCTTGAGTCAGATAAGCCAAGATGATAGTCGGGAAAGTAAGGAGCTATAACTAGTCTAGCGGATTGTCATGAATTAAAACAAAACAAATAAAAGAAAATAAATCAGACTCTGTAGGATTCTACTAATCAGAAAGAAGGAGTTCCTGGCTATGTAACCACAAATTGGGCAGTCTATGCACCCGTTCTCAGGCGTAGACAACCCTCGAACACCTCAACAAGCAACCAACCTTCAAACATAGCACACACCGTGGTATCTGTTCCTGTGGGGTCATCCCACTCGCTCTGATGTAGTGTGACCAAAACCTATCTATGGTATGAAACCTCTCTCGAGGATGACAAACCAACATCCTAGAATATTTTGGATATCTTCTCAGGTCTAGAATATTATGGGATGTTAGGAACAGATGACCTTAGACTGTCCTCCTTTCATATTTCGATTCAAACTATCTTCTCTTGTCTATCTCTAAAACAAATCTCTTGATATAGGCAGAAATAGCAGTTCAAGCAAGAAAGAGATCAACCAAACTAGCAATCATAACCACAAAGAGAAGATAGAACATAAAACATACTAGATCTGGATTAAATTTACTTGCTTAAGGCAAAAGTACATAAACATGCCCAAAATGGGCTACATAGCCAAGAAGGAGCTCAACTAGCCATGGACAAGCATAGTTGGCACCAAAAAAAGATAAAAGAACATCGTTTGTATGGAAACCAAGGGGAACAAAAGAAGAAAGGAGAAGAAGAAGAGATTTAGCCCATAGAGGAGAGGTGGCTCTCGCTCCCTAGCCTCTATATAGGTCGGATCTTGTCCTTGGGTCGTCCTTCTTGATCTTCTGGACTCCTCAACCTCCTTTCTCTCTAGATCTACCCTGAATAGTAGCTTGGTTTGTGGATGGCAGTGGAAGATGATGGTGTGGGCATTCTCCTTCTCTCGAAGAAGATGGGTCCTCAATCTTCTCTCTCCTCAACTTGCGCCTTTGGAGATCTAAGACCAGAGGTGGAAGATGGTGGGGGATGGAAGCACGCTGAAGAGACGGGCGTAGAATGAGCACTTCGGCCTTCTCAGACCTCCAGACTCTCCCACAGGGCTCTGGGAACCTCACCGGGTTGGAACCAACCGCTGGAAAACTCCCCAGATCTGAACCCTTCTTCAGGTGGAGAGGGGCGTGTATTTATAGGCAAAATGGTCGAGGTCTGCACCGACTTAACTTTGCGGTCACTGTCGTGGTCGATGTAGATACCGCGGTCACGGTCAAGGTTACTTCTTCTTGGCCGTGATCGTTGTCCAGGAAGATGTACCTCGATTGTGGTTAGTTCATCAGTGGTGGCAGTGGCTTGGATAGCGGTCGAGGTGTATATCCAGACTGCAGCCGTGATGGAGTCAAATACCACAGTCGTAGTTGGGGTGAGCATGAGTACCGTGGTCGTGGTTGGGACCCTGAGGACCGCGGTCGCGATGTAGACTTAGCTGCTGCAAAAACATATGGAATTGGGGAGAAATCATGGATAATAGATGTCTTTTCAGGTTTGGTGCTTGCAAGTCCCAAAACTGGCTAGTTGAGCAACTTTATCTAAGAAAAGACATAAATTACTAAAAGATAATAAACATGGGTTATTTTGGGCATATTAAGGCATAGTGACACAAAACCATAAATAAATGCTTAGTATAAATGCATAAATGTGGGTGTTATCAACTACCCCAAGCTCAAACCTTTGCTTGTCCTCAAGCAAGACTGTGCTCAAAGAAAAAAAGATAACATCCAAAATAAACTTGGCAATGAATGCTAAGTTTAAGAAAAATAGTTTAAAACATCAATTCTCTTGAGCCATGTCGTTTTAGAACAAACCCCCACCAATCAAGCACAATCCTGCCAAAGTAAGATCAAAGAGCAACCAGGAAAGATTAAGATAGTCCACTATAACCTGTCGATACTCATGAGGGTTTAAATCATAATTATACAACATAAAAACATTGTCACATAGATGATCACGCGGGTGATGAGAAATGAGCAAACATCATGTATCCATGTAGACCAATCAGGGACAACACGCCTCTCACTTATTCAGGTCCTAAGAAGCAAAGCAAAAAGACTTTAATGACTTTTGAGGATCCCGATCTGTGTCAGTATGGTCCATGTAACGAGAAACAGTCCCTACAGTCCAAGCCAGTTGGCCAGAGCAGTGAGACAAACTCCTCGTACTACGCTCGAACCAACCCTTCTACTGGGATGATCTCATAGGTCTCCTAGGAGTTCCTAGTGACTCTCTAATGAGCTTCTGGAGTGATACTAGTAGGCATTACATACCCACGTTCATGAGCGCAGTCGTACACCAGTTGGGAATCATCCTCAACTCTCATGAAAGAGGAAATAAGCGCTCATTTATTCACACTTAGGCTTTTATTCTCTGCATTCTAATTTATAGGCTTGGGTGAGAACTCTTTTGATGTTTTTGGGATTTTGTGGGTGACCAAGCCTCTTTTGCAATTTTTTATCATCTTTTTGACTCAATCTAAGGTGAGAAGGCATGTATTCCATCTAGGAAAACATATCAACATGAATATAGATCAAAACTCATCATTATCCGCTTGACACCTATGTCGAAAGATAGTAATTATGATTCAAGGGTCCTTGGAATAGAGGCGAGCTTGTGAAACACCAACTAGGAGTCTTTGATCATTCTTTAGCCTTTTCCAGTGGTCCTGAATCTTGGATTTGTCATTTACAACATAGATCAAGGACATAAAGTTTTAATCTATGAAAAAGTCACATAACCTTAGATTCATTACCAAACTTAAGGAAAAACTCAATGAGCAAGTCAAGCAAAAGATCAAGTAGTTTAAGATGAAACATTTTAGGCATAATGATAAGCATTTAGCTATAAGAATTGCATTGCATAACCTTAATTGCAAAGCTACAAATTACGAAACAAAGTCTTACAAAGCTGAAAATTTATGCTAAATGTAGGGAGTAAACATGCATGCATGAAGAATGAAGAGATAGAATGGTGAATAACCTACCACCCCAAGCTTAAAATTTTGCTCGTCCTTGAGCACGACCTAAGCTTAGTATAGTAGGGTGGGAATGCATGGAAGTTAGGGTGGGAAATCTCATTAAAGTCCTAAAATGATGCATGTATGCAAGGAAAAATTTAAGCAGCTAAAAAAAGAGTTTATTTTAACAAAACAAAAAGAAAAGAAAGGAGTAAGAGAAAGGGGGTGGCTGCCCCACGATACCGACAATGGGATCCCAAATTCTAAGTTTTGGGACCAGTGTCACCAGTGTCTTGCCGAAGGGATCCGCCACATAATAGGGGTAGAATAGGCAGAGATGTGGGCCCTTCTGAGTCTGAATAAGAGGAATAAAATTTGGCAACTCGTTGAAGTCATCTCCGTGTTGGGGTTTACTTGAACTGCATTGGGATGAATTATTTGGCAAATCATCTTCAAGGTACCTTCCAAGATATGAATCTGAACAAGAAGGCCCTAGGATGTCGAAATAGGATGAGATGGAGGGGAGTGGTTTAATGTCTTCTGGAGGACTCATCTCTTCTCTCTCCATCTCTAAACTTGAGGTTGGATGCTCAGATAAATTTTTATTTATAGTCTAAGTCATCCAATCATCTTCTGAACAAGAAATACCCCCAGAAGAATCTATTTGTGGTTCTGCCTCCCCATGCTTGTCGCCTTCTGTGGGGTCTAGGGTGTCTTCATGCTCAACAGCCATGTTTTAGTGGATTGTCCATCCTACTCCATTGATATCCACAAAGCCTTTTAAGGGAATGGTGGTAAATGTCAACTCATGCTGCTCCAACTCATCGTCATCAGTATATTCACTACTCCAATTTGCGCAGTTGCCATCGTCATCATCATCGAACAAATTGTTCCAAACCATGATTGGCGTACTGCTCAAGGCTAAGTGACAAGTCTCAATGTGAGAGCTATCACTCTGGTCTGGATCAATGTCTGACTCAGGTTCCTCAAACTAACCTTCTGGTTGCGAGGTTGTTTGTCTATTATAGTGAGGATAAGAGTCTTCATCATCGTCATCATACCATTCATGCGTGCTACTAGTATCTTCCATTGGTTGATCAGCTGAATCATCTGGATAAAATGAAGAGTTCCCCCAGGTTGAAAGTTCTTCATATAAAAATCCCCAGTTGATGGTCTGAATAGAATGGTAGGACAAGCTCCACTTCAGGCCCAATGGAATGGTTTTGATGAGTGTAATCTTCATGATTAAGCGGTGGAGCTTGCAACTGTGTGGTAACCAAATTGATGAGCCCTTGGAGCTTCCTTCCTTGTTCAACATCTTTTTCATGAAGCTGTTGGATTTGGGTAGCAATGCATTCAAGACCTGTCAATTACGCCTTGCACTCCTATTGTAGACTCGCTGTATCAAACTATTGTAGCTGGATGAATCCTTGCTCAACAGTTTGAAGTAAACTTCTACTGCAGTCTACAATCTCAGTGGCTACTTGGAGTTGGTGATCATGCTTCTCTAGTAGCTGTTGGAGTGGATTGACATCTTCTTGGAGATGAGGAGCTAAGGAGGTGAGTGTGTGGACACTTTCCCTGACAAGCTCCATTGCCCTAATCAGTTCTTGATCCCATGATAGCACGGGAGTCGAGGGTTGACTAGCAGTCTCCATAGTTGGAGCGTCTACATATGGTGACGGTGGGGGTGAATATAGCTTGACGAGTTGTAAGGCATGGCTTTCAATTATTTGCCAGCAGTCAGAACTATGAAAAAATTCAGGAGGACAGATGGACAAAGATGACTTGTCTTGTAGAAGCAAGATCCATGACTGAAAAAGTATAAGAAAAAGGAAAGCTATTCAGTATATATGAACAAGTATGTTTAAAATAAAAGAAAAACTATGCATATATATACATGCTTAAAAGTGACAGAACAAAATCTTTTAGGCATGTAAACGTGGAAAACCACGTCCCTGACAATGACGCCAAAAAGTTGATATGGCCCACGAATCACGCGTCCGATAAGGGAGGCGGGTTCAGAAGGAATCGAACTTTTAAATTTATAACCTGAAAGCTTCAAGGACCCCTGGAACTTTTATTACGGGGTCAAAGTAGATATACGGGGTCGAAAATAGGGACGTGGTGACATTTAGGATGCTTGAGATTTCATTCTTGAGTCAGATAAGCCAAGATGATAGTCGGGAAAGTAAGGAGCTAGAACTAGTCTAGCGGGTTATCACGAATTAAACCAAAACAAAGAAAAGAAAATAAAATAGAGTCTGTAGGATTCTACTAATCAGAGAGAAGGAGTTCCTGGCCATGTAACCACAAGTTGGAAAGTCTATGCACCCGTTCTCAGGTGTAGAAAACCCTCAAACACCTCAATAAGAAACCTACCTTCAAACATATCACACACCGTGGTATCTGTTCATGTGGGGTCATCCCACTCGCTCTCACGTAATGTGACTAAAACCCATCTGTGGTATGAAACCTCTCTCGAGGATGACAAACCAACATCCTAGAATATTCTAGATACCCTCTCAGGTCTAGAATATTCTGGGATGTTAGGAACAGACGACCTTGGACCGTCCTCCTTTCATATTTTGATTCAAACTATCTTCTCTTGTCTATCTCTACAACGAATCTCTCGATATAGGCAGAAATAGCAGTTCAAGCAAGAAAGAGATAAACCAAACTAGCAATCATAACCACAAAGAGAAGATAGAATAGAAAACATATAGATTTGGATTAAATCTACTTTCTTAAGGCAAAAGTACATAAACATGCCCAAAACGGGCTACATAGCCAAGAAGGAGCTCAACTAGACATGGACAAGCATAGTTGGCACCGAACAAAGATGAAAGAACATCGTTTGTACAGAAACAAAGGGGGACATAAGAAGAAAGGAGAAGAAGAAGAGATTTAGCCCATAGAGGATAGGTGGCTCTCGCTCCCTATCCTCTGTATAGGCTGGATCTCATCCTTGGGTCATCCTCCTTGATCTTCTGGACTCCTCAGCCTCCTTTCTCTCTAGATCTGCCCCAAACAACAACTTGGTTGGTGGATGGGGGTGGAAGATGATGGTGTGGGCATTCTTATTCTCTCAAAGAAGATGGGTCCTTAGTCTTCTCTCTCCTCAGATTCCGCCTTTGGAGATCTAAGACTAGAGGTGGAAGATGGTGGGGGATGGAAGCACGCTGAAGAGACGGGCATAGAATGAGCACTTCGGCCTTCTCAGACCTCCAGACTCTCCCACGGGGCTCTAGGAACCTCACTGGGTCAGAACCAACAGCTAGAAAACTCCCCAGATCTGAACCCTTCTTCAGGTGGAGAGGGGCGTGTATTTATAGGCGAAATGGTCAAGGTCTACACCGACTTAACTTCGTGGTCACGATCAATGTAGATACCACGGTCGTGGTCGAGGTTAATTCTTCTTGGTCGCGATTGTGGTCCAGGAAGATGTACCTCGATCGCGGTTAGTTCATCAGTGGCGGCGGTGGCTTAAATAGCGGTCGAGGTGTATATCTAGACTACAGTCATGGTGGAGTCAAATACCACGATCGCGGTTGGGGTGAGCGTGAGTACTGTGGTCGCGGTCTAGACCCTGAGGACCGCAGTCACGGTGTAGACTTAGTTGCTACAAAAACATATGGAATTGGGGAGAAATCATGGAGAATAGATGTCTTTTCAGGTTCGGTGCCTGCAAGTCCCAAAATTGGCTAGTTGAGCAACTTTATCTAAGAAAAGACATAATTTACTAAAAGATGATAAACATGGGTTATTTTGGGCATATTAAGGTTATAGTGACACAAAACTATAAATAAATGCTTAACATAAATGCATAAATTTGGGTATTATCAGATATGTTGTTTTCTGTGATGCTTCTAAGAATGGTCTAGGCTGTGTGCTGATGCAGAGTGATCACGTAGTTTCTTTTACTTCCCGACAGCTTAAGAAACATGAGGATAATTATCCGATGCATGATCTAGAATTAGTTGTAGTGGTTCACGCGTTAAAAATCTGGAGGTATTATCTCTATGGAGAAACATGTCAAATTTTTACAGATCATAAAAACTTAAAATACATTTTCTCACAACATGAGTTGAATATGAGACAACATCGCTGAATGGAGTTAATCAAGGACTATGATTATACAATTGATTATCATCCAGGAAAAGCCAATGTAGTGGCAGATGCACTCAGTAGAAAATATTTGTCTCCACCCATAGATAAAGCAAAATTGAATTCTTTAGTGTGTTGTAAACGGGATATGCTTGTCTCTTTAAGACAAATGAACATGCAGTTAGAAGTATCCTTGCTAGCTGGATTGTTAGCTGAGATGCATGTGAAACCTACTCTAAAAGAACAGATTAAAGAGGCACAACAGGTTGATACTCTGATTCAACAGATTAGGTCAAAGTTGGGCAGTGAGAAACGGGATGGTTTCTATGAGATAGAGGATAGGATAGTCTGTTACCATGGTAGAATGGTAGTTCCTGACATTAGTAACTTAAGAAAGTTAGTTGTGGAAGAAGCTCACTCATCCATGTATGCAATGCATCCAGGGAGCACCAAAATGTATCATAATTTAAAAGATATGTATTGGTGTCCCAATTTGAAGAAGGATGTAGCTGAGTTCGTTATGCAGTGTCCGGTGTGTCAGCAGGTAAAAGCATAACACCAGAAGCCTACGGGAACATTACAACCCCTACATATACCTTAGTGGAAATGGGATCACGTGACAATGGACTTTGTGGTTGGTCTACCTAGAATGACCAAAAGTCATGATTCCATTTGGGTGATAGTTGATAGGTTGACTAAGACAGTGCATTTCCTTCCTGTCAAAACAACCTATACTGCTGAGAAACTTGCATAGATCTACATAGATGAGATAGTGCGATTGCATGGAGTTCCAGCTATGATTGTGTCTGATAGAGGTCCCCAGTTTATAAGTCATTTTTGGGAATGACTATTTAAAGCCCTGGGTATGCATTTGAAGTTTAGTATAACTTTTCACCCTTAGACAGATGGGCAGTCTGAAAGAACTATACAGACTTTGTAAGACTTGCTTAGAGCATGTGTTCTTCAGTTTGTAGGAAGTTGGGACTTACACTTGAGCTTAATAGAGTTTGCCTACAACAATAGTTATCAGACTAGTATTGATATGGCACCATATGAAGACTTATATGGTAGACGATGTAGATCTCTGTTATGCTAGTTTGAGACAGGAGAATACCAACTTTTGGGTCTGAAGTTAGTGCAACAAACAACTGAAAAGATTAAAGTTATACAACAATAGTTGAAAGCTACACAAGATAGATAGAAGTCTTATGCCGATAAATGTTGTAGACCTTTAGAATTCCAAGTTGGAGACGGAGTGTATCTCAAGGTCTCTCCTTGGAAAGGTGTTCTCAGATTTGGGAAGAAGGGTAAGTTAGCTCCTAGATTTATGGGACCTTACCCAGTAACAACATGGATTGGAAAGGTAGCTTATAGGTTGGAATTGCCACCTGAGCTACATAGACTACATCCAGTGTTTCATGTGTCTATGCTAAGAAAGTATCATCTCGATACAGAGATGGTGTTGCAACCTATAGAGGTTGAATTGAATGAAGATATATTCTATGTGGAAGGCCCAATGATGATTCTTGACAGAAGAGTCAAGAAGTTGAAGAAGAAAGACATAGTTCTTGTAAAAGTTCTCTGGAATCATCATGGCATTGAAGGATCCACATGGGAGCTAGAGGAAGAGATGAGGAGGAAGTACCCTTCTCTTTTATCTTGAGATTTCGAGGATGAAATCCTTTTTAGGGGTTGATAATTGTAACATCCATGACCTGGGTATGGCCTATCCCTATAAGTTTTGCTTAATTAAGTCATTTACAAACTTTTTTAATCTTTTGAATAGTAATTAAGACTCTTTGTGAAGTTTATTTTCAAGTTTGAGCTTATTTGCAAACTATTTGTGTATTATATGATAGTCTGAGTGCAAAGTGCAATTTACCCAAGATGAGGGGTTATATTACAAATATCACATTATGAATGTACCCTAAGTGTTTTAACATCATAAGAGAGAGAATGATTCTAATTGGTTCTTATGGAAAGCCTAAATTCTAAAGTAAGAACGTGTTTGAATAATTCTAAGTGCTTTGTGCATCAATTGTGGTATAAAATGTAATATATCCAAAATGAAGGGTTGATGTGCAAATTACTACTTCTAAAGTGTCCTTACTCCTTCCTAGTGTCATCTATAGGAGAGAGAAAGAAGGAGACACTATGTTTGAATCATTTCAGAGTGGTAGCACTCTTAGTGATGAAAATACCAAGGAAGATGTATAGTTGAAAGCTTTATATGAGCAATATCAAGTTGTAGACTTATTATAGGAGTCTCTATCGACCAAGGAACCATAGAGGAAGTCTCCTTTCAGTTTGTTGACTCTTGGATTTTACCATGATGGGCTAAGCACTTCAAGGAAGTCATATGTATCGGTTTGCGACTTTTCTTTGGAAAAGATTGTGTTGAATATAATAATAATGTGAGTGGAAGTAACTTGCCCTAGAAGATAACCAAAGGGACGACCCTTATCCTTTGCATTATCCTTAATTTCTTATTTTTAATGGCAAGATAAAGATGGTATGTATTCAAATACATGTGTCAATCCATGCATGGCCATGTGGCACTTAGTAGCTTAAGGTAATGACACCTCTTACACTCTTTTTCATAAACCACAAGTATAAATACCACTCTCTTCACCTATAGTAGAATTTTTGGATCTTGTTACCATATTTCCATTAGATATCATTCATACCACTTTGGTATCATGCATAAGCAAAGGAGTGTCGAGTTTAGATCTTGGTATCGACCATAGAAGAAGGATATCGACCAAGCAAGGTGATATCGGCCATAAAGAGGGATATCGTTCACAAGAGTGAAGATATCGTGCAAGTACTAAGGAGCTCAAGTCTTGGACTTTGATAAACTCATCTTCAACCTTGTAAACAGGAAGACTTGAAGCTTGGAGCTTGGAGCTTGGAAGTGTTCTAGAGGCGGGTTATATAACTTGAACCCAACTATGTTATTATTCACCTTCAATATTGTTGAACTTATTGATTTACTTTCAATTTTGAATTTCTTTGAATAATTGATGTTCCTATGAGTTCCAATAAGTTGTTAGGACTGTTTTCCATGAACTAGAATAAGCAAGACAAAGGTCTTGAGTTTGATGACATCATCATGGTCCCTATATGGGATTGAAGTACCTTAAACCCGATATATGAAACCCAAGATGATGGGTAACTCAATATGGTAATCGGTGATACCTGATGAACAATATGAGTGATATCTCATGGACATCTCATGGACGATAAGAGTAGTACCTATTTTTACCTTGTGATTAATATGAGGTTAAGTTCATACTTCATGCACGATATGGTACACTCTACCCGGTATGGTTAAAACCCTAGATGAAGAAGTGAAACCCGACATGCCTTTGAAACCCGACATACCCCTATCACTTTGTGATGGGTTGAAGGTCTCAACTAGATACCTAGCTTGTTATTCAATCATATGATACAACTTATTCTCAGAAGGAATGAAAGAATATGAGCATTATGGTTTGCCCAATATACTAACCCAATATGTTAGCTAATATGCTAACACAAATTGAAGACTTAATATAGGAACCCCATATGAGAATACAATATGGTAACCCGATATGGCATGATGTATAGACTGCTAAAAACAATACCATGATGAAGCATCTATCCTATGCCTGACATGGTGTACACCTTGTGCACGATATGAAACCAAATATACCATTATACCCGATATGAGGTCAAGTATCTAGCCCATACACGATATGAGGTTAACCTGAGATGATAAGAACTAAGTGATAGCTAACCCAAGATGGATACACAATATGATGTTAGGGGATACACCCTAAAAACAATACATGATATGATGATAGGTGTATCTTAAACACGATATGGTAGCGTACACACTATGATGCCCGATATGGTGGGAATACTTCAATCCAATATATTTGACTAAGTGATATATGTTGTGTGTTGTGTTAAATGCAACATTAAAAGATAATGAGTTTAATGCAATTTGATAATTATGAGCTAACATATCTCAAGAGGAGAATTGATTCAACATAGTAAAAGTATGGTGCAATCAACATCCTAGTGAGGATGAGAGAGAAACTAAGATTTGAATGTTAACCATGTAATATGTATATGCTGATACTCCTAGTATGGATGGAGTTTAAATTAGGGCTTAATCTTTTATGATGTGATCTTGAAACCCTAATTGATTAATAAAGGTAAATCTTAACCCTAAGAATGGGTGATGAGATGATTTGAAACCCTAATCGGTTGTTGAAGGGAAACCCTAACTTAATGGGAAGAATGTGTTTCTTTTGCATTACATGGTTATGACATGTATTTAATATTGTTGTTAGCATGATATACTAACCATGCATGTATGATAAGATGACGAGCATTGCTAAGTAAGAGATATGATGCTTATATGATACAGATTCAATGAGCTTTGTGAACTATGTGAAATAATACCTTGGTCTGATGACCTAGAGGTAATGGTTACTTGATAAGAGGTAACAATACTCAGTGATGAATTAGGGGTTTGAATACCCAAGCATGATGATGATAAGAGATTGAGATCCTAAGTGTTATATGTGTTCCAAAGATTCATGAAAGTACTTGATAAAAGTATTATACCTTTCTTTGTGGCATCTGATATAATTCTTGCTTGCAACTTGATTGATGCTAAAAGATACTGTAATACACTTAATTAAGCAAGTGAAATGTTATCATATAGTTGCCGAGACCATAGATCCATTCAATGTCAGGATTTTTTGAATGGTGAAATGAGTTTAACTCGGTATACATATTTTTGAATATGTAATTATTATACTGGGGTGCTCAATGGACTCCCCACCTAAACAGGGGTGCTCAGTGGACTCCCCAACTACACCAGGTTGCTCAGTGGACTTCCTGATGAAACTAAAACTAGGATCACTCAGTTGTCTTCCTGATGACAAATAATCTGGGAAATCTCAGTGGTCTTCTCCTGAAGAGAGTACATGCTACAACTGTAACTCTACAGTGAAGATGCCACTATACCCTGACAAGCTAATTACAGTTGACACAAGATGTCCTTCCAATTATCTTATACTGACCGAGACAGGTGAGGTCTTGACAGCCGGCTCTGCCACTGACCTTGTATGGTACTGATTTTGACTTACTAGTGGTTGGTTGGATCATAAACAGTATACCTCATCTCCTCTGGGCATAAGTGTGAATCTGAACAAGTAATCAGCCGTGTAGCATATTTGCTTAAGGATCAAATATGAAAAACATTGGTCGATACCTTATTACTTTTCTACATCTTAGTAGATAGATGTTATACATGTTCTTCATATTCCTTATACAGTAAATAGATGATTATAACTCTGTTATGAATAATTGAACTATCTTATCAATGCTATTACTTTGCACTACAAATATATATGCTAATTGCATAAAGTATCCTCTGCTCAGTTTTATATTATTTCCTGTGATAATAATATTGTTGGCAGAGAGTTATATCTCTCACTGGGACAATAGTCTCACCCCGTGGGATCCACAATTTTTAGGTGGATTCGGACGAGGTGGTAGAAACCAGATTGCAGAGGATGGACCGCATCAACAAGGACAACAGTACTAGCTCAGGTTGAGTGTATTGTCTATCATGTCTTGTAGATAGAAGTCCTATGTGTCATCTCTGTACTCTCAGGTCCTTGGAAGATAGTTCTTAGTGGTTCTTACGAATGAATTAACATTTTGGTTTGATTACCTCGAGTTTTTATGTTGTTGTTGTATATGTTTGAGTAAAGCAACTGGTACTTGTTACCCTCGAGATGAGACAGTACAATGTATGTACGATACAAACCATGATGCATATACAGTTTTGGTTCTTTGTGTAAGAGTTTCCTGGAAGAGGATCTATGTGCAAAATGGTTTTAATTCTTAGTGATTTTTGTTAATTCTGCTTCTTATGGTTATTCCGCGATTATTACTGGTGATGGCTTGATTTGTAATCGGGTCGTCACACCTACTATCATTGACTTCTTAAGATTGAACCCTGAAACCTTGCACATGAGAATGTGAGATGTCCTTAACAAAGTTGATGCACAATATCATAATGAAAAACATGTTTTGGGTCCTTAATTAGATGCCCAAATGAAGATAAGGCATATTATACCTACCAATTAAGAGGGTCAAAAAAGATTTTATGGGAAAATTATATTCTCTCACAAGAAATTATCCCCTAAAATTGGGATTTCATAAAATTTATTAATTTGCACATTTTATATAGACTTTTCACCCACTTCTGCACACACTTTCAATCCATTTTGCACCTTGTTTCTCCTTTGATCAAACTTTATTTACCACCCTTTTAGTTATTTTACTCACCATGGTGTGTGATCACAAGTACATGATTTTCACGAAGAAATGAGGTCAATCCAACTAAAATTCGACCTTAGTTGGATCCCCAAAGAGTTTGCGTGCTTGATGGAGTGGATCTTGAAGAATTTGAAGGAACACAACATGTAACTTTACAGACACTCACATCCCTAGAGGAAGAGCAAGGACATGACATGTTGATACTAAAACACATCGTGTCTGCATGTTCAAGGGCTATGTTTCAACGTTCTTCCAACTCACACTATGTGTGTTTATTCAGACATGTTGTGTATCATCTGCTTAGGTCTTCTTCAGTTGTAGGTACATGGTGTGTCTTTCAGTGATCCACCATGCACTCTTCACAAAAGTAGTTCCACCCAACAGTTACACACTACGACACATCGTGCTTACCATTGAACACATTGTGTCTTTGATGTATTCTATAGTTTTGAAAAGACAACCATCCCACCTTTTAAATATAAAAATACTTGGATGGGATGGTTATCTCTTGTCATTCTAAATATTTTAGAAAGGTACAGAGCAAAAGGAAGGTGATTTTGGAGAGGAAGAAGAGGTTTTTTGGTAGAGAACATCCGTTCTTCATCCTTTCTTCTTCAAAGAGTGTGACAAAACTTCTCTACTCTGTATAGGCTTCTCGAGAGGGAAATTGTCTAAGTTGAAGCAACTAGAAGCATTGAATTTCATCCTCACCCTGGAGTTTTATCTCACCCAACTTCATTCTTCAGTTTCTTTTGCCTTTTCCTCTCTCTAACCATGTAAAACTCTGGAGTTTGTACCCCACACTTATGTTTCTTCATTATGCATGAGTAGAATGCTTTTTCTTGGGCATGGAAGAGTAGCTCCCATGCCATTGCTCATGTGAACTCGAATTTCTTAACATAATGCTAGTTATCTTACTTTTCCAAGAGTTTTTATGATATTAAATGGCTTGTATGTTTGCTTGACCATCAAACCTACATGTTTTATGCTTCTTTATACAATTTAGGATGATGCATGGAGGAGTATGGAGTATCTCTCTTAGCAACAAATCCTTGACCACGGGAGTGTCTAGAATACTTGAGGATCCATAGTTGTAGTTCAAATGCAAACATAGCCACAAGAATGATATGTATAGATGAGAACCGTCACTTATCACCGTAAGATGATGGCAACCTCCTTTGCAAGTTAATTAACATGTTAATTTTGTAGTTTCATGTGAGTAATGGTGGGGAAGTGAAATCCTATGTCCAAAATCTCTTAAAATATGATCTAAATCCCTTTAGTTTAGTTCTTCATTTCCTTTGATTGCAAATTAATGAAACATAATCCATCTCAACTATTACAAACTGATATAGATTGTTGAACTGTAACACACTTGTACCTAATAGTGCCTTGATCCCTTAGACGATCTCATTGCTACACACACCCATATACTTGTGTGGTAGTGCTTGAGTTTATAAATATTAAAACTTGCGCATTTAAGCATAACAAGTTTTTGGTGTTGTTGTTGGGGAGCATCAATATGTTTCTATCAAAGTAAGAGGTGTTAACTAGTAAGAAACACTAGATCACTCACATACTCATTTCATCATTCCATCATCATTTTTGCTATAAATTGTTTCTTCCATTGTTTGTTAAGTGTTCTCACCACTTGTCAATTCACGGGACTGCATGCGAAGATCAAAATTAGGTCTTCAACCATCAGTATTTCTAAACCCAGAAATAAAGTACAATCTTAGAATTCATAGACTAGCAAGGAGGAGTGAAAACTCTTCAAGCTTGGGAGACTCACAACCATCATCACCTCATCTTCACCAAATATCCAAGAACCAATCATGGAATACGACCGTCCTCTCAAGGACTTCGCCTCAAGCTACAATCAACATCGATGGGGCTATCAACAACCTAGAGATCAAGGTGAACAACTTCTCCTTCAGCCCGACAATCATGCAAATGATTCAGCAAAACCACTTTGGAGGGACTCCCATGAAAGACCCCAACCTTCATGTAGTTGAACTCTTGCAATATATGAATACTTCCAAGATTAATGGGGTTCATACGATGGTGTACGCCTACTATTGTTTCCATTTTCTCTACGGGATAGAGCCAAGGTGTGGATCTCTTCTTTTCTAAGAAATTCCATCAACAATTGGGATGAACTTCTTAAAGCCTTCTCTTATCCAAGTACTTCCCACCAAGTAAGATTGCTCAGTTGAGAAGACAACTGACCAGTTTCACTCAAGATGGAGAGACTTTGTATGATTCATGGGAAAGGTTCAAAGCCTCAAATGTCTTTGTACCCACCATAGTCTAAGCAACTGGCCGCTTCTTCAAATATTCTATAATGGGATTTACTATAAAACCAGGATGTCTATAGATGTTGCGGCTAATGGGCCCTAATGAATAAATCTTATAGGGAGGCATATGCTATAATTGAAGACATGGCAATCAATCATTACCAATGGAGTTCTGAAAGGAGTATGCAACCACCCTCATCTTCTGTTGCTTTCAGGAAATAAGCAGGCATCCATTCTATTAAATCAGTTGATCTAATTTCTGCAAAGATAGGTGCCCTCACTCAAACGTTTGAAAGGTTTCATACCAATGTTCTCATATGCCCCACATGACGCCGCTTATGTGGCCACATATGCGTATGCGGCCCTCAGTCGCTTCGCATATAACTATGCAGTGCTATTTTTGGGCATGGACCGAATATGTGGCATGTGGTCCGCATATGTGGCCGCTTAGGCCCCGCATTTCATTTGGTCACTTAAGTAAAAAAATAAATAAAACCTCAAATAAAATCAACCAAATTAAATGACAACTTCTTCTATATAGTTGTTTAAATCAGATTTTGAAATTTTACTACCTCAAAGCAGTGCAAAATATATTGTTACATTTCACAATTGTTAATGTTTCATTATGCTCTTTCCTTTACTCTTTTTTTCTCTTCTATTTCGCTCTAAGATTAGAACATGTTGCACTTGCCACAGTTCTTATTTTGTCTTGTATAAAAGGGGAATCTATTGCAGATATTAATTGGATATGATATTTACTTTTACAAAGTATCGAATCTGTGTGCTGTCTAGGGAGTAATTTATATTCCCTACGACTTTTTCTTCTCTATTTATTACTGATTTGATTTCTTCATATCATTTTGATGTTTTGATTTTGTTTTTATTCTTTTTATATTTCTACTTTGAACTACTATGTGTTGTATTACAATGATTATTCTTATTCTGTTCATTCAATAAATGTTCTGATATGAACTGCATGTGTTAGTGTGTTGTATTACTTGTATATTCTAGTACATTATATAAGCTTAGGGTTTTGTTGATTGATTTTTCTTCTTGATGATTGGAAAATATGTGTTTCTTCTTCTATGATGTAATGATCTGTTGGTACATTTTGGGCTATTAGGATACAAAACTAGATAGTATGAAATTTATGATTATAATTTTATTTTTTATTAAGTATATGTATAAAATATAGAATTTATTAAAAAAGTAATCCAAAAATGCATATGCCCCACTTATGCTCCTGCATTCTTCTTATACTCTATGCGGTACCCTGACCGAACGCATACCGCATAACACATTTCAAAACATTGTTTCATACTCAACCAACTCAACCTATGAATCTTATTTGTGATGCAAGCCAGGATTTGGGGGCAGATAGCTTCTCCTAGCTACCCTTATTTATTTCCTTTTGAGGAGATTGTAGAGTAGTGCAATATGGTAGGCAACTATGGGAACAAACAACTCTACAACCTATATTCCCACTCCTACAACCTAGGTTGGAGATACCATCCAAAATTTTCCTACCACAACAATGACACTAAGAATCCTCAAACACCGCATAACAATCAACCAAAACATGTTGGGAATAGACAATCTGCAAGAAGCAATCCTCCAACGTTTAATAAAAATAGCTGAAATTTCAACCAACTTTAGTCATATTTAAAACCCAGTCTTGAGTCACTTCTAGATAACTTTGTCTCATGTCAGATCAAGCAAAATGAAGAATTCTATCAAGAAGAACAATTGATGAAAGACACCATCCAACAAATTTTTGACAAAGTGGATGACATAGCTACACACACAAAGATTCTAGAGAATGAAGTTTCTCAATAGGCTCTTATAAATTAACAAACTCCTCCAGGTTCCCTTCCAAGCCAACCTGAATTGAACCCAAAAGATAAAGGGAATTTTGTTGCATCCAACTCCTTCTCAGGAGCACGTTGAAGAACAAGAAGATTGAAGAGTCTCACTCTGGAGTCAAAATGGAGGATGGTGTGGGAGTTTACTCCACATTTAGGATAGATTTCTCTACTAGCATTAGATCAAGAACTTATTCTCTTCTAAAATAAAATTTCCACAGATGAATGTAATAATTTAGACCCTTATGAGCATATATCATCGTCATTGTAGGTGTTGAGAAAAGAAAATCAAGTTCTATAGATATTCAATGAGACATGATGTGTGAAACACACGATGTGTCTCTACTCACAAAACATCAATTCAAGAAATCTCCAGAACACACGACGTCTCTATTTAAGACATGGTATGTACCATTCCAAAAGTTAGTTGCTAGAAAGTCAGACGACGTGTCAAAATTCAAGCACAACGTGTATGTTAGTTCATTCAAATGTTGATTATCTTCTGGAAACTTACATGTCATTCCTTTAATCAAACACGGTGTGTCATCATCCATTTGAAGATTTCAGGGAGTTCGCTGGAAAGCTACACGTTGTGTTTAAATTCACACACGACGTGCATTACACGAGTAAGCTCTCGCTAGAAACAAACATGACATACAATTAATTCAACACTGTGTGTCCTCATCAAGCAGATCAAAAAATACAAAGGGCAGCCAACATGTTCATTGGAACATGTCATGTTCTCCAAAACACACAATGTATTCATGACTTATAAATAGGATTTTTAGCCCCAATCTCCAGCCACTACCCTCATTTCTTCTATCACTCACAACATGTGTGCCTGTCTAGCAACTCTGTCCACAACAACTGTCAATCTCCCTTTGTGCATCCACCATCGATGACGAGATACACATTTTCCTCGACTCTAACTGCCAAAGCAGCCCCCACCTCCATCATCTCCACTCTATCTTCGATAATACACCAAATAAGTCCCATGCGAGCCGCCATTCTCCACCAAGCAACTGTCATCCTCACAAGGAGCCTCTATCCTCGACCAACTGTAGTTTTTGCTGACTCAAATCCACCCAAGAAAGCCGAAATTAGATCCAGATCCAAGAAAATTGCATTGTTCTTCCTCAACTCTGACTCCACCAAGCACTGTCGTCGTCACTGCGGCAAGCTCCCCCCACTTTTTCACTCGATCTAGGTCATCCTTGACCTGAACCTCACTACCAGTATAGAAGACATGACATGATCAAAGCCTGCACAATGTGACCCCTCCTTCATGCTTGACCTGTAGATCGCTTTCTTTCTAAAACACACGACGTGTGTCCATTCTGACATGTTGTGTCCTTCCATTCAGAAACAATTATCTACCACAAAGAAGACACGTCATGTCCTCCCTATGACATGTCACGTCCTCCCTCTAACACACCTTGTCCCTTGTTCTAGCAGCACAAGTGGGCCACCAATGGCACCAATCAAGCAAGGATCAAAATTTCATTGGGGGGAGAGCTCTTCCTCAGCTCCCAGCATGTCTCCACCACCTAGTTTAGAGTCACAGAGGCATAAGACACCACCTACCAAACATTGATCACTCATAGGGCTCTTCCTACGTGCTTCACCTGTGATAGAACTATGGAGGAATTGGGGTTCAAAGACAAGGTCATAGGTCTGGTAGAGGAGCTCAGTCTTAGCTATACTTGGTGTATGGAGATCCAAACTTACCCTAGGCTTACCTACGAGTTTATGACTACACTGAAAGCTAAGACTGACCCTAAGAAGCCTCATCAACCTTTTTCTATCATTCATTTCTATCTTTTGGGTCAGAGCTATAGGTTAACATTCAAGAAATTTTGTGAGGCATTTTGATGCCACTATCATGGTGGTTTAGCTTATCCTTCGTAGTTCAATAGTGATGTTTTCTAGAGAGAATTAATGGATTATGATGACATCCATAAAGCCAGGAAGGCTAGGGAAACACACATTTATAATTCCATCTTCCGCAATGTCTATTGTCTTTTAGCACAAGGGTTTTGGTAAAAAAGGAAACCTAGGGAGTATGTGGAAAGATAAACCTTTTATTTTTTTGGGGAATGGTAAATGAATACAAAATCAATGCAGGGTGTTTCATCCTCACTAGGTTCTTTAAAATCAAGAAGAAGCAAACAAGCTTTATCACGATTAGGGGTTTGATCACCCACATTGCCTGTAAGGTAGATGCTGATTTTATAGGTCTGGAGGCTGCACTTGGAATGAACCTTGTTGATACAAAGTTGCTTGTTTCTTCCAATTTACTTATTCAGGTTGCCAATGATGATATCAAATTTAGACAATTTTTTTTATGATGATCAATTTATTGAACTGCTGAATTTGGAGATCATAACTTTGACAAACAAGGACAAATGGAAGTTTGATCTCTAAAGTTTTGATCACAATGAGGATTCCCCCACTACAATTTTTGCCACACCACCACCCCCTCTATTGGTACGCAGATAGACTATAGTTGGACCATGCCTTATGTGCAACACCAATACAATTACATCCAATAGATATTTGATCAGGAGGACAACCATCTAGATCTAATGATCTAACAATATTTTGTAATTCATGGTATGATATAGAGGATGGACATGTGGCATATTTCCCAGGGACACTATGCCATGCCACCACCACCACTGACTCTGCCTCAGCCAGAGCCAACCCCTGTCGAAATTCTTGATGATGATGATCTTTGCATTTCCCAGCTAGTCATGAGGGCACTGGCCCTTCTTCTTGATTCTCCATGATAGGTACCCTATTGCTACCAACTTGAGTTTGTTTGATGCAGTGAGGACACTACAAATTTCAATCTTAGGGGGAGCAACCGACCAGTAATGTAGTATTAGTTATTTTTTCATCATTCTGTTTCTTGTTTTTGTTGTAGTCTCCATTTTTTTTCTGTAGAAATCTAGTATGATCGGAGGCATGTTCTTGTGTTTGGATTGAAATTTCCTTCTTTGATTGAACTGTTTGTCCCATCTTGTATTAAAACATAATTTGAAGGAAGAAAATCAAATCATGCATCATTTAAATGGAATATTTTGCCAACAACCCATGTTTCATCTTGATTTATTGCTTATAGTCGCATGCTCACCTTCCACACTCTTGCCTACATAATACATATAACAACAAGAATCTTCATGGACTAGTCAACTTCACAATATTATTTAGTGCTATAGATGACTTTATCAATTTTATAGTGCATTATCAACCAAACTCTCAAATAAAATACTTAATGAATGACTAAAATTCTATTAACTAAACAATCCAGCCAACTACGCTATGCTTTGGGGAAAAGTGTTTAGTTTAAGACCATGTGGTTCTAAAGCAAAACTTATTTCTATATTGATCATTATGGGATAATTCTTATTTTCTCCCCTATAAAAGATATCTAAACCGCCCACGTAGTATGCTAGTCTAGTGTAAGTCTGATCTGACTGTGATGGTTAGATGTTACGTCGTAAAAGAGGGTAAATGACCCCAACCAACATTCCACGTGTGCATAAGCCTACATTAGTTTTCGAGTGTCAAAACCCATGCTTCATTTCTTATTTAAAAAGCAAAGAAATTGTTGTTGGACAGTTTAGTTGATTTGAATTTCATCCTTTACATCTTTAATAATTAAGAGATTTAGGTTGCATATTCACTACTCTTTTGGTCTTGTCATCTAAATTCTATGTAATGTTATTTTATTGATTCTTCCATACAGACTTTTGCACTTTGCTGAACTGAAGTTTCAATCTTGAGTGTTTAAGGTGGCCTTATGTCTTCTTGCAATAAATTTTGTCTATAATTGAATTGTCTAGAAACAAAATTTTCCTTCCATTTAATTGATTCATGAACTTGACAGTTTCTTCATTTATGTTTCCATGTTCTTTTTGCTTGGGACAAGCAGTAGTTCATGCTTAGGGGGACTTGACGCACATTTTATATAGACTTTTCACCCATTTTTGCACACTCTTTCAATCCATTTTGCACCTCATTTCACCTTCTAATCATACTTGATTTACCACTCGTTTAGTTATTTCACTTGCCTTGTGTATGTGATCACATGTACATGATTTTGATGGAGAAATGGGGTTAATCCAATCAAAATCTAACCTTACTTGGATCCCCAAAGAGTTTGCATGCTTGATGGAGTAAATTTTGAAGAATTTGAAGAGAACAATATGCGTGCTATTTTCCACACGTCATGTAGCTTTAGAAATACTCGCATCCCTAGCTGAAAAGCAAGGACACGACGCGTTGATACTAAAACACAATGTGTCTACGCGTTCAAGAGCTATGTTTCAAAGTTCTGCCAACACACACAATGTGTGTTTATTCATACACGTCATGTTTCATCCACTTAGGTTGAATTCATTTGCAGGTACATGATGTGTCTTTTAGTGACACGCCGTGCACTCTTTGTGGGATCAGTTATAGGCTATGACATGACATGTCTACCATTGGTCACGTCGTGTCTCCAACAGATTTTGTAGTTTTAAAAGGACAACCGTCCCACCTTTTAAATATGAAAACACTTGGATAGGATGGTTATCTCTCGTCATTTGAAACATCTTATGACCAGAGAAGGGTGCAAAACAAAAGGAGGGTGATTTTGGAGAGAAAGAAGAGGTTTCTTGGGATATAACCTCCATTATTCTCTGTTTCTTCTTCAAAGAGTGAAATAGATCTTATCTACTCATTCTGGGCTTCTTGAGAGGGAAGTGGTCTAAGTAGAAGTAGCTATAAGGGTGGAATTCCATCCTCAAGCTGGATTTTTACCTCACCCATCTTCATTCTTCAGTTTCTTTTGCCTTTTCCTCTATGTAATCATGTCAAGCTCTGTAGTTTGTACCCTGCACTTGTGTTTCTTCGTTATGCATGCCTTTTCTTGTGAATGGGACACTCCCATGCCATTTCTCATGTGAACTCCAAATTCTTAACATAATGTTAGTTATCTTACTTTTCCAAGATTTTCTTTGGTATTAAATTTCTTGTATGTTTGCTTGGCCATCAAACCTACATGTTTTATACTTCTTTATGCTATTCAGGAGGATGTATGGAGGGGTATGGAGTATCTCTCTTGGCAATGAATCCTTGACCATAGGAGTGGTTGGGATACATTGAGGATCTAAGGTTGTAGTTAATATCCAAACATATGCATGGGAGTGCTATGTAAAGATGAGAGCCATCTCTTATCACCAGGAGGTGTAAGATGATGACAACCTCCTTTGCAAGTTAATTAAAGTGTTAATTTCATAGTTGCATGTGAGTAATGGTGTGGAAGTGAAAGCCTATGTCCAATATCTCCTAAAATATGATCTAAATCCCTTTAGTTTATCTCTTAATCACAATCCATCTCAACTATTGCAAACCAATCTAGATTTTTGTATTGTAACACACTTGCACCTAACATTACCTTGCTTCCTCATATGATCTCATTACGTGTACTCGTATAATTGTGGGGTAGTTCTCAAGTTTATAAATATTAAAATTTGGGCATTTAAGCATAACACTTATCTCCATCATTTCAGTTAGGCACATTTCTGAGAGGAAAGAGAAATAGAAATAATGCATAACCTCATCCAAGGAAACCTATTTGTGGTATAACAAGGTAGGAGATTCTGTTTCCTAAAACGCCATGACAAGCTTTTCACTAAAGAATACATTACCATACATGATGTTGTGTCTTCATCCTCATCTACCACCTTCCAAGTTTCCTACGATCAAGCCTTATCCATGTAGAGAACCTTAGGTGTGGGACATAAGAAAATGCAATCATGGCCTATCTAGGTTTTACTGATGTTATGTTATCTACCTTATAACCATGGTAATAAAGATCAATGGCAACATGGGCATTAAATCATAGAATAGAAGTCAAGCCCAAGGAACCAACCCACTAATAATCTCAAGAAAAATTAGAGGCAACAACAATAAACTAGGCAGTGCTCCTATATGTACCAAGTGTGGCAACCTCCATGAAGTACAATGCCATTTATAAAAGCTTGTATGTCACTTTTGCAAAGAAGAAGAACATTTCATAGGATCTTGTCCCTATCCTCCTCCACCATGGTCCGCCAACATGATCATCGACAACACATATGTTTTTTTTATTGAATGTTGAAGAGGAAAACGTCAATATAAGTTGATAATTGAAGGTATATTCAATGTGGTTCTTATCTGTGCATGATATAATAAGTGAAATTGTTTAAATATCTCACACCTTATGTATATATGTTATATGTGCTGTAGACCTTCATGACCATTTTTTCATCGCTCTATTTGATTCTAGGTCCACTCATACTTTCATGTCCCAAAGTCTAGCTATTATGGTCAATTTGAAATTGACAGATTTATGGTACATTCTTGATATCACTACTTCTAGTGGGAGACATACATTTCTTATCATGTGGTGAAAAAGTTCCACAACTACTATAAACATCATGAACCAGAATCAGACTTTATCTTTCTTGATATGGAGACATTGACCTTATCATTAGATGGAACAACTGTATAAAAGCAATGTTTTCATTGACTGTCATACCAAGAAGATCATTATATCCCAAACAAATTCCCCAACAATCACTATCTTGGCTAGAAAAAAAATATAACCACAACCTTGTGATCTCATCTGTGAAAGCTCGATTTATTATATCCAAAGGGTGCATGGTATACCCACTGACTATGTTGTTAGTCAAATGTTAAAATGATTTCTCTAGGGAGCATTGATGTGGTGCATGAGTACCTGGGTGTTTTCTTGGGGGAGCTCCCATGGATTCCTCCTACATTTGTTGTTGAATTCTCAATCCAGTTGGCACATGGAAGCACACCCATATCTCGAGTCCCATATAGGATGGAATCTTTAGAGCTTTTAGAGCTCAAGAAATAGTTGCAGGAATTGTTCGACAAAGGCTTTATCCACCCTAGTTCTTCATCCTGTGGGGTGCATATTCCTTTTATAAAGAAGAAATATGGATCCATGAGGATGTGCATTGATTTTTTTTATGATCAAACAACCTACTGTAAAGAATAAATATTCTCACCTAGAATGGATGAGCTCTTTGGTCATATTTGTTATTCTCATGTCAGAAACAACCTTTGATTCTAGTATCACCGACTTTCGTTTAAGGAAGAAGACATCTCTAAGATAACCTTTTGAACACTTTATAGGTATAATGAGTTCTTAGTTATGACTTTTTGTTTGAAAAATGCCCCCATCAAACTTCATGAACTTGATAAACATAGTCATAAAACCTTTTCTTGATGAGTTTGTGGTGGTCTTCATAGAGGGTTGTCTTATATATTCTAAATATACTGAGTCACATCATATACATATTCACAAAGTCATCGACATTATTTAAACCTAAAAGTTATATGATAAGCTATCCAAATGTGATTTTTGGTTTGAAAAAGTCATGTTATTGGACACTTTATCTTGTGTGGGAGAATCTTTGTTGACCCTACTAAAGTCAAAGATGCGCTAGAATGGTAGGATCCCAATATTGTCTCTAAAAACTACAGTTTCCTCAGACTTGTAGGTTATTATCATTTATTTATTCCTAACATCAACAAACAACTCTACCTCTTACCAAGTTGTCCTACAAAGGAGAACATTACATATACTCTGAATCTTATGAGTCAAGATGACTACTGCTACTGTTTTGATTGTTTTTTTGGAAATTATGGTTCCTTCATCTTCACTGATGCCTCTAAAAACAGTTTGGGTCGTGTCTTAATGAAAAAAGGAAAAGCTATTTTTTGGACATCTTGAATTTAAGACAAACAAGGTTGATTACCTCATGCATGACCAGAAAGTTGACAATAGTCATCAATGTGCTTAAAATATATCATGATTATTTATATGGTGCCAATTTGATATTCCCACAGACCACATGAGTCAAAAGTACATCTTGACACATAAAGTTCAGAATTTGAGACATAGAAGATGGTTGAAATACCTCAAGGACTATCATTTCATGATTTCCTAACACGAAAGAAAGGCAAATGTATTGGTTGATACACTTAGCAGGAAGCAGACAAAGTGCTATAATCTTCACCACTAAGTGGAATCATCTGGAGACTTCATCTCATTTTGTCCCGAGTCACATGGGTGACAGATTCAAATTGTTCAGTCTCAATGTGAAACCTAGTCTCCAGTCTGAAACCCTCATGACAGATTAGAGTAGCTCAAGTCTGGAAGAAATTATGAAACTTCTAGAGAAGCCCCAAAAAACCTCTCTATTGTCTGAGATGGTGGTATACATGACAAGAAACATATGTTGGTTCTAGAAGATTCTTCTCTATGAGATAATAAACTATAGGAAGGTTGTGGGTCCACTTACATTGTTCATATAAGTTCAACTAAGATGTATAAAGACCTACATAGCTAGTTATAGTGTAAAAATATAAAGAGTGATAGTGGACCATTTTTTCATCCAAATGTCTGACCTGCTAACATATCAAAGCTAATCACCAAAGAATAGGAGGTCTACTACAACCCTTACCCATACCATAATGAAAATGGGAGAACATTACCATGGAATTTTTGGTGGGTTTTCTCATTGACTAGGAAAGCTAGTGATGCTATTTGGATTATAGTAGATCACTTTCCTAAGTTGTTCCACTTCATGCTAATAAAGAAGACTACCAAAGTAACCCAACAAATTGAGATGTACATTGAGAGGAGATAGTGCGACTGTAAGGGATACTAGTTCTATAGTTTTTTAATAGGGATGCAAAGTTCACTTCTAACTTGTGGCAACATGTCCAACACATGCTAAGGACACAATTGAATTTACTACTGCTTATCACCCATAGACAGACATCCAATCTAAAAGAGCAATCCAAATCTTAGAGGGATTTTGCAATCATGTGTGCTAGACTGTGGAGACTTATGGGATCATTGTATTCCTTTAGTAGAGCTCACCTAAAAGAATGTCATGGCTCTATATGAAGCATCATATGGGAAGTAGTACATATCACCTCTTTACTAGGCTGAAGTTAGTGGGAGACACATTCTAAAATTTGAAGAGATGCATTTGTATTATGCAATGTGAATCTTGTCATGGAGAGACTAAAAAGAGCACATAATAGGTAGAAGTAATATGCATATGCTCATAGGACAAACTTAATTTTCCAAGTGAGAGAACATGCCTTTCTCAAAATATGTCCTATAAGGGCTATGTCGAAGAACAAAGGGAAGCTTAGTCCTATATTTGTGGGTCCTTTCAAAATTATTGACCATACATGGGAATGCATTTATCAGGTGGGTTTCCTCCTTAATGAAATGTGATAAACAAATATGTTTAGGTATACAACCTCAAGTGATACGTCAAAAATCCCATCCATGTCCTCAATTATGAAACTATTAAGATGAAGGACACCCTTGTCTGTTAAGAATTTCCAGTCAAAATCCTTGACCATCAAACCAAAGAACTCATAAATAAGAAGATTGATATGATGGAAGTGCTCTAGAAACACCACAATAGTGACAATACCATGTGGGAACTCAAGTCATATATGTAGAACCAAAATTTCGATCTCTTCAAAGCATCTAATTTGAGGACAAATTCCTTTTAAGGAGGAGTGGTTGTGATGAAATGACTTTTTTTTAATCTTCGTTATATGTACTTATTTGCTCATAACATGCCCAATTTTCATCTTACATATATCTCTTTATCTCTTGGATAATTTTACATCATATGTTTCTCAATAAAAATTTTGGGAAATGTAATATGCTATTTTGAATGTCTATCATACATAAAACACTACTCAAAACTTTCAATTTTTTACCCATCTCAACATCATAGTTTTTTATCCCAAACGTTATCTATAAGAAGAATGCAATTTTTTAGACCCATAATGAATATTTTATAATTGTTTTGCCTTTTGGTTTGAAAGTTAAAATTCCTCCAATTTAAATCCTTTTTCCTCTTTTTTTCTCTTCTTTTTTAATTTCTTTTCCCTTTGATCGAATTTTTGTAGATTGTTCAATTTTGATTGCATGAAGGGTTAGGGGATACGGATCACCTAATATGTTTTGTCAAGTTGGGGTTGCTCAAGATATCCAGATAAAGTGCCATAGATAGCACCACGACTTTACGCCAGGGAGTCATCCTCCTTACCCATGGGTTGCATACTTCCATGTCACATGGTAGCCATGGAAGGATCATTTGTGCAGATCCAAAGCGTCATCCTTGCTCCTCTTCCTCTCACACATCTCCTTGTTGTTGGGAAATCAATACAACAAATAAGGCAGTGGAAATAAAAAAAAGTATGCCTGGATCCCGAATCTCAAATTAGCAGATTGTATCAAAAAAATATGTGTCTAGGAAAAGGGATTATGAGGTATATACCTGGTCCTGGAGAAAGTCCAATGACAATCCTCACAACTTCTCAAGCTTCTTATTTAAGTAGCACATGAACAATCATCAACAACGCCCTCCTAGTGATGCACCACATATGACTTTTGATGACATTCTTTTAGTGTGATGGTGATAGCCCCCACACCACCACATAGTCTACGCGGACCACTAGGAACTCCTTGTCGGGCTTCTAGAGCCAACGGGAAGGTGTTGTCCCTTCAATGTCAACATGATAGCACTGACTTATTCTCTCTAGTTGTCTCTCCCTTTCATGGGTAAGACCTGTTAGGCTCTCATGTTACCAAAATTGTGATAGGATGACGTTTTTCAATGTTATTTGTGTCTTCCGAAAGTCTTGACTACCCTATATTTATAGGAGGGCCAGGGTCAGGGTTTCCAGATCAACTGGAAATCAAAGAGACAGTTTTTCATGAATTTCTGGCTGTTGCAGATCATGAATCGATCGGTTCACATTTGAATCGTTTGGTTCACATGTGAATCGATCGACTCAACACTTGAATTGGAATGTTCACTATATTTCCTATTCACAAACATATTGGCTTTCAATGTGACAATAAATGCATAACATGACATCAACATCAATCCTTGATCCATTCTTACTAATTGCTCAATCGGTCGATTCACATTCTAAACCAATTGATTCACATTCCAGTTTAGCCAATGTTCAACCAATGTTGTTTAAATTGAATACCTAAAAACTTAAGTGATCAAGTTAAACCTTATTCATGAGTAAAATCTTTTTCCATGTGCATCCTATGTGTGTGTCCCTATAGGTCCGAAATTACATTGGTAGTAAGTGTCCATAACCTATTTATGACATCACAAGCAATGAGCGGTATCTAGCAACACATCATTGCTACCCTATTAATTGGAAATTTGGATAAGAACTTCAACCTACAATTCATGATTAGTGTTACTATGATCCTATAGTTCCTTTGTCTCTGATATCTGGAATGAACTTGAGGCATAAATCATCATCCTATCAAAATTCAATCTATGTTTCTTAAACTAGAGTAGATTGTATGAGATGCATGTGATCTCAACAATATCACATATTGAGTCACATGAGAATGGCCATATGTTTATCAGTCTCACTTATCAAGTGTCCATTATATCAATCTCCCATAAGAGGGACAAACCCCATCTACATCACTCACAGTCAATCCACATGTGCCACAATGTACTTGAGCATCACCTTTATGGAAACCCTTATTCGAGATCATGTTGGTTGATGTCAAAATACATTGAACGACATGTTATGAGTGTACTAACTTATTTTCTAAGAACCACAATCACCATTATCACTATGAGAGTTGATTCTTACTACCATTCCATGGTCTCCATGTATCACTCTTAACATGGATCTATCCAATGCACCATTCTCTATCATATACCTATATGTTTGACTCGATATCCCATATCATGACTAATGAGACTCTATCACCAGTCAACACACATTCTAGTCTTATGTATTATTATTGTCTATTTTTCTTCCATACTAATATCTGACTAGGGACATAAAAATAATGCATGTACTCTTATCATAAATATGATTCCATTGTCGAGGTCATAAACCTGGAGACATATGTCATCAAGTAACATCATTATTTAGACATCTACTATGTCGGTGTCGCCATCTCATGGTTGAGACAAACATTATAGATGGAATTACATTTATAATTGTAAAATCAAGTATATGATTCCCCATTACAATCATCATATGATTGGCTCTCTGGGCATACATACCAACAAACTCCCACTTACACTTAGAGCCAATCACCTATGGATCTTATTCCAAGTAATCTTAACATGTCTATCATGTTTTTATTATGCGAGTGCTTTTCTAGTGGGTTAGCAACGTTTGCTTCTAGTTCAAACTTTGCAACTCCTTACACCTCATAGTGTGTAATCTGGGATTCCTATCTTATCAAGTAGCTCCATAATTGTCACAATTTTCTACCGTGTCATCCATACAATATCCTACGTTTTTTTAAATAACAAGGTACTGGACTTCTATTGTATAATTAATAATTGTGTCATGCTTATAACTTTTCCAGCTTACAGTTCAATCTCTAGGCCAAACTCAAATTTAGATTGTGATCATAAATATTCTTTGTCATTTAGGAAGCTTGCATTAGTGTAACCTTTTACACCCAAATCTTCCTTATTACCATAATCAAGGAACTAATCCTTTTAGTGCTTCTCAAGTACTTAACGATGTTCTTTATGGTAGTTCAATGACTTTCAATGGGATTTAACTGATATCTTCTCGTCATGTCCAATACATATGAGACAACGAGTTGGGTACATAGCATTGCATAAATGATAGATCCAATTGTGAATTCACATGGCATCATACTCATGTGTTCCTCTTTCTCACAAGAATTGGGACAATAGGATCTTGAAAGATTAATTCCATGGAACATGAATAGATTTTCTCTCATTGAGTCATGTATGCTGAACCCCTTCAACATCTTGCCAATGTATGTGCTCTTTATTTGGGTCAAGAAGCTTTCTAGATTTAACTCTATAGATCTTTATTCCTAAGATATAGGATGATTCGCCTAAGTTCTTCACAAGTAGGTACTTCCCATTTAGGTTCCAAAATTTGTAGTATAAGGACGTTATTCCCCATTATAATGTGCAATAAAGATATGATCCCACTAACTTCTTATAGTCACAAATTTCATCTTCATTTTGACTAAAATCAAATTCTTTGATTGTCTAGTCAAATCGAATATTCTAGCTTTGAGATGTTTGCTTTGATCCATAGATTGACCTTTGTAGCTTACATACTTTATTTGAAATAATTCGATTTATAAAACCATCAATTTATGTCAAGCACACATTCTTTGCAATATTCATGTTTAAGGAATGTGGCTTTAACATCCATTTACCAATCTCATAGTCATACTAATTTGCATGGCAAGCATGATCCTGATGGGTTTAACCTTGGTAACTGGTGAAAACATTCTGTCATGTTCAACACCTTGAAATGGTTTGAAATCCTTTTTATCCAATCTTCCCTTATAGGTTTGTACATTACCATCATGTTGGCCTTCTTCTTGAAGACCCAATTGTACCCTATGGGTTTTACCCCTTTAGGTGGATCCACCAAGGTTATACCTTGTTGGTGTACATAGAGTCCATCTTGGATACAATGGCTTCAAACCATTTCTCATACTCTGGTCCCTCAATAGCTTCTAGGTAGGTTTTTGGCTCATCCTCTATGACTGACTTACCACCTTCTTGAGCCATAAGAGATCATAATCTTTCACCCTTAAGCTATGTTCGGTTTTACCCCTTTAGGTGGATCCACCAAGGTTATACCTTGTTGGTGTACATAGAGTCCATCTTGGATACAATGGCTTCAAACCATTTCTCATACTCTGGTCCCTCAATAGCTTCTAGGTAGGTTTTTGGCTCATCCTCTATGACTGACTTACCACCTTCTTGAGCCATAAGAGATCATAATCTTTCACCCTTAAGCTATGTTCTACTAGATCTATGAGGGTTTTGTGTCACACATGGAACTTGAGATTCCACAACAATTTATGATTATACTTGTTCTTATTGTACCTCTTTGGCTCAATATTTTCTTATTGGTCTCAAACTTTTTTTTCCTACTTTTCTCCCACGAATTCCTTTGGAATTAAATTTCCTTTAGGAATATAACTGTCCTTGCAACAAACACTTTTGTTATCATATTGGAATATAGAAGTAGTATTCAACAAAATAACATTTATGTGATTTGTGGACAAATCTTTTCAAGAAACTATTTTCTTATATAAGCTCTCATTCCTAATCCCTATAAAATAAATCTTGGGACAATTCCCATGACATATCTCATATGGTGTCTTTTGAACCATTTTAGATGGTACATCGTTTAATGTAAAGAATGTGCCAAAAGAAAATTGGAAGATCAACTAGATTTATTGATAATCACACCATAACTAATAGGGTGTGATACCTTCTTTCAAATACATTATTATGATTAATGTGTAGTTCATTGTGATACACTATCACAGTATCCTAGAAAGTACTCAAACTCTTGGTTCAAAATATTTTCATGTCGATCATATCGAAGTGTTTTAAAACTTATTCCAAGATGGTTATGTACTTCATTTATGATCTCCTTGAACACTTCCAAGAGATTTAGACTTGAATTTCATTAAATACAATCTACCATATCTGCTTAGATCATCAACAAATATAATGAGGTACTTTATAACTACTTCTAGCATTTATTTTTAAATGTCTATATACATTAATATGTACTAGGCCTAATAGAATATTCACTCTTCCACTACTTCTAGTGAAAGTTTGTTTTGTCATATTGTCCAACAAATAAGACTTGCACATCTCTATTGGTTCAAAAACCAAAAGAGTCTAGACAACCATCATTATTTGTTCTAGAAATGCATTTCTAATTTATGTGATGTATACGACAAGGCTATAGACATTCATTGTTTGAATTACCGAGTCATCCAATATATGTGTTATACATATTTGTCTTTAGAACTATCAAGTATAGACTATGAGACATATGGCACTTCCATATAATATCTTATCTTTTAAAACTAAACATCAATTATTCATAATACTCTTGTTCGTACACATGATATTTTTCATTAATGGAAGACACATAATAGAAATTCACTAATACTATTACATTCCCATTAGACGAGTGACAAATTCCAGTTGTAGTGACAACAACTCTTGCTCTGCACTATTCTAGCTTCTTCTTTAGTCTTGAAGCAGAGAACTCCATCTCCTTCTTCTCCTAAGTTTCTCTATATAAAGAGGGAAGTTCCTTTTCAGGTGTCTAGGTTGGTGATAGTTGTGGCACTTCCCTTCCTTATTTACTCCTCTCTTAGCTTATAATGCAAAAGACTTTAGTTTCTGGCTAGCTTAACTCTTCTTAGCTTTGACTTTTCCCATGAACTTACCTTTGTCAATCATCATCATAGATTTGGGTTTCCTTCTTCATCTGTGCTTTAGCTCTCCTCAACATGCCAAGTAATTATGACAATGACTTGTCAATTTTGTTCATGTTGTAGTTATGACAAACTGAATGTATGACCTTGACAGTGACTGCTGAATCACATATGTGGCCAACTCTTGGCCTTAGGGAAATCCCAGTCTATTAAGGTTCTCCACATATCCAATCAACTTGAGTGTACATGGACCTATTGGATCTCCTTATGTCATGTTGCACTTGAACAACACCTTAGAGACATCATATCTCTCTTGTCTTGCCTAATCTTAGTACATGCTCTTATGGTGTGTTACCATCTCAGTAAAATCCATGTTCTCATGTTGTCTTTGTGACTCATATTTCATTGAGTACAACATCAAGTACTTGACATATATGACATATTCAGAGTGCTTCTTGTAAGCATCCTTGTCACCCTTAGGCGTGGTGGGAGTGGGTTCATCCAGATCTGGTGTCTCTAGGATATAGAGCTTATGGCCTTGAGTCGGAACAATTCTCAACGTCTTGAACCAGTCATAGAAGTTATTCCTATTCAGATTGTCCTTCTGAAGGACCGATTGCAAAGAAAATGTGTTTGTGTTTCCCATTAGATTCTACAAAAGAAATTTGCAATTTGATAAAACAATTTTTGATTTGATTTGATAATATTGATGATATTTAATTAGGCCTTTAATTAATTAATGCTCACACTATTTTGTTCAAATTAATATCCCTCACTACCAATTCATAAGATTGCAATGCACAACCTTCTAGTGAGTCAAGATCCATATTTCATCAAATTATGAGTCAACTGTGGTTGATCGCCCATAACTTGATTATTTTAGCCAACTTTTTCTAATAGCATTTCATACAACTCTTGGATAGGTGGTATGAACAATTCCTTTCCATAGTCCATTTGCATGATTCTAGGCACTTAATACTATTAAGGTCACCTAGTTAAGCCTGAATCAAAATCCAACATGGTAGAATATGCATCCAACATATCTACCATCACACTTCCATGAGATAGACATCGCACCACACTTTGGTGTGTCCACGGTTGTTGGTCAAGCTTTTCATGTGTGTTGCTTATGGAAATCATCTTAGGATTTATGTTTATTAAGGGATTTTATATATGTATACATATCCAATAACCACATACTTATAATATGTATCATATACATTCTATATCCACAAATGAAACATCTAATCATAAAACATATGAGTGATGGTTATGGCCATACTAATGCAATTCTTTGGAGCCACAAAGAATTTCTACCACCTAAGGTCATTCATCTCATGTAGAAACCTATATTATAAAATGTGTTTTAAGAACAGGATGATCGATTGGGTAGACCCTCCAGTCGACCAGTTAGACTCTTGGTCAGTTGATTGGCTTCCATTGGTCGGTCAACTGGCTCTGTCTCATGCAGTTGAATGGACTCCTTTAGTCGAGTGATTGGGCCTCCAGTTGTTCGATTGTCTCCTCCTGTCAACTGGTGTTGATTGCCAAAGGCAAGTGATTTTAAAATAATAGTATCAACCCATCAATCATCCACATGTATACATGATCAATTGTAGTCGAGGTCGAACCACAAGGATCTAGGCTAGCTAGGCACAAAATTGCTAACTTTCAACAATTGGAGTCAGATTGCAATAGTTGAGTTTTGATTTAATATCATCTAACTAGCAAGAGTAAGAACTAAATTTAAAGGATTTAGATTAGATTTAGGAGATCTTAGACATAAGATTTCACTTCCATACCATTACATCATGTGCAACTTATGAAATTAGACATGTTAATCAACATGAAAAGGAGGTTGTCATTATCACACACCACCCGATGACATGAGATGGTTCTCATCTTCACATAACACACCCATGTCTATGTTCATAGTCAAACAAAACCTTGAATCCTCAACATTCCCCAACCACTCCTGTGGTCAAGAGTTTGATGCCAAGACATATACTCCATACTCCCTCATACATTCTCCCAAATCGTAAAAAGAAGCATAAAACATGCATATTTGATGGCCAGTCAAGCATACAAGCAATGAAACATCATAGAAACTCTTGGAAAAGAAAATTATTAGAGATATACATTATGAGTTCACATGAGTAGTAGCATGGGAGCTACTCTCCCATGTCTAAGAAAAAGAGTTTTACTCGCACATTATGCATAAACACAAGCAAGATCATGTTTTTTAGCCTTTTCCATGATTAGAGAGAAGAAAAGCTAAGAGAAACCAAAGAGTGAAGTGGAAGGAGTAAAAATACAACTTGAGGACAAAGTTCCACCCTTGCAGCTGCTCCAACTTGGACTTTCTTCCCTCCTGAGATGCCTTGTCGGAGTAGAGAATCTCTGATATACCTTTGGAGAAGAAAAGGAGAAGAAAATGATGAAGAATGGAGGTTCTTTCCCAAGAAACCTCCCCTTCTTCCCTAAAAACACCTCTCTCTTGCTCTGGAACTTTCTATGGTCTTCAAGTGTTTCAAATGATGAGTGATAACCACCCCATATGGCTAATCTTGTCTTTAAATGAGGGATGGTTGTTTTAAAAAAATTGTTGAAATAAACAAAGACACGACGTGTTGCTCAATGTAGCCGTCAGGCGAATTGCTCTCTGTGAAGAGTACATGACATGTCACTGATAAGGCAAATCATGTAGTTGCAACTGGAGTCATCCTGGGTGGATGGTACATGCCATGTGTTAATAAACACACATCGTGTACTTTGGCAGAACTTTAAATCTTAGCTTTTGAACGTGCGGGCACGCCATGTCTGGGTAAATGACAAGCCATGTCTTCTGTTCTTCATCTGGGGATGAAATCCTCTAGAAACTTGCACGTCATGTGTTAATTAACAAACGTCATGTATTCTACTTTGTCGTTAAGACTTCCATTCCTGGAAAGTTATAGGCCATGTGTAAAATAGAACTCGACGTGTCTTCTTCAATTTCTTCAGGATCAACTCTATCTCAAATGCAAATCACCAAGGAATCCAACTAAGGTTGGATTTAAATTGGATTAGCCCCATTTCATCATCTTTATTGTGCACCTGTGATCACAGTCTTGTAACGAGTAAAAAAACAAAAAGATAGAAAATTAAATATAATTAGATGCCAAATGGAGAGAAAAATGAACTGAATTTGTGTGTGAAAGTGTGCAAAAAGTATATATGAAATGTGCACATCAAATCCTCCTAAGCTTGAACTATTTCTTGTCCTCAACCAAAAAGATCATAAAAATGCAAATTGGGGAATTGTCAAGTTCATGCATAGATCAATTGAAATGAAAGATGGATATGAGACCAAACCAATCATAATCAACAAGTTTACACTCATAGCCTTGATTTCAACTTAAACACCCAAGAAAGAGATTTTTAGTTTAGCAGGGGTGGTAACAAATTATATGAAACTATCAACTAAGAAACACTAAATGGAGATTGAATGACCAAGCCAAACAATTAGTGAGTCTGCAACCAAAACTCTCAGCTATTAAGGATGCAAATGATGGAATCTTAATGTTAACAAAATTTTAGCTTTCTATTCCTGTTTTCCAAAAGGTATGACATGGATTATGGGTTTTGTCTCTCGGCTGCTGATGTAGGCTTATGCACACGTGGAGTGCTAGTTGGGGTATTTTACCCTCTTTTAAGACATACCACCTAACCGTCATAGCCAGATCGGACTTACACTAGGCTAGTATGATATGTGGGCATTTTAGTCATCTTTTCATGGGGTAATCAATGTGAAGTGAACCAAAAGAGATTTTTCAATGAGATTGGGTTTCATTTGTTTTCCCCAAAACATAGGAGAGTTAACTAAATTAAAACTTTAGCTAGATTCCATTCATTTGATTTGAAAATTTTCACTGAAAAGGGTGGTTGAAAAAGCACTAAGGGTTTGGAAAGGGCACCCCATGTTCTAAGTTGGTGTTGCAAAGTTGATTTATTCACTAAAATGGTTACCATTACATGTGTTAATCAATCAAGTATGTGAAAGATGAAAATTTAGGCTAAAATCATAAACCCAAAATTAAACATGTGTTGGTGTCCATGAAGTTTCATTTGATTAATGCAAGTCTTTTACAATTTTCACAAATGATATTTCTTAAGAGGGAGGACAATTTAATTCAGCACATAAGGAAATCAATCCATTACAAAAGATAGGCCTTACATCATACTAGATTTGTATTAGAAGGATAGAATCTAAAACAAGTACTAAGGAAAAGATGATAAAAAGAAACTAAAGAAACTACAACTACATTACCAACTGGTTGCACCCCCCAAGTTTGAAATCTATAGTGTCCTAACTACATCATTTAAACTCAAGGTGATAACAACTGACTACATTTCATGAAGAAGATCAAAATGAATGGCCAGTGCCCTCATGACCACCTGGGAAGTGTTGTTTCAACAAATCATCATTGTCAGGAATGTCAGTAAGGATTGGTACTGGAGGAGTGGGTTTTGGTTGAGATAGGAATGGTCGGGTGCAGGATTTGGAGGCTGAGACATGGCATAGTGGCCTTGAGAAATGTGCCACATTTCCATCCGGTGTATCATGTCGTGCACAATAGAATATTGCTGACTCATAAGATCAAACCGTTTGTCTAGATGGTCAAACCTCTATTGGACATAGCCGTACATGTGTTGGACATCAGCCAAGGACCTATTTGTGTGTCAGTGGAGGGAGGCGGTGGAGTAGCGATAGTTGAAATAGGTGCATTTGGTGCATCCTCATGCTGATTAGAATAAAAAAGAGTCCATTTCCAGTTGTATTTGATCGTCAGAGTCAATGCTTCCAAATCAGACAAGTCAATATATTGGTCATAATCAAAATATTGTCTAAATTTGGAGTCTTCATTGGTATCCTGAATAAGTAGATGAGAAGAGATGAGTAGCTGAATGTCCACCAAGTTCCTCCCAGGTGCAACCTTTATACCAGTAAAATGAACACCCACTTTACAGGCAATATGGGTAATCAAACCCCCACACATGATGTCACCTGATTCTCTCTTCTTGATCTTCTTGATATCAAAGGATCTAGTGAGAATAAAATATCATGCACTGATCTTACAGTTATTCACCATTTCCTAAAGAAAGAATAAGCCTAGCTTCTCACATACTCCTTGAGTTTCTTTCTTAGCAAAAATGCATGTGCTAAGTAGCCAGTGGACAAATTAGAGAATTGGATTATGGATGCTTGTTTCCTTGGCCTTCTTAGCTTCATGCCTTGTCTCATAAGTGATTTCACTCCAAAACTCATCACTATTAAACAAAGGAGGGTAAGCTAGGCCACTCCCGTAGTGGCATTTGATTGCCTCACAAAATTCCTTGAATGTTAAGTTGTAAGCTTGACCCAAAAGATGGAAATGAATAATACCATAGGGATCATGACGTTTTTTTAGGCCATCCTCAAACTTGAGAGTAGTAAGGAACTCATAAGTTATCTTGGGATAGGTGTTGCTCACCATGAAATAGGTATACCCAAGTCCTAGCTTTTCTAGCAACCCAAGGACTTCATGCTTGAACCCCAAAGCTTCCATGGTCTATTGACAAGCAAATCTTGTAGGAAGAACCCTACCAGCAATTAGAAATTGATATATGGGATCTTCTGCTTTGGTGACATAGAACTAGGTGGTGGACATATGGACAGGGGTTGAGGAAGAGCTCTCCCCATGTCCTGATTTTGATGCATGCTTGATTGGAGCAATTAGAGTAAAGATTTTGCTTCTGCAGTCAGAAATACGACGTGTTCCAAAAACTAAACGATGTGTCTTTTGGATGGCCTGCTCAAAGAAGATGAACCGCTTGACATAGTGTGTTCTGAAGAATACATGGCATGTCTTATGGAGATAGGGTGAATCCGAAGGTTGGGAAAGATGATGTTGCACATTGTGTGCTTGCTTGCTCACAGTGTGTATGCATGCTGGTGATGATCTCCAGATTAGTGATGGCACCAGATCTAAGGTGGGATTCAGATTTGACATTGTTGCTCGCTTGCTTGGTGAATGACGGAGATCAAATGAAGCATGGAGGCATCGAGCATGGTGATGTCGGTGAAGGAGCTTGCATGACTACTAATCTCAATGGAGATGGCGACAGAGCTGACTCACACGAATGGTGGTGGAGCTCTGGACTGACTCCAGATGTGTGATGGGTCATCTTGATATCAATGCTAGTGACGACGAGTGGAGGTGATGGAGGAGAAGGTGACAGTGGCAACAAATTTGGAGGACACGACTGAGAGCAATCTCGCACATAGCTAGAAATATCTTGAACACACTTGGAGAGTGCTCAAGCATGGCCGGGGGAAGATGTCAAAGTGAGGTCGGTGGATGGGGATTAGGGTTTAAAACTCGATTCTTAACTTGTAAGCACGTCATGTCTTTCATAGTAAACATCGTGTTCTAATGTACAATTTGTCCGCTCCCTTTGATATTTGCCTTGCTTAATAAAGATACGACATGTACAAATAAAGACACGATGAGTATATTTCGAGAGAGCTGGTTGAAGTTGCCAAACTGATAACAACATGACATGTCATTTTTAGACACGTCGTGTAAGATTCCAGTGGAATTTTGATGCACCTAACCTGAAAATGACACATCGTGTATGAATAAAGACAAGGTGTGTGTTTTGACAAAAAATGTTTGTCTTGCAAATGAACCATCCAACACACCATGCTATTTTAGAGACACACTTTGTATATTTCCAGAGAGCTCTAGGAAGTTCCCAAACTGATAAGGACACAATGTGTTTAAATAAAGAAACGCCATTGACTTTCTAGAATATTTCACATCTGTTTGAACGGGAGGACACGACGTGTTTGAAATTCTGCACGTCATGCGAGTTTCCAGCAACCCATTTCTATAGCCACACAAGTCGTGTTTTGAAATAAACATGCCATGTGTTCTTGAGTTTTGTTTGAATCATCTATCTATGAAGGTATACACGTCGTGTGCCATGAATGACACACTTCTTCTCAATGAATTTCTACAGAACTTATCTTTCTTTTACTCAGTGCATGCAATTATATTGATATATGTTCATGAGGGTCTAAATTATTACATTCATCCATGACAAATTTATTTTGGGAATGAAAATATTCTTGAGTAAATATTGATAAAGAAATCTATCCTAATGTGGGGTCAAGTCTGACAAGGTCCTCCATTTAGAGTCCAGAGTGAGACTCTTCAACTTCTAAAATCATGCATCTGAGAGGGAGCAAGAGGCTCCCTGGTTAATCTTCTCTCATTCTGTATATAGATTGCATAGCTATCCATTGAATTTGAAGGTGTATTGCTTGTCTTATAACTCTATTTCTCTGTATGGTAAAACCTTTAAGACTTGGAAGGATCTAGACCAATTGGATCTAACATTCCCTAGGAAGAGTTTCAATCTTGAATTGAACAAAAGCACTTCATCTCCTTGAACAAAATCTATCCCCCTAATCTTCTTATCATGCCACACCTTTGTCCTCTCTTTATAGATCTTTGCATTCTCATATGCATCTAGTTTGAGTTCCTTAAGCTCTTGAAGTTTCAACAATCATTTCTCACATGCTTTCTTCATGTCAAAATTTAGGAATTTGATTTCCCGTAGAGCTTTATGCTCCAGCTCCAAGGGAAAATGGCAAGACTTGCCATAGATGAGCCGGAATGGTGTAGTCCCAATTGCAGTCGTGTAGGATGTACAAAATGCACAAAAAGCATCATCTAGCTTGAGTGCTCAGTACTTCCTTGAGATTGAAATTGTCTTTTCTAGAATGTTCTTTAGCTGTCTATTTGACAATTCCGCCTGTCCAACTGTTCGGTGGTGGTAGGGGTTAGAGATTTTATGTGTCACCCCATACTTTGAGAGAAGATTATTGAACTATTTCTCATTAAAATGTGCCCCTCCATTTGAGATAATGGCCCTTGTAACTCCAAAGTGGAGAAAGATGATCTTTTGGAACAATTTGAGTACATACTTTGCATCTGGGGCTTGGGTAGGAATAGCCTCTACCCATTTTGAGACATAATTCCAAGCAACCAATATGTACTTGTAACCACATGAGTATGGGAAGGGGCCCATGTAATCGACACCCCATACACCAAACACTTCAATCTCCAAGATGGAGTTAAGAGGTATCTCATCTCACTTTGATATCCCACTTATGCTTTGACATAAGCATGAACATCTCGAAACAAGGTAGGCCAATAAAATCCAGCTTGAAGGATCGTGGTAGCCATCTTCTCTTCCCAAACCTCTATAGGAAGAAGAATGGCAGCCGGATATGATGCTTGATATCTCCTCTTCGACTACACACTGACAAATCAGTCCGTCAGTTCTTTATTTAAACAACATTGGATCATCCCAATAATAGAATTTGACGTCATGCCGAATTTTTTTCCTTTGCTAGTAGATAAGATCACGAGGAAGGTATCCTTTGGCAAGAAAATTTGCTATGTCGGCAAACCAGGGTGCTTGCTTTGCATCAATGACATAGAGTCATTCAACAAGCATGTAATCATTAATTTGCATTGCATCCTTTGCATCCGTTGTCACTCTAAATAGATGAACAACGACATTATTCTCAGTTCATCTCTTGTCCTTTATATCAAGATCAAATTCTTAGAGTAGCAATATCCAGTGAATTAGACGTGGCTTGGCATCTTTCTTATTCAACAAGTACTTACTGGCTGCATGGTAAGTGTAGACTACAACTTTGGAGCTCACTAGATTATGGTAAAATTTGTTGAAGGTATATACTATGGTTAGCTAGCATCTCCTTCTCGGTTGCGACATAGTTTACTTGGGCCTCATCAAGTGTCTTGTTGACATAGTAGATGGCATGCAACTTGTTGTCCTTTCTTTTACCAAGGAATGCACCTATGATGTAGTCACTCACATCAAGCATCAGTTCAAACAGTGCATCCCAATCTGGTGGCTGAATTATGGGACCTGAGATTAATGCATCCTTGAGTTTTTTGAAAGCGGCTTGACATTCTTCATCAAAAACAAATTCAATAATCTTTGGAAAGCAATGAACATAGAGGTTTTGCTATTTTAGAAAAATCTTTTATGAACCATTTGTAGAAACCTACATGGCTAAGAAAACTCTTGGCATCCTTGACATTAGCGGAGTTGACATCTTCTCAATTGATTCCACTTTTGCTCTGTCAACTTCAATACCTTTGTTAGAAATCACATGTCCTAGTGCTACTCCAAATTGTACCATGAAATGGCACTTCTCCCATTTAGTACTAGGTTAACATTTTTACAACACTCAAAGACTTTAGATAAATTAGACAAGCAATCATTGAAAGAATTCCCATAGACACTAAAGTCATCCACAAGAACTTCCATCGTTCATTCAATAAAATTTGAGAAAATAGTCATCATGCAACACTGAAAAGTCACTCGTGCATTGTAAAGATCGAAAGGCATGCGTCTATAGGCGTATGTACTATAAGTGCATGTAAAAGTCATCTTTTCCTAATCCGATAGTTAAATCAGTATTTGGAAAAATCCCAAATAGCCATCAAGATAGAAAAAATAAGAATGATTGTCTAGTCTCTCAAGTATTAAATCAATGAAAGGCAACAAAAAGTGATCTTTACGAGTTGCTTTATTTAATCTCCTATAGTCTATACACATGCCCCATCCTGTGGCAACACGGGTCTGAATTAGTTCATCATTGTTTCCTTTTATGACAGTTGCATCCCCTTTTTGGGTACTACATGAATATCACTCATCCAGGGACTGTCATTAAATAGGCTAAATGATCCCTGCATCTTTTAGTTTAAAAATCTCTTTCTTAACAACCTCAAGCATATTTTGATTTAAACGCCTATGAGGTTTGACACAAGGTTTGGTATCTTTCTCTAATTAATTATGTGCATGCAAATGGAGGGATTGATGCCTTTTAAATGATTGATAGTATAACTGATTACTTCCTTATGTAAACACAATTCATTTACAATTTGATTTCTTGCTCATCAGTTAAAGCAACATTTATGATGATGAGAGAAGTAGAGTTTGGGTCAAGAAAATCATACCTTAGTCCTAGTGGAAGGGGTTTGAATTCTACCCTGTTCTCCTTGGTGAGATAGGTAGAGTCATCTTTCAATGGTGAAGTATCTTCACGAGACAAAGGTGATGTGGCACTAGAAATAACATCCAGATTTTTTGTGCCATGGTAGTGTCCAACTTGGTTTCATCACTATAGTCAACAAGGAAATAAAAAAATCTTCGTCTTCCTCTAGAAATTTGTCAATATAATCTACTAGGCATATATTCTCCATGTTGATTGGGGCTTTCATTGCGTCTAGAATAGAGAACTCCATTGTCTCCCCTCCTACTCTAAGAGTGATCTTTCCCTCCCTACATAAACTATGCAATCAACTGTGTGGAGGAAAGGTCTTCTAAAGAGAATAGGATTGGATGAAATCTCATTCATATCAACCACAATAAAATCACAAGGGATGAAAAACTTGCCCACTTGAACATGCACATTTTCAACAATTCCTCTAGGATGCTTGATGGTGTGATCTGCCAGTTGAATGGCCATCTTGGTTGGCTTCAATTCTCTAATATCAAGCTGCTCCCATAATGTAAATGGAATAAGGCTTATGCTGGACCCACGGTCAACTAACCCCTTATCAAATATTGTGTCACCAATCTTGCATGGCAATGTGAAGGCACCTTGATCATCAAGTTTTTTTGGTGATATGTTTTGAATGATGGAGCTCATTCTTTTAGATAGCATTACCGTTTCCACTTGATCTATCCTCCTCTTGGTTAAGAGGTCTTTTAGAAACTTTGCATAGGTAGGCATTTCAACAATGGCTTCTGCTAACAGAAGGTTGAGATACAGTTTGTTAAGAATGTCCATGAACCTATGAAATTTACCTTCTTCTTTCTGGCATGCAAACCTTTGAGGAAAAGGGGCAGTTGGCTTGTAAGATGATTTCTCTTCACCTATACTTTTCTTCCTTTGACTTTTCTCAACAACAACTTCTTTATCATCTTCAACTATCTTATCATCTATCAGTGAGGGTCTTTCAACTATGTTACACTCACGTGGTTTATCTCGGATTGACATGGAAATGCATCAGAAGAGGCTCTTTGATTTTCTAAAGCTTTTTAGAAAATCTAGAATCTTTGTGTGAGTAGCAATACCATCTACCTTGGAGGAGAGTTGAGTGATAGCATCCTTAAATATTAACCCATGTGCATGAAACTCATCATTTTGTTGAATTTGTGTTGACACAAAAGTCTCAAGAATGGTTTCTAAAGTTGACTTAGGTTGAGGCTGATTGTAGTTTCTGTTGTTGAATCCTGATGATTGGTTATTGTTCATAGGCTGGCTGTTTCTTATTTGTTGTTGATGATTTTGGCCTTCGTTTTTATTATGTTGATTTGATGGTTGGTTATGAGGTTTTTTCTTTTAATAAGAGAAATTTGGGTGGTCTCTCCTGTTGGTATGTATGCCTAGAGAGCCAATCATATGATGATTGGGATATGGAATTAGATACCTGATTTGATAATTATAAAGGCAACCTTCCAATTTATTTTGTATATTCAGTTATGAGATAATGAATAACATAATGAATGTCTAGAGAAATATATTACTCAATGACGTATGTTGTCAAGTTACTAACCTTGTGGATGAGATCATATAGATGTTAAGAGTACATATACATATTCTCATTATGTCCCTGATTGTTTGCTATTATGGAAGGTTGATAGACAAAAATAACACATAAGATCAAAATGTGAGTTGGTTGATGACTAAATCTCATTAGTCATGATATGCCAATATCAAACCAAACACACAAATACATGTTAGGGAACAGTGTATCAGATAGACCTACCGTGAAATTGACACATGGAAGCCATCATCATGAAAGTCATAGTCAGGTCTCACAGTGATGGTGGTGGTTGTGGTTCTTAGACCTGAAATCACTACACTCATCACATGTCGTTGGGTACACTTTGACATCATCAAACGCAGTACGAAACATGGGTTGTTATAACAATGATGATTGGGTGTCTTTGGCACAAGGGTATGAATATGAGTGATAGATATGGGATTTGTCCCTCCTACAAGAGTATCATATCCAAGGCCTCTTCATTAGCAAGACTGAGAAAAGTGTGGACATACACATGTGAGTCGATATGTAATATTGAGCTTACATATATCTCATGCATTTAGCTCTGGTTCAAGGAACAAGATTGAATAATAATGAGGATGATTGCTCCATGCCTCTAGCTTAATTTGGATATCAGTGACAAAGGAACTATACAAAGACTGTAAACACCATACACAGATTGTAGGTTGAAATTGCTCCCCAACTTTCCATTTCACTTGGGTAGCAATGATGTGTGACTAGGAACCACTCATTGCTTGTGGTGTCATAAGCTAGTTATGGACATTCATTGCCAACGTAATATGGGACCTATAGGGTTACACACATAGGAACTCATCTAGAAGAGGAGTTTGATCTTGAATGATAATTGAATTGATTACTAAAGTGTTTAGGTATTTCAATCTATGCAACAGATTAGCTGACTAGACTGCCAAACGATCAGTTCAAGTGTTGAGACTGTTGTTTGGAGTGTCATGCTGATTGTATTATACACTAGTTAGAATTCTGCTTGACCTAGGATGTGAGACAATGTCTCACTTGTGCAAAATGGCCGTATGGCCTGGTGCAAGACGCCTTTCTCAGTTGCACCAAATGGCCATTTGGCCTGGTGTGAGACACCCATCTCAGATGCACCAAATTCCCGTTTCGGGGGTGCAATTCGATTGCACAAAGGATTGTGTTAATGTCAAGTTGAGTACTGATTGGAATTGAATCACCAACATATGTGCAAAATCTAGAAACTAGGAACTGACTGTCTCACTGGGCGAGATGACCATTTTGTCACACGTAGGTTGTGAAATTTCCAAAAAAGTTACAAAAATTCAAGATCTTCTTGTCCTTTCCACTGCTGCTTTAGTCCCGCATTGGCTGGGGTCTGAGAACCTTGACCCTAACCCCTCCTATATATAGAGGGGTACTAGGGGCTTCCCAGAACACAACTACTACACATACAATTGGGAATCAGTTGCTCTAACAATTGTTGTCTTCTCTGGTTGTGATAACCACAAGAGCCCAAGCAAGTCATTCCCGACTAGGGAGGGATAGCCACGAGAGAGAAACAATTGAGGATCATTGTTGTGAGAGAGCATGTTGGTGACTAGTACACCAATGAGAGGGACAACTCCTTCCTATCTATTCTTGTAGGATGACAAGAGTTCTAGTTGGTCAGTGTGGACTACTCTAGAGGCATGAGTCCTTTGGTTACTTTTTGGAGGGCAACATCAACTCACAATCCGTGGCAAGATCTGAGGAGCCACTATAGAAGTTGTTTGAGTCTGTTGTCCATGGAGGAGTAGTCAGACAAGTCCGAGTGTGACTAGGAGCTGCACATACACTGTCCAAGATAGAGTGCGCATCTACATCAACGAGGATTGCCGCTGGACTTGCTCCAGGACCAGGTTATATTTGTGAAACCATCCTTCCCATTGCATAGTTATTGACGCGATTTGCGGTTAATGAGAGATAGATCAGTAATTTTTTTGTTTCTACTACCTACCTGATGCCATATTTCCCTACAGTGGTATTAGAGCCACGTCAATTAATTATATTTTGGGATAGTCGATATGATCAAAATTTTGATTTCACCATGTTTATTTATTGCATGCGATACAAATATTTAAAATGGTTGATGTGCACATCCGTCTAAATCACCACATAAGAATCCAAATGAATATATATATATATATATATATATATATATATATATATATATATATATATATATATATATATGCAATTTACACGTGTCACCATAAAATCAGTTTTGATGGTGGATGTAAAGCATGGTTATGGCCAAAACCCCAGATCTATGTGTGCATGGTTGTGGTCATTATTCTTGTTGTTAATCGGTATGTGTACTGCACCTCTCTCTCTTTCCACATGTAAATTAATGCTCTTCTTCCTATTTCCCCTCGAATGCAACTCAAAATTTTTCCATATACAATGTAATAAGAAATAAGATAGTTTTAGTTTATGTTTCGACGTGAGATGACTATCTGTAAAAAGGTGATACCACTAAATCATGAGACAATCCGATCAATTAGAGGACTGAGGAGGCCAAACGATAGGAGGATGAACCACTCGACTGGTGGCCCAACCGACCGCATGGAGGTGTTCAGCCGCTGCTTGGACCTGATACCCAGAGGACAGTTTCAAAAGAGCCCAACTGAGCGACCAGGAGGTGAGCCGACCAGTTCAAGAGTTGAATCGATCAAACCATATTAGTTTGAGTACATATCATCACCAACAACTGGTTGTATATGATGTGGATCATAGGTGGTTGTAATTCCTTATGGCTCTAAGGAATTACATTAGTATAGACATCACTATCACTCATGTGTTTTATTTATTGCATGTTTTAGTTAGTTTGTGATTATAACATGACTATTATACATACTATGTACGTGGTGATTGGATAAAGTATATGCATTTATACAAACAAACTCCCTCAAATTAAATATTAAGTATAAGATGTCTTCCATTAGCAATACACATGAAAAGCTTGATCGACCAAGCGTAGATTTGCACAAAGCATGATACATCATCTATCTCGTGGAACTGTGATGGTAGATATGTAGATTTGCGTAAAGAATGGTGCATATCTATCGTATTGGCTATTGGGTCAGGCTTAACTAGTGACTTGGAGAGCCAAAGCTCAGGGACATGCAGATGATTATGGAAAGGGGTTGCACATAGCATCCATCCAGAATTGCATATGATGCAATTGGAAAGAGTTGCCTACCTTGATGGTTGACTATGTTTGTGGTGTTGATCGGGCCACAGTTGAATTATCTTGGATTTGTCCCACTAGAATATTGTATGCTACAATATTCCGAATTGATAATGAGGGCTATCAATTTAAATAAAATAGTGGGAGCGATAATAATTAAATACCTAATTAATATCCTACAAATTATCAAGTCAAACCAAATAAAAATGTTTTAAAAAATTGCAATATTTCTTGGTAGAATCAAATGTCAAACACAAACATGTTCAAGTTGTGATCAGTCCTTCTTAAGGACAAAATAGGATAAAGTTCCATAATTAGTTAAGGTCTTTGAGAAATGTTCTCATCAATGAGTAAAAGCTCTATGTCCTTGATAGACCAATGCAAGAGGAACCTACTCCAAATGTGCCTAAGGCTAAATGGATGCTTATTGGAAGCATGCTAATGATGCCATAGACATTTGAATACCTAATGTTATGTTGTATGAACTATGAGTTGCATGAACAACATGAATACATGGAATTAGATGGTAACACATCTTAATAATCATGTAAAGCAAAGAAGGTATAATGTCTCAAAAGCACTAATTTGATTGCAAACTGACAAAGGGAGGTCCAGTAGAACCCCATGTGTTCAATTTGATTGGTCATGTGAAATGACTGGGATTTCTCTTAGGTCAAGAGTTGACCATGAATATGATTATGCAAGTATTGAATGAATCATATAGTCAGTTTATCACATGCTTGGCATGATGCCAAAGCAAGGAATAACAAACACAAATCCGTGATGGTGATCAGTGGAAGTGAATCCTAGGGAAAAAGCAAGGCCAAGAAGTGTTCTGAGGCTAAGCTAAAGCCCAAGTATTTTCCACTCAATATATGGAGAAGGGAAAGTGTAAAAGGAATCTATCCTTTTTACTTAAAGGATAAAGAAAACAAAGTGCCACCATTTTCACTTGTTTAGACATTGGAAATGAATTATCCTCTTCATAGAGGATCTCAAGAAGAAGATAGAGATTTAGATCTCTATTTCAAGACTTGAGAAGAAGTAAGATAGAACTATATGGAGCAAGGGTTGCTGCCACTATAGTTAAAGGTTGTCATTCATGGGAACATAATAGAATTAGTGAATTGCTATTGTGTACTTGCCAAACATCATATGTTTTGTATGACAAGAACATTATGATCTTTTATGGCGATGCCCTATGTCTCATAAACTGCACTTGATAGTTGTAAAGACAAATGTGTATGGCATATATATTGAATGAGTTGATAACTCAAACAATGAGTACCTACAACACTGTCATCTAGAGCGCATAAACGAGAAATGCATTTCTAGAATTCATATGATGGTTATCTAGACTCTTTTTGTTATCGAACCAGTAGAGACATGCATGTCTTATTTGTTGTGCAATATGACAAAAAGATCTTTACTAGATGTAGTGGGAGATCGACTATTCCATTAGGACTAGTACATATTGATGTACATAAAACTTTTTAGAATGAATGCTAAAGGTAGTTACAAGTACCTCATTATATTCACTGATACGATCAGTAGATATTGAAATTTGTATTTAATGAAATACAAGTTTGGATCTCTTAAAGTGTTCAAGGAGATCATAAATGAAGTACGTAACTAAATTGATAAAAGTATTAAGATACATCTATGTGATCGATGTCAAAATACATAAACCAAGAGTTTGAGGACCTTCTGGGAGATCATGATAGTGTATCACATTGAAATCCACCTGAAACATACTGATGTGTCAGAAAGAATGAATCACACCTTGTTAAGTCATGTTGTGATTATCAATAAATCTAGCTAATCTTCTAATATTTCCTTTGGGCACATGCTTTACACTAAAACAATGTACCATTTAAATTGGTTTAAAAGACATCATATGAGATATGGCATGGGAACTGTCATGTGTCTTTGTAGGATTGAAGGCTTATATAAGAAAATAGTTTCTTAAGCAGTTTTATCCATAAATCATATGAATGTTATCTTATTGAATACTACTTATATTCCAACCTGACAACAAAATGTTTGTTGATAGGATAGATGAATTCCTAATTGAAAATTAGTTCCAAAGGAATCCGTGGGAGTAAAAGTAGAAATCAAAATGTTTGAGACAAATAAGAAAATATTGAACCTAAAGAGGTACAACAAGGAACAAGGAGAATCACAAACTGTTGTGGAATCTCAAGTTCCTTGTGTAAACACAAAACTCATAGTTTTAGTAGAATGCCTTGAGTTTGAAATATTATGATACCTTATAACTCAATAAGGCAGTAAGTTGATCACAATGATGATTGAACTACCTACCTAGAAACTATTGAGGAACCATATTCTAAAAAATGGTTTGAGGCCATGAGATCTATGATGGACTCCATGTAAACCAACAAGGTATGACCTTGGTTGATCCACCTAAAGGGGTAAAACCCATAGGGTGCATTTGGATCTTTGTAAGAAGACCAACATGGAAGGGTAGATTGATTGCAAAGAGTTTCAAACTAGTTCAAATTGTTGAACATGATGAATTCTTTTCAGCAATTACCATGGTTAAATCCATCTAGACCATGCTTGCTATTGCAGCTTAGTTTGACTATGAGATTTGGCATATGGATGTTAAAATCACATTTCTTAATTGGAATAATTAAGATGATGTGTATGTGACACTCCCTAATTATTTTATAAATCCATTAATGCAAATATAGTCTATAAGCTACAAAGGTCAGTCTATGGATTGAAGCAAGCATCTCAGTGCTGGAATCTTCTATTTAACAAGATAGTCAAAGGGTTTGACTTGAATCGGAATGAAGATGGAATCTGTGATTATAAAAGATGTAGTGGGAGCATATTGATATTCCACATAATGATGCAGAATAACGTCCTTATCCTATAAATATTAAAACCTGGCAAGGAAAGTACCTTCTATATGAAGGGTTTAGGTGAAGCATCCTATATGATAGGGATCTAGGTCTATAGATATAGATCTATAAAGCTTCTTGACCTAAGTAAAAGCTCATACATTGGTAAGATGTAGAAGGGTTCAACATGTAAGAGTCAATGAGAGAAAAACTTGTCCATGTTCCATGGAGTTAGTCTTTTAAGAGCCTGGTGTCCTAGTTCTTATGAAGAATGGGGACACATGGATAGATGCCATTGGATCTATCTTGAATGCAATGTTATGTACTTATCCAATTATCTCATATGTATCGGACATGACGAGAAGATATCTAGTAATCTTGTATGTATTGGACATGATGAGAGGATATCCATTCATCTCATATGTATTGACATGATGAGATGACATATATATACCTACCTAGCAATCTTGTATGTATTGGACATGACGAGAGGGTATATGTCAGATACCAGTGAGAGTCAGTGGACTACCATAATGAACAGCCTTATGTGCTTGTAAAGCACTTAAAGGATTGGTTCCTTAGTTACGGTAATAAGGAAGAGTTGGATGTAAAAGGATTACACCCATGCATGCTTCCAAACTAACAAAGTAACCACTATCTATATTTACTTTTTATGAAAAATGAGAAATGTAAGCTAGAAAGAATTCTGAGCTAACTATAATTGTTCAAATCTACAAAAGAATATGAGTATCTATGTGTTATGAGAACATCAGAGGATACTATATGGATTAAGAAGTTCATACAGACGAACTTGTGCGAGGTTCCAACCATTAATCACACAGTAGAAATACTAATGACAACATTGGAGCTATTAGTTAGATTGGGAATCTCAGATAGCATACTACAACACTTCCATCTCATATGAGTAGTCGTACAGTGCAGAGATGTGAAAATTGAAAAATATTGACTTAAGGCAAACATTGCTAAACCCGCTATAAAAGCACTTACACAACAAAAGAATGAAGGTCATGTTAGGTCACTTAGGATAAGATCCATGGGTGATTGTCTCTAAGTGAAAGTGGGAGTCTGTTGGTATGTATGTATAGAGAGCCAATCATATGATGATTAGGATATGGCATTACATACCCGATCTGATAATTATCACGACAAGCTTCCAATTTATTTTGTATATTCAGTATGAGATAATGAATAACATAATGAATGTCTAGAGAATTATATTACTGAATGACGTATGTTGTCAAGTTACTAACCTTGTGGATGAGATCATACGTATGTTAAGAGTACATATACACATTCTCATTATGTCCCTGATCAGTTGTTATTGTGGAAGGTTTATGGACAATAATAAAACATAAGATCATAGTGTGAGTTGGTTGATGACTAAACGCCATTAGTCATGATATGGCAATATCAAACCAAGAACATAGATACATGTTAGGAAATAGTGTATCAGACAGACCCACCGTGAGACTGTCACATGGAAGCCATCATCATGGAAGTCATAGTCAGGTCTCACAGTGATGGTGGTGGTTGTGGTTCTTAGACTTGAAATCACAGCACTCGTCACATGTCGTTGGATACACTTTGACATCATCAAATGTAGTTCTGAAACATGGGTTGTTATAATGATGATGATTGGGTGACTTTGACACATGGGGTATGATTGTGAGTGATAGATATGTGATTTGTCCCTTCGACAGGAATATGATATCTAAGGCCTCTTGATTAGCGAGACTGAGAAAAGTATGGCCATATGCATGTGAGTCAATATGTGATATTGAGCTTGCATATATATCATGCGGTCTGCTCTGGTTCAAGGAACAAGATTGAATAATAATGAGGATGACTGCTCCATCCCTCTAGTTCAATCTGGATACCAGTGACAAAAGAACTATACAAAAACTATAAACACCAAACACATATTGTAGGTTGAAGTTGCTCCCCAACTTTCCATTTCGCTTGGGTAGCAATGATGTGCAACTAGGCACCACTCATTGCTTGTGGTGTCATAAGCTAGTTATGGACATTCACTGTCAATGTGATATGGGACCTATAGGGTTACACACATAGGAACTCATCTAGAAGACGAGTTTGATCTTGAATGATAATTGAATTGATTACAAAAGTGTTTAGGTATTTCAATTCACTCAACATATCAGCTGACTAGAGTGCTAAACGATCAGTTCAAGTGTTGAGATTGTTGTTTGGAGTGTTAGGATGATTATATTGTACATTGGTTAGAATTCTGCCTGACATGGGTTGTGAAATGATTGTCTCACTTGTGTGAAATGACCATTTGGCTTGGTGCGAGACACCTATATCAGTTGCATCAAATGTCCATTTGGACTGGTGCGAGACACCTATCTCAGATGTACCAAAATCCCATTTTAGGGGTGTAGTTTGATTGCACAAATGATTGGTGCTGATGTCAAGTTGACTACTAATTGGAATTGAATTGCCAACATATGTACAAAATCTGGAAACTACAAAACGATCATTTTGCTTAGAAAAACGACCATCTCACTGGGTGAAATGACCCTCTCCCATGTGATACGACCGTCTCACTGAGTGAAATGACCATCTCATTGGGTGAGATGATTGTTTTGTCGCATGCAGGTTGTGAAACTTCTAGAAAAATTGCAAAAAATCAAGATCTTCTTATCCTTTCCACTCTCGATTTAGTCCCGCATTGGTTGGGGACAAGGAACCCTGACCCTAACCCCTCCTATATATAGAGGGGTACTAGGGGCTTCCCAGAATACAACTACTACATAGACAATTGAGAATTAGTTGATCTGACAATTGTTGTCCTCTCTGGTTGTGGTAACTACGAGAGCCCAGGCAAGTCCGACCTGACTAGGGAGGGATATCCATGGGAGAGAAACAACTGAGAATCATTGTTGTGGGAGAGCATGTTGGTGATTAGTACACTAATGGGTGGGGAAACTCCTTCCTGTCCATTCTTGCAGGTCGACAAGAGTTCTAGTTGGTCCATGTAGACTACTCTAGAGGCAGGAGTCCTTTGGCTACTACTAGGAGGGAAATGTCAACTCACAGTCTGTGGTGAGATCTGAGGAGCTACTATAGCAGTTGTCCAAGTATACTGTCTATGGAGGAGTAGTCATATGATTTTGAGTTGACTAGGAGCTGCACATGCATCATCCAAGACAGAGTGCTGATCTACATAGACGAGTATTGTCGATGGACTTGCTCTAGGACCAGGTATATCTTTGTAAAACCATCCTTCCTATTGCATAGTTATTTATTCCATCTGCTGGTTAATGGGAAATATGTCAGTATTTTTTTTTTGTTTTCACTGCCTACCTGATGCCTTATTTCCCTACATCTCCATCCTGGGTTATAAGTGTTGGAGTAGCGATTGTAGAGCTACTTGTTAGGAAAACTCCCTACTACATTGGATTGCTCTTGTACCTCTCCAACATTCTTTTGTAGGGAAAAACAAGAATAAGAGTCATGACTGGGGGCTCCACATACTTCACATACTTGTTCAGCTGCTTGGACAGAGTGTGTATTCAAATTTTCAAACTGCATCAATGATAACCTCCAATTTTGTGATGATATCTTAGTAATTTTCCTCAGTTTTCCACACTCTTTTTTAGATAAATTAGATAGAATCCTTAACTTTCCTCCCTTATTGCAAATATACTAATAGATTAACTTTTCTCTCTTTTTACTTACAGAAAAAGACACAAAAAACCATAAAAGCCTCACATAGTCTCAAGACTGCATGAAGCCAACCAGTCTCGAGACCGCATGAAGCCAACCGGTCCTAAGACCACATGGAGTCACATGGTCCTAAGACCGCATGGAGTCACACGGTCCCAAGACCGCATGAAGCCAACTGGTCCCGAGACCGCATGGAGTCACACGGTCCCAAGACCGCATGAAGCCAATCGGTCCCGAGACCGCATGGAGTCACACGGTCCCAAGACCGCATGCAGTCACACGGTCCCAAGACCGCATGCAGTCACACGGTCTCAAGACCGCATGAGTCCAAACGGTCTCGGAGTCTAAATGGTCCTAGGGTCCAAACGGTCTCGGAGTCCAAACGGTCTCAGGGTCCAAACGGTCTCAGAACCCAAACGGTCTTCAAGACCGTTTGGACCCAAAACTGCCCAAACCGTTTGGACTCCACTTAAAGCCTATAAATAAGACCCGAGGGGTCCTCCCAAGGCATCAAGTTTCAGATGCCCAGAGGCTGCCTCTACTACTCCAAAGCTATTCAGACCTCCATCCTCCACCCAAAGGCTGCCGGTCTGAGATCCACACTCCATCTTGAAGCTGCTCCCTCTCTCTTCGCCAAAGAAGGTGGGAAGAGGAGACCTCATCATCAAGAAACCTGTGAAGTGTGAAGATCGTCATTCTATCTCCTTCCAAGGGGTTGACTTTCCTCTCTCCTTTGTGGGGATGGCGTTCTCTCTCTCTCTCTTCTTGCCTCCTTCTTTGTCCTAGATATGAGCGAGTAGTTTCATTCACTAGGGTGCGGGGAGTAGCCCCGCTACCCATATTTTCATTTCATGCAATGTAATCCATAGTTTGCAATAGAGATATACTTTCTTTTCAGTTCAACATCAATCGTTTAATGAATGCTTGTTGCTTGATCACCAACTCGTGTTATCTTTTATCTTTTAGTATGAATTGTCTACGTTTGTACTATCAGATTCGAATCTCGATTGTATGTTGGTTCTTGATGCATGTATCCATCATGCATCTGTTTTGGTATCTAGGAGTGTCTCTCATGAAGTGGAGTATACTCACTTCCATCATTGTACTTTCATACTATGAAATGGAATCAGTTGACGTATGAAAGGACAACCTTGGTGAGTCGAGGAACACACTTTGTGAAGGGAATGATGTAAAGTAGGTGACCATTCGTTCGGGGATGGCTGGCATTGTAACATTCCCACACTTCTCGTAGTTAGTTCTCTGAAAGGAAACTAAATCTACAAAGATACTAGCTGATTAGACTCTTTTTGCAGGTTATGTTTTGTGTTGCATGTCTTGATCCATGTGTAGTGGTGGCGAAAGCCGATCACATCCTAGTGGCTCTTTATCATTGTTAAAATCCTTAAGTTTACTTTCTTGCTTTACTTTACTTGTACTTAGTTTAAATACAACCCAAACTCTTCGATCTAGATTCCAGCTGTTAAGAAGTTAAGTGAGATTCTAACGTTTTCCATCTTGTTTCTCTCAAAAAGACCGTTATCCTGTGGATTCAACCCTTAACTATACTATGATAAGACTTCCACGTATCCTAGCATACATGGGTGGAGTTCTCGATCTAGTATAAGCAAGGATAAACCTAAAGACTTACTATCTTTAGGATTTTTAGTGGTGCGCGCAATTTCACGTGAGTGGAAGCTCCATAAAAAATTGGCACCGTTGCCGGGGACCACAGAATGTTTTAATTTCATTTACTATCTTGCTAGTTTGTTAGGGTTTTACATTTTTCTTTAACCATTAGTCCATATCTTCTTGAATTCATCATATCTCCTGCATCGTCTAAAAGGTGTGTTTCTTTCTCTACTCAAGTAGAAGACGTGTATGCAACCATCGCATAACCTCAGATTCTCCCCTGATCCAGAGTACGACTCTGAGGTAGAGAGAAGCTTCCACCACGGCATCAGACTTAACCGCCAAAGAGCCAGGCAAATGGCTGAAGATCAACACCAAGCTGCATTAGTAATGGAAAGGGTCAATGCCGCCATAGCCGCTCAGAGAGCACAACTCATTGCTGACACCCGTGCTCAGATTCAAGCAGAGATCCGAGCTGAAGAACAAGCCCACATCCGATCTGAAAATGAAGCAGCTAACCAAGCTGCCCAACTAGACCTAAGAAATAAGCAATTGAGGGACTATGCCGTACCAAAGAACTATGAAGACAATCATCTAGTTTGGCCACCGATCATTAACATACGCAACTTCAAAATCCGAACACAATGGATTCAAATCATGCAAGGCATCTCATTCTCTGGTGGATCTGGAGATGACTGCATAGATCACTTGAAGAGATTCAAGGTACTTTGCCGACTTGTCCCACAGGCCGGAGTTGCGTTTGACGCAATAATGCTACATCTTTTTCACTTCACTCTATCCGGAAGAGCTTTGAGCTGGTACAACTCGCTTGATAGGGAGCCAATAATCACCACATGGACTCCCTTGGAAGAAAAGTTCCTGGAAAAGTTTTTCCCTCCTTTGTTAACTTACGAAATTAGGGGGCAGATCAACCACTTTGCCCAACTTCCTGGAGAATCACTGGCAGAAGCATGGGAAAGATTCAAGGAGCTTCTAAGAAAGTGTCCTCATCACGACATCTCCCAAAATCAACTAATAGAAACGTTCTATCAGGGGGTGAGTGATGACATCAAGCAATTTCTGGATTCCTCATCTGGAGGAAATTTTATGAGGAAGAACTACGAGGATGCTTGGAAAATCGTTACACTTGGAGATGAGAACCAATCCGATTGGGGACGATCATCCGACAAGGGAGTCCTCAAAGTTTATAAAGCTGAGGAATCAATGGAAATGAAGGCTATTGATGAAGCTTTAAAGACTATAGCTCACAAACAGCAGACACTTGAAACTTCATTCGGAGAATATGATAAGAAGAAAAACCCCCAAGTCCAACAAGTTAAAGCTGCTATAGGGACTTGTGAAGCCTGTCACACATCTGATCACCCTATGCTGTCATGTGGTATGCTTTTCAATGTGATGATGGATATGCAACCACCACAATAGCAGTACGAACCAATCATCGAACACCCTGAAGACCAGATGCCCGAACAAGTTAATTCCATTCATTCCATACCGGGACAAGTTTACTATAATCCAAACCAACCAAGAAACCACCCTGGTTTTCAGTATGGGAATCCTGCGGGGACTGCTAACCCGCAACATCAAACACAGGGCAGGTCTTCCAATAGGTTGCCACCTGGATTCCAAGGCAACTTTAATCAAAATCAAGGGAACCTCAGAAATAACTTCCCAAGATCCAACTACCCTAGAAACCCCTCCGCCTACTATCAATACACCCATCCTCCTCTGCACCCGCATTTGCACCCTCAGTTGCAGCAACCGCAGCAACCTCAATTAGCACCGCCTCCGCAAAAACCACATCAAGGACAACAACAACTCACTCAGAAAAATGCCCCCTCCCAGCTAGCAGACGAGATGACTATGATCAGGCAGATGCTACAGTCACAACAAACCATGCTTGCCAATCAGCAAGCTCAACATAAGGCTGTGGAGGCTCAACTAGCACAAATTGCTGCCCAATTGAAGCCACCAGCAGGCACTTTTGCTGGCCAACCGGAATCGAACCCAAGACACGATCAGAATAGACCAGAGCAATTGAATGCCATCACTACAAGATCGGGTCGTGTCTTTCATGAAACTACAAGGATCACTCATGATGATGATGATACACCTATCTTTGTTCCAAATGCAAGCTCAAATCTAGCAACTGAGAATTCTGTAGAGACTGAAAAAGTCAAAGAAAAGGAACAAGCCCCCAAGGAGTCAGAGGTCCCAAAATATAAACCTAGGATACCATATCCAGGTAGATTGAAAGAGACTAAGATGGACACTAGATTCCAAAAATTCAAGGAGGCGATGAAGAAACTCTATATCGACATCCCACTCCTCGACGCCCTCTCTGAAGTACCAGCTTGGGCTAAATACCTAAAAACCTTGCTATCAAGAAAGTACATTACTGAAGAACAAGAGACCGTCAAACTAGCTCAGACCACCTCTGATATCATTCTGAATAAGATGCCAAAGAAAAAGGACCCTGGTTCCTTCGATATTCAGTGTTGTATTGGAAATGCTTCAAGCAAAAAGGGATTAGCTGACTTAGGGGCCATCATATCAATTATGCCCTATTCCATGTGTAAAAGATTAGGTTTCACTGACTTGCTACCCACCACGATGACAATTCAGTTAGCTGATTCCACTATCACTGCACCTCTAAGAATTATTGAAGATATTCCAGTCAGGATAGGCAAATATGCCTATGTCCCATGCGATTTTGTCATTATGGATATCAAGGAGGATCTAAGATACCCAATAATATTTGGCAGACCTTTCCTTGCCACAGCCAGGGTGCTTATTGATGTTGAAGCTGGCACGATCATTCTAAGACTGGGAAAAGAAGCAATTCAATTCCGGGTTCTCAACAGCATGAAAGGTCCCAGCATTCAAGAGGAGGTTTTTCTCTTAGATGCAATACATCAAATGTCCCAATTGGAAATATCTGAGCCATCTAATGAGTTAGAGAATGTTCTAAAAAATCCAGAAGTCAAATTCTCAGCCAATGAATTGGTTCAACAATGCTTGCAACACTTAGAGAAAGCTGAAGAAGCGCCAACAACTGCCTTTGAGGAGCTCAAATCTGTCACTATTTTAGAAGCAACAGAAGCACCCAAGGTTCCCGAGATGAAGACTTTACCAACGAGACTTAAACACGTCTTCTTGGACAAAGAAAAATTATGTCTAGTTATCATCAGTTCCACCCTGACGGAAAACCAGGAAGAAAGGCTTCTTGTTGAGCTAAAGAAACACAAGAAAGCCATTGGGTACAAAATAACTGACATGACAGGTATAAACCCAGCCTTATGCATGCATAGACTGCCCATGGTCGAAGAATTCCAGCCATCAAGAGAACACCAGAGGAAGCTGAACCCCAATCTTAAAGAAGTGGTTCGCCTTGAAGTCCTCAAACTGCTGACAGCCAGCATAATTTTCTCAATTTCAGATTCCCAATGGGTCATCCTTGTCCTAGTGGTCCCCAAAAAGGGAGGAACCACTGTCGTGCTAAATGACAAGAATGAGCTAGTTCCTACAAGGACTGTGATGGGGTGGAGGATGTGTATCGACTACAGGAAATTAAATAAATCAACGGGAAAAGATCATTACCCTCTGCCCTTTCTTGACAAATTACTAGAACGCTTAGCCCATCAAAAGTTCTTCTGTTATCTAGATGGTTATTCCGGGTTCTACCAAATCCCTATACACCCGGAAGACCAAGAGAAAACTACTTTTACTTGCCCCTTTGGGACCTATGCTTTCAGAAGAATGCCATTCGGGCTGTGCAACACACCTGCTACTTTCCAAAGGTGCATGTCTGCTATTTTTGTAGGATTAACGAAATCTATAATGGAGGTATTCATGGATGATTTCTCAATTTATGGAGATTCCTTCGACAACTATCTACTTAACCTTGGACGAGTCTTACAAAGATGCGAGGAAACGAACCTCATCCTAAATTGGAAAAAATGTCATTTTATGGTAACTGAAGGTGTCGCCCTCGGACACAGAGTGAGTAGGAGAGGGATTGAGGTGGACAAGGCAAAAATTGATGTTATCTCGAAATTGTCGCCGCCAAAAGACATAAAAGGAGTATGAGCATTCTTGGGTCATGCTGGGTTTTACAGAAGATTTATTAAAGATTTCTCAAAAACAGCAAAATCCATGACCCAACTGCTAACCAAAGACATCGAGTTTAATTTTAACCAAGAATGCTTACAAAGTTTTACAACTCTGAAAAATGCTTTAATCTCTACACCCATACTAAGAGCCCCAGATTGGTCACAACCTTTCGAAATAATGTGTGACACCAGCGATTATGCCATAGGGGCCGTGTTAGGGCAGAGAATTGACAAGAAACCTTATGTAATATACTACGCATCTAAAACGCTCGATGAAGCGCAGAAGAACTACACCACTACAGAAAAGGAGTTCTTAGCTATCATCTATGCATTTGAGAAATTCTGTTCCTACCTGATTGGAGCCAAGGTCATCGTATACACTGACCACTCCACCATACGCTATCTAATTCAGAAGCAAGACGCAAAACCCAGACTTATCCGCAGGGTGTTGATGCTTCAGGAATTTGATTTGGAAATCAAAGACAAAAGCGGAGTGGAAAATGTCGTCGCCGATCATCTCAGCCGTATTGAAGTCGAGGATGGTGATAAAGCACCTATCAGAGACTCCCTCCCAAATGACCAGCTAATGAAAATTACTACAAGATTCCCCTGGTATGCTGACATAGTAAATTATCTGGCTAAGGGAATCAGTCACCCTTCCGCCTCTTACCATGACAAAAAGAAATTCCTCCACGATGTCAAGCAATACTATTGGGACGAACCTTATCTCTTTCGACTATGTGCAGACAGAATTTTCCGCCGCTGCCTACCTGAAGAAGAGATTACTCTTGTCCTAGAACATTGTCATTTCAGCCCCACTGGAGGACATATGAGTTCGAAAAAGACCGCCATGAAAGTCCTACAATCAGGTTTCTTTTGGCCAACAATAGCAAAAGATTCCCATGATTTTGTAAAATCATGCAACAAGTGTCAACTCTCTGGAGGTATAACAAAAAGAAACGAAATGCCTCTCACTATGTGGTAGGAGATCGAGATTTTCGATGTTTGGGGGATAGACTTTATGGGTCCTTTCCCCTCTTCATATGGCTGCTCTTACATACTGGTTGCTGTGGACTGTCTCGAAATGGGTAGAAGCTATACCCACAGTTTCCAGCGATTCCAAACCAGTCATTAAGATGTTTAAAGATATTATTTTTCCCAGATTTGGAGTTCCCCAAACTATCATATCCGATGGAGGAACCCATTTTCTGGAGAGAAGCTTTGAAGCCCTCTTAAAGAAATACAGAGTCAACCATAAAGTTGCCACGCCTTACCATCCACAAACTAGTGGTCAGGTTAAAGTTTCGAATAGACAACTAAAGGCAATCTTAGAAAAAACAGTCAATAGACACCGTACTGACTGGTCCACCAAGCTTCCCGATGCCCTTTGGGCTTACCGAACAACTTATAAAACACCAATTGGAACAACCCCATTCCTTTTGGTATACGGGAAATCATGTCATCTTCCAGTGGAACTGGAACATAAGGCTTGGTGGGCCATTAAACAACTGAATTTTGATTTTAAAAGCACCGGAGAAAACAGACAACTCCAACTACAAGAACTAGAGGAGCTCCGAATGACCGCTTATCAAAGTGCCAGGATTTACAAAGAACAAACCAAGATGTGGCACGACGGTCATCTAAAAAGAAAAGACATCACTATTTAAGATAAAGTCCTTCTTTTCAACTCTGGGCTCAAAATGTTCCCCGGAAAACTCCGCAGAAAGTGGTCTGAGCCTTTCACCATCAAACATATATACCCGAATGGAGCCATCATAATTGTTGACGACAATGGAGGAGAAAGGACAGTCAATGGCCATAGATTGAAAAAATACTATACTCCAGCAGACAAAATTCCGAGACAGACAATTGAGATCAGAGACCCCACAACATCACCATAACAAAATCCAAACCTCATCGAGCCAGCGACGTTAAACCCAGGCGCTACTTGGGAGGCAACCCAAGATCTGAGTATCACCTTTTATCTTTGTTTTCTGATTATCATCTTTAATCTGAAAATATAAAAATTCACATAAACAACCAAAACAAACATAAAAATATAAACCAAACGGTTTCCTGAAACCTTTTGGAGCCAAACGGTCCTGAAACCATTTGGAGCCAAAACGGTCTTCAAACCGTTTGACTTGGGGATTTTGTAAGGTCAACCCCCGAATCCTATAAATATAACCATATCCCTTCTCCTTCTTCTTTCTTTTGACTCTCGAGCTTTCTAAAACCCTCGCTTGCGCTTTTTCATCTCTCCTGCTCCTGTTCCCGCACAGACACATGTTCTCTCCGCCATCGTCATTCCAGTTTCTGTGCGTCTTCACAGTGATCGCACCTCAGTTACCGCCGCTCTTCGCATCACTACCGTCATCTTCACCCACTGCTGTAAGGTAGACCAGCACGCTGCATCATCGACGCTTCCGTCTTTGCACCACCTCCATTTTCTACCATCGCCGACGTTTACGACGCCGACACAACTCCCATTTCTATCACCACCATCATCTTTATCCCCGTTTTTCTATCACCGCTGTCGTCTTCATCACTGTCGCCTTTGCTATCGCCGCTGATACTGTCTGCTGTGCCCCCGTCATACCACCTTCCAAACGGTCCTGAGACCGTTTGGAGCCAAATGGTCTTGAGACCGTTTGGAGCCAAACGGTCCTGACACCATTTGGTACCAAACGGTCTTCAAACCATTTGGTCTTTCAAAACCTCTTGCATTTCGTTAAAACATAAACACACATAAACACATACAAAATCAAAATTTTTAAAAACACTTGTTATTCTAACACATGACTTTCCATTTTCAGAAATGGCTTCACCAGCAAAGCAACCCACTGGAACCGAAGACGCTCCCTTTTGGACAAGGGAGCAACTAATAGAAAGTTGTGCAAAGCTCCAAAAGATCGTCGATAACTACAATGAGACTGGAAAGGCCCCACCAAAGGTCAACATCATAGCGGTCTTGTATGAAATCGACCGCATCAACAAATGTCTAACTGAGGATCCTGAAGAAGAAGTGGAAGAAATTTCTTCCAGTGATGATGAAGGCTCTGAATACGAGCCACATTCCGAGGAAGAATCCCCAGTTGAAAAGTCCAAGGGGAAACGAAAGGTCCAAGAAGCTGCGGCCGAACAACCCCCAAAAAAGAAGGCAAGAAAATAGGTCCGCCCCGCCACTGCTAGGGAACAAACCCTAGCAGGCCATATCCCATCAACCGCTGCCACCACCCCTGCTACCATTCCTGCTACTGCCACTGCCCCTGTCCTCTCAGTACTCACCACCACCGCATCACCACCAGAAAACCTTTACATCCACACTCTCCCCTCCATCGACAAAATACTAAAACCAACAAAATACATATGCTCAAGCATCCTGCTCAAAATGGGAATCTACGATAGAATCCTCACAATGCTAGACAACACAAATCTCTCCAGACTATGCTTTGTCCCCGAAATTTCATATGTCGAACCCACTACAGAATTCTTTACACATCTCACCAAAGAAGCGATGGACATTATGCACAGAGCAAGGGACAGAGGTGACCGCAGGCTGGTCACCAAACTTTTTGGAAACAACGTCGTTATAACAGAAAATCTTCTGAACAAAATTTTCATTGACAATCCAGAGCAGCTCAAAAAAGCCAAAGCTGTTAGCACAGAGAACTCACAATTCAATAGACACATCTTCTGGAAGACCATAATAGGGATCCCCGCTTATGAGGCAAAGACATGCAAAGCCTCCAATATTCACTCTGGGTTCATGCGCACACTTCACAAAATTCTTACCAGTGCGCTGTTCCCCAGAACAGAGGGAGGAAATGTTATCACTGTCGACCTGTTTCTTCTATGGTCCATTCTGCACAGAAAGCCGGTTAACATCGGACGACACATGATACAAAAATTCTCAGCCTATGCCACAGGAAAAGAAATCTGCATGGGCGGGCACATAACTTCCATCGTCAAATATCTCAAGATGGACAGACTACTCCCTCGATGCACACAGATCAAGGGCGACATCCTTACTAACGAGCAAACCTTGAAGAAATCCTACATTATCAAGGAAAAGGATGCAAAATTACACTACATTTTCTTCCCAACAGTCAGATCTTCCAGGACTCTACTACTGCTTCTGGAGCTAGCGGACTACGACAAGGACAAACTTCTCTTTACTGACGATGAGATTACCAAACTCCTAGCTTCAATCAAAGTACAAGAAAAGACAACCAAAGCGGGCCAGACAGAGCTTAGCATAACCGCCCTGATAGCTAGGGTAACCAAAATACCAGTAAAATGACCATCTAAGGTACGTTTACAACCACCACAGCTGTCAGGGACGCCAACATCAAAGCTACAACCGGAGACAGAATGCCCCCCTCCCGAGGAACCAATCCCTACCTCTTCTTTAGACTCTTTCATCATGAGCCTACATGATGAGCTCACCACCACCACCCCCACCACATTACCATCCACCACCCTCCCACCATCTACCACCACCCCACCTTCCTCCACAGCAACCCCTCCACCCACATCTTCCACTTCACCATTTTTCTCCCTAAGCACCCCTTTTCCGCTCCAACACACGGCTTCACATTCTTCACTCCCATCTCCACCCTCTTTTCCTCAACATTTTTGCTCCCACAATTCTCACCTGGACAATCACCATTTTCTTCATCCGCTACCACCCCAACACCACTGGTGACTCCATCTACGGTCACCACGCAGTTCGCGGACCATCACCAGTGTCTCTTTCGCAAGGCACTACCACCTTCCACCCCGACCCCAGCCATACCACCCTTCCGCATCTGGGGTCCCTTTTACAAATGTCAGTGAGGAATTCAGACGTCAATTTGACGCCATCTGAAATCTCCTCACCGACCCTTCTAACATAATGCAATCTATCTTTTCTTGTGTGCATGGTATTTCTAAACAGGTCGCCAAGATCAACGAGCAGAACAACACCTTACCAAGCATCCTCCAAAGTATTCAGCAACGACAGGATGTAGTGGCCAAGCAAGTCGATCACATCGATGACCACTACAAAAACTTGCCCGAGCTGGTCCTTGGAGTAAAAAGCTAGCAAGAAGCGCTAGCCAAGCAAATTGATAGGATCTCTACACAGACTCAACCTCTTCCTGAGACCCTACGTGAGCTTAATAAGCAACAAAATGCTTTAAGAACACACTTCGATGACATCGACAACACCCTCACACAGCTCCACAATCGCCACGAGGAGTCAGCAACCAACGAGCTTAACCAACTACGAGCCCAAGTAACAGATCTTACAGCGCGACTCCTCTTTGCCGAGGGACGATACTCAGATATTAAGGAAACACATGACGCACTACTCGAATCCCACGAGCATGTGCAAGTGGCGTTTGATGAGCTACAAGCAACCCATCGAAAGTGGAAAAAGACTACACAACAACACATCAAAGATAAGGCATCCGACGAAGAAGGCGAGGAAGATGAAGATGAGGATGACGATTCTGACTCCTCGGCTAACTCCAATAATAGCACCTCCTCAGACGACCAACCTGACGACCCAGACAATGCTGGGGAGGGCACCAGCTGAGGAGCTGCATCAAAACAACAAAAAGATCACCACGTCGGTGATAAAGATCCCAAATCCCCGACTCACAATGACAACGTTAATATGTCTTACGGGGATCAGTTCCTTGACTATTCAACAATGGGATCTCTGGGGGAATCTGCTAAATAAGCAGCTTTTGCTGAGTTCCAACAATGTTTACTCAGAACCAGCACAAGTCAACAACCAACAACATCAACTCAACACCTTTCTACACCAGACCAATCGATACCCTTCCCCCAGAGCAAGAAGATCTAGAAAGAGTCAGTTTGGATACAGACGAAGATCTGGAATCGGCTTCTGACTTAGACAAAGACGAAGATCTGCAACACTACTTAGAAAATCTGGAGCAGACTTCTTCTCTCCCTCCGCAAGAGCTTCCCCCACCGCCACCTCTACCTCATAAAATTCTCGATTTAGACTTGGCGACCATCTCTACCTTGGATGCTCAAGATATCTTTATCTTAAACACTATTTTAGATGACGCCAAAGACGGGGGTAATGTTATTTACCAAAATACAAAGACTCATCGTAAGTTGACATGTGAAGACTTCCGCTCCATTCTTCGACCACAATCAGTAGTGAAGATGGCAGTCTTCCATGTCCTCCTCGCCAATTCTATCAAAACTTACAGAAGCTCTCAACGACAGCAACCAGTTCTGAACGCATCGCCTGCTCTAGCCATGAGCCTTATTTATAAAAAATTACAAAGCAAATCAATCAAACAGTTGCAGAGGGGACTTGCCAGAAAGGCATGCTATATAACCGTGCCTTTCAAGTTTCCGGTCACTGGCTACTCATGATAGTCGACACCGCGGCCCGAGACGCCAAGGTGTACAATTTCTGCACCAGTGAACTAAAGGCTGGAATAATTAATTTTGCTGGTATCGAAGCCGGGGAGGCCGGATGCATCCCTTTCCGGCTCCTAAAATTAATTTGGGCTGCTTTTCCATCCCTCCGCAATGGTCAGAACCAACCATGGTTCCAAATCATCAACCCACACACCCAAACTCTAGAGGGATCCAAGGATTGTGCTTTCTATGTTATACGTCATATTCAAGCGCTCAATCAACAAATCCCTTTCACTGAACTGGCCACAGAGGACTTTCATTCTCTGTGAGGTCGTTACGCCATGGAGTTAATTTTTGATAGAAGGTTCTCCAAGGACCCAACCATGGCGCCCAACGACGTTCCTCACTACCTCTTCTCGGCCATCCAACATCCTCCAAAACGGCCATTCCGGCAAACAATTGAGGAGTTGGAAAAATAACAGCCCGCCAAGGATACCGAGAAGAAAGAATGGGATCCTTACTCTTCCGATCTGGTGGAGGATAAAGGGGTTACTGAATTGCTAACTGGGGCTACCATCAACAGATCACCTTCACAAATGATTCCCCTGTCTGCAATTACACCAACTTTCCCCAACTTTGACCTCAGCGCCTGTAACAACCTCTCCGATAATGAACTTCGCCTCATCATGTCAAGGCTTTACGCCGAGAAAGATGACCTCGTTTTTATAGCCGACGATATCCTAGTCATGGCAGATGCAGTACGAGAAACTTTACAGATAAAGGGGTCTCTATCCGTGAGTCTAATGGCCGCCTATCAATATCTTCTCGGCCAGAACTACCCTACAAACTATATGGCATCAGCATACATGAAGGACGATCTTTTAAAGCTAAAGAACTTCAAAACAACTGAGGCGCTCATTTCTTACCTCCAACACATGACTCCGAAGTTCATCATGCTTCCTTTCCTTCATGTAGAACATTGGATGTTACTGGCAACAAATCTTCATGACGGAACAACAATCATATACAACAGTTCTGACAACCAGTACTTGTTGGCTAAATAGATATCAGTAAATCCCTTTGTTTTGATAATGACAAACATTTCATTCTTGCCATCTAACGTGCTACTTGAGTGTTGCAGGAATAAGGTGGATGACAAATATCATGGAAGATCTATATGTTAAATTGCTTTAATTTCATGAATGTAACCAATTGTAAAACTTATACAAATATATAATGTACAAGTACTTAGACATCATGTAAATCAAGCGTTAGATCTTCCCTAGCCAATCACTACACTTAGATAGGTCATCCCCTTCAATAGTGTCACATATGCACACTCACATACATACTTAGTACTTTAATTGAAACATTGAAACAGGGTCAATATCGGTCGACAAAATCCTCGACCGAGACACTCTCGGTCGACAAACTCCTCGACCGAGAAAGACCCAAGTAGCCGTTAGACACAACTGACAAGGTAGTTGGCAGTTGGAGATGAACGTTGCAAACACTTGATCCAGAGAGCCTGTCGGTCGACAAAACTTCGACCGAGTAGGTGTCTCGGTCGACAATTCCTCGACCGAGATGGACTCGGACAGCAACTGCAAAATTAATTAACTAGCCGTTGCTAAAGCAACTAAAGTGTACCTAACGGCTAGTTAAACACTTAGAACCCCCTAGAAAGTGTCTAGAACATCCTTAAGCACTTGTAGGTCATTCCTATAAATAAGACATGCCTTAGGACACCTAAATTTACCAATCTTCACTTGTGATACACTTGAGCTTACACTTGCAATTGTGAATCTGTTTTGAGAAATTGAGCAATACTTGCATTGGCTATTCTTCTCCTTGCTCTAATTTCATGTCCTATAGGCTAGTATCTCCTATCCACAACAATCACACTTCCATATACATTGGTTAGGAGATCTACACGCTTGATATAGGAAAATCAAGCCTTGTGCTTCAAAGGTTAAGTGTAATTTCCATTTTCCTTCTTGTTCCTTTTATCCTTTGTATTCTCCTTGCTACTGCTAGGGTTGGAGGCTGCGGATTGGAGAAGGTTCTTCTCGGTGGAGAAGGTGGACTTCGAACTACTTCAAGAAGGCTATTGCAATGGGAAGCTACTTCAAGAGGAAGGCTACTTCAAGGGGGAGCTTGAAGTTACTTCAAGAAGGCTACTTCAAGGTTGGTGCAATTACTTCTAGGTGAAGGCTGTTCGAAGGGTTTGGTGAAAGAATTGTAATTTTATGTAAAGTCCTTGCGAGGTAATAAAATTTAATTCTTTCAAAATCCCGGTTGGGTAAGCAACCGGGTAGTGGACTGACTTCCTTAGTATTTGCTAAGGTTGGAACCACTCTAAATCCTTGTCCCCTTGTCCAATATTCTTGTGGTTGGTTGTTTGAGTTAAATATATTTAAAATAATCATAAAACCCTATTCACCCCCCCTCCAGTGGTTTTTAATTTGGTATCAGAGCAAGGCTTCAAGGAGCTCTAATCGAGTCTTGAAGTATGAAGGGTGGTGGTGTCTACAACCGCAAACAAAGGAAAAGTATGGACCAATCTTCAACAGGTTGCAGTTGGTGCTTAGGAACAAGCCACACAGCACTTGGTTTCCCATGGAGGTCAAAGAAGGAAGATACGCATAACGAATGCCTTATTGCTACAATAAGTGAAGAAGAAGAAGAGGTAAGCCTTTTTGATTTATCTAAAGAAGAGCTAGTTGCTAGTCTTGAAGAGACACATAATAAATATATTGAGTGCAAGAAGAAATTAAAGAAATCTAATAAAGCAAATGATGAGTTACATGCTAAGTTTCTTGCTCTTACATCTGAAAATGAAGATCTCAAAAAGGTTATTGAAGGTCATGATATCAAGCTAAAATCTGTAGAAGCAAATTGCAATCTTCTTTCTCTAGAAAAGTTAAATTTGCAAACTGAAGTAAATGATCTTCAAAAACAACCTGTTCTGTGTACACATCTAGATTATGATATTATAGTGAAAGAAAGAGATTCCTTGTTATCTAATCTAGATCAAGCAAAGTTAGACATAAATAAAAGAATGGATGAGATTGCTAAGCTGCAACAAAAAGTTAATGGTTTGAGTAACAATGATATTCTTGATAAAATCTTAAATGATTCTTACCATCAAGTTGGAAGGAGTGGACTAGGTTACAAGCCTAAAGAAAAATCTTATCAAAAACCTAGTTGGAGAAGAACACAAGCGCCAAAGAGTCAATCTATGTATGTATCTAAAGGCACAAATACATATGTACCCACGAACAACCTAGAACAAAATCATAGAAAGAGATATGAGGTTGATTCTATATGTTGTCATTACTGTTTGCGCCTTGGACACTATTCCTTTTCATGTCCTTACAAGAAAAAGGATGTCGAGTTAGTTTGGGTTCCAAAACTCCCAAACTAAATGAGCAAAAATAAGTTGAGATATGACCAAGGACCCTAGTTGCATATTTCTATGTCTATCTCAACTTAACATGATGAGTTAATTCAAGTATCTAAAACTTCTAACTTGAAAGTATACATTTCATTTAAATCTGCAAAGACAAAGTTTTGCCTTAATCAAAGTTCTCAAAGTATAAATACTTAATATATAATTAGTTGAGATTTGATCTAAATATTACTTTGATATTCATATGATCTATCTCAACCAAGCTAAAAATTCAAATTAAAAATAATTTTGATTGGAAACAATTACTGAAAACAGTTTTGAAACAGTACAGAACTTTTCTCGGTCGAAGATACTGTCGACCGAGAAGAAATGTCGGTCGAGAAATGGTCGACCGAGCAGGTTTCTATTGACAAGTCTGAAATAAATATGCTGAACTTGTTTTCAATTAACCTAGCTTGCTATAAAATTATTATTGATTCAACAATATGAGATTACTTTGGTTTTACTATCTGCATGCTTAAAATTATGATCAAGGAAAATTACTACTTTCGTGGTCTATTCTAAGCATTCCTTGATCTATTTACATAGAAAACATGTGTGTTAAATTGTTTTATTGTTACATCATGGATATGCCTTCACTATTTCATCATTCAACTTTCTACGTATAAAGATGATGTTATGTTGCACAAAAATAAAACTCTATGACACAAATAGATAATGATTTTTTGTGTACATGGATAATATTATGATACATAGGCAAAATGATTCATTGTTGAAATGTTGCTTAAGAACAAGACCTTCAATGTTTGCAAAGAGCAAAATGTCATACAATTTTTTTTTGATATCTTTAAGGACTTGAGATATTATTCGAGACTTCAAGAATATATGTATATTTTCTTGGAGAATTTTATGATTAATCTGAGTACAAGGAGAAACAGGACTTCATATTCATGCACCCATAGCAAAGATTAGGGGACATCATAAAATACGTTACTCAAAATGTCTCAAATTGCTACTCATTTAATCAACCTGCAAAAATTATAATTCACAAATGAATGATCAAATATGAAACCTGTAGCATTTGCCTCTTGGTTGAAATTAAAATTGACCAAGGGGCGCTATGGTCGTAGTCAAGGTCGACCTAAAATAAGCTTGACACAATATTTACTTGGATATCATTCTCTATATAAAAATTGTGATAAAAAGACAAAATTATAACCCCAAAATTTGTCCAAATATTGGTAATAATAATCACAATATTATTCCCTCAGAAAACATATATATGCTCTACAAATTCAGTCTATCACTTGCTTTAAAAATCAGCTTAAAATTTCATTCACAGTAAGTTTGTCGGTCGACGAATTCTTTGACCGAAAACATCTCGGTCAACTATCTCTTTCGACCGATAAACTTCAAAGTAAGAACTACACGGGCAAAACTCAGATACACTTCCGGTCGACAATTGTTCCACCGAGCCAGTGTCGGTCGACAAATGCTCGACCGAGGGCCGACCGTTGGAATATTACCGTTGAAATTTGACCGTTTGAATATGACCGTTGCCGGTCGACCGTTGGGCGACCGAGAGGCGCGCCTTGGATATGACCATTGCGATCGTTGGTTGACAAATTGTCGACTGAAATGGCTACTGGATTGCTATAAAAAGGACTAAAAATGGGTCATTCCATCACACTTTTACATTCTCATTTCTCTAGCTTCTCTCTAGTGCATTTTTGTGCAACTCTTTAGCTTCTCTACCTCCAAGACTTTCTTGCTTCTTCTCCACCTCAAAGCAAAGAAATGGCTTCATCATCTGCGCGTGGTAAGAAGCAAGTTGCTGGCAGGAAAGGAAGGATGACCTCCCCACCATTGCCGATCATCAATGACATCCCCTTCATTGATGCAGCTGCTGGTGATCGCTACCTCAGGCTCTCCTCCAAAACTCCTCTTCCACGACGTCCGGTTGACGTCATTGACTCCTACAACATCGTCGACCTGGAGGATCTCTTCGAGGTGCAAAATTTGAAAGATTTTCTGAACCCTTCCTTCCCTTTCTATTCTTCCAAAGTGGTAAATGAGTTCTATGCAAACTTAACCTCCCATCCCGAAAATAACTCCTTCTCCTCTATGGTCAATGGGCATAGCTTTCACTTTACTGAGGAGGGTATCCTTGACATACTCAACATAGACTTAGAAGAATACCAAGACGCTCTTGACCTTACCACTGGAAATCCACTCAATACACTTTCCCAAAATGACAATACAGTCAATCTTAGTGACATTAAACGATTCATTTTTCAATCCAACACAACTTGTCACGAAGATAGGGGTACCTACTATGCCATTAACCTCAAACCTACAACTAGGATTATCAATCTTATTGTTTCCACAAACATACATCCTAGAGCAAACAAGTCTGAAGTCCCTACCTTTCGCATGTATCTAATCTATGCCATTATTAAATGCATTCCCATAAATTTTATCCGCCTCATCATTAAGAATGTGCTTGAGTTTTCTGGAAATCCTCCTTATGCTGATTTTGTATGCCAAATCACTCAACACTTTCTTAAGAAAAATATGGAGGATCTAGGATACACATGGGAAAGAAAACCACAAAAAATAAGCAAAAACACAGTAGAAAAGATGGGAATTGATTTTGGTCACAAGAGGACTAGGACGGAAGGGGAGACATCTACTCAAGACATACCACCACCACCTCCTCCTACCAACCTACCCTATGATCCCATCCAAAACACCCTAACCTACATTGCTGGATCCCAGTATCATCTAAGTAGACAATTAGATTATAGCCACCATGCCATGACCTACTTAAACCAAAGGATGCAAACCCTCACTCCAAATCAACCAGATGAGTATCCTTATTCTCTAAATCCTGGAATGATCAACCCATATAATCCCTCCTACAACTACTACCAAACTCCACCTCCACCATCTCCTGATCTCACATATACTCATTTTTCTCACATGCAACTACAAGACATTGCTTCTCATTTCCGCTTTGATCGTGTTCCCACCTTCTTGGAAGCATATGCCTTAACCAAGACAGGTGCTTTGGAGTGGCAAACTTTAGTCAAGTATTATGGAGCTGAGGCATTTCTTGGAAAATACCCAGATATTGATGTAATACTTAGGTCTTTCCAGTGAGATAGTTGTAATGAAATGGTTATTTTTGCATGATTGTAATGAAATGGTTATCTTTACATGATTGTAATGAATTGGTTATCTTTGCCTGATTATAATGGAGCATATGAGTCATCTTGAAAAATGTTATTAATGTGTTCCTTCTATGGCATCATTTGAACATGGCTTTGTAAAACATACAAAGTAAGAGGAGTAATATATATGCAATGAATCAAAAAGGATAAATTTTTTGCACATAACTGAAATTTAAAATTTTGGCAAAATTGACCATCTAGGTTATCTATTTAAGGGGGAGCAATGCATTACTTCCTTGATTATAACTAGGTTATCTATTTAAGGGGGAGCAATGCATAAGGAAGAAATATACATATTTCATGATACACATCTTGTTCTTAATAGAATATCTATCTAAGGGGGAGCATCGTATAAAATTAAGAGGGAAAAATGAAAGTCACACAAAATGATTTTCTTTGGATATCTTTTTAAAATGACAAAGGGGGAGAAAGAATATAAAATCAAAAACATAAAAATATGAGTTTCATATTTATCACGGCCAACACTCATTTGCAAAACAACATTGACTACAAAAGGTAATCTTCAGGTATGAAACTCACATGTTTTATATTTCCTTAATTTATATTTTGGAAATGTTTGTCATCTTCAAAAAGGGGGAGATTGTTGGCTAAATAGACATCAGTAAATCCCTTTGTTTTGATAATGACAAACATTTCATTCTTGCGATCTAACATGCTACTTGAGTGTTGCAGGAATAAGGTGGATGACAAATATCATGGAAGATCTATATGCTAAATTGCTTTAATTTCATGAATGTAACCAATTGTAAAAATTGTACAAATATATAATGTACAAGTACTTAGACATCATGTAAATCAAGCGTTAGATCTTCCCTGTCCAATCACTACACTTAGATAGGTCATCCCCTTCAATAGTGTCACATATGCACACTCACATACATACTTAGTACTTTAATTGAAACATTGAAACAGGGTCAATCTCGGTCGACAAAATCCTCGACCGAGACACTCTCGGTAGACAAACTCCTCGACCGAGAAAGACCCAAGTAGCCGTTAGACACAACTGACAAGGTAGTTGGCAGTTGGAGATGAACGTTGCAAACACTTGATCCAGAGAGCCTGTCGGTCGACAAAACCTCGACCGAGTAGGTATCTCGGTCGACAATTCCTCGACTGAGATGGTCTCTGACAGCAACTGCAGAATTAATTAACTAGCCGTTGCTAATGCAACTAACTTGTACCTAACGGCGAGTTAAGCACTTAGAACCCCCTAGAAAGTGTCTAGAACGTCCTTAAGCACTTGTAGGACATTCCTATAAATAGGACATGCCTTAGGACACCTAAACTCACCTATCTTACACACTTGAGCAATCTTTGAGCATACACTTGCATTGAGCAACCTGTTTGAGAGAAATTGAGCATATTTGCAATTGGCTACTTTTCTCTTGGCTCAAATTTCGTGTCCTATAGGCTAGTATCTCCTATCCACAACAATTACAATTCCATATACATTGGTTAGGAGATCTACACACTTGATATAGGAAAATCAAGCCTTGTGCTTCAAAGGATAAGTTGTAATTTCCATTTTCCTTTCTTGTTCACTTTCATTGCTTGTACTCTCCTTGCTACTCCTAGGTTGGAGGCTGCGGATTGGAGAGGGTCGTGATCTTCTTGGGGAAGAAGGAGACTTTGAACTACTTCTAGAAGGCTGGTGCAACGGGAGGTTACTTCAAAGAGGAAGGCTACTTCAAGGGGGAGCTTGGAGTTACTTCAAGAAGGCTACCTCAAGTTGGTGCATCTACTTCAAAGTGAAGGCTGTTCAAAGGGGTGTAAGAAAGTATTGTATTTTGTGTAATTCCTTGTGAAGGTAATAAAATTAATACTTTTAAAATCCCGGTTGGGTAAGCAACCAGGTAGTGGACTGACTGCCTTAGTATTTGCTAAGGTAGGAACCACTCTAAATCCCTTGTCTCCTTCTTACTTGTTCATTTGTGGTTGTTTGAGTTAAATAATTGTTAAATTAACTTTAAAACCCTATTCACCCCCTCTAGTGGTTTTTCAGTACTATCCAAATCAGCAATAGTATACTACAACACCAAGAACGCCTACAGAGGAGGTGGCGAAGGAGTGTGCTGACCAACTGCATGACCTTCTCAGCACACACACACACAAGCATACAGTAAAGAACACTTTCATCGCCCCGCCTTCAGCCACAAATGTCCACAACAGATCCGCGAGTCGAACGATTGTGGTTTCCACGTCCTCTACTGGATGTACACCATTATGGTCCTTGTACGACCAGTAGAGGACATGCTACATGTGGATTACCACGCGTTGCGAGGAAAGTTCACTGCTAATCTCCTTCAAACACATGTCACTAATAAAGGACTAACAAACGCCCGATGCCCTTGTCCTTGTACTTCTCAACCTATCACTTTGACACTCTGAGGACAGAGTGAGTGATAAGTTAGGGGGGAGTACACTGGAAAAGGGCGAGGTATCATTTCTAAACCCTTCCCTCTCTACCTTTTCTTTCAATTCTGTACAAATTTTATAACTTCCTTTGCACATTTAATTTTCCTGTTAAAATAAACCTTGCACATAAAGAAGAACATCCCTCTTGGAACAAAGTCATCCCCAGCTAACTTTAAAACCCAGTTAGTCCTCAAAAGTAATAACAAGAATAACACTTAGGCATGTAATGGCAAATTAATAATTTCTCTCCACTCTTGATTTTCATACTTTTGCTTCATTTCTACATCTGACTCTCCACAGGTCAGCATCAAGGCCGAAATAAGCCAAACACTCTCAAGGATGGGAGGGACATCAGGTGACATCCAAATCAAGAAGTCTCGCAAGTGGACCACTAAGTAGAAACCAAATAAGTGCATGTCGAGAAACTCTAAGAACATCTTTCTTCTCTTCAAATAAAAGAGGCTTGGCCGCCCATTTAATTTCCCTGAAATCCCAAATCCTAAGCTTGTGAGCTTACGAATAAAAGCCAGAGTGTTGAATAAAACTATGAGAGTTGTGCCGTGGATAAGGATCTATATGAAGAATCAATACAGGTCTTGCCCGGCCGGTACATTCAGCTGCCCTCACAAAGGCAGATGTGTCGTGCCCGGTAGTGAAACCCTAAGGTATCCAAATATATGAAAGGTTGATAAAGGACTCACCCGGCCGGTACATTCAGCTGCCCTCACAAAGGCAGATGTATCATGCCCGGTAGTGAGATCCTAAAAGCATAGACAACCCCTCCCCCACTTGAAAGGGGAGTTACACATCAAGCCTTTAGCCAACCCTCATACCCACTCTAGCTTCCGGTAGGATTTTCAGAGAAGTATAAAGCTGATTAGAGTCAACGACATGCATAGGGTAAAAAGTGTCCCAATGCGGGCCACGAGATATGGAACAAACCTGAGATCCAAGGAACTCTCAATACCTGAAAGAGTTAAGGCAAAAAGCTCTGATACAACCTTAGGAGATCTCGGGTTTAGAATTGGAGCAAGAGTATGGAAATCTTAACTAAATAAAATCACCTCGCCATTACATGCCTCAACTCTATCTAACTTGAGGACAAGCTAGATTTTAAGTTAGGGGGGTGATAACCTCCAATTTTGTGATGATATCTTAGTAATTTTCCTCAGTTTTCCACACTATTTTTTAGATAAATTAGATAGAATCCTTAACTTTCCTCCCTTATTGCAGATATACTGATAGATTAACTTTTCTCTCTTTTTACTTACAGAAAAAGACACAAAAAAATCATAAAAACCTCACATAGTCTCAAGACCGCATGAAGCCAACCGGTCTCGAGACCGCATGAAGCCAACCGGTCCCGAGACCGCATGGAGTCACACGGTCCCAAGACCGCATGGAGTCACATGGTCCTAAGACCGCATCAAGCCAACTGGTCCCGAGACCGCATGGAGTCACACGGTCCCAAGACCGCATGAAGCCAATCGGTCCTGAGACCGCATGGAGTCACACGGTCCCAAGACCGCATGGAGTCACACAGTCTCAAGACCGCATGAGTCCTAACGGTCTCAGAGTCCAAACAGTCTCAGGGTCCAAACGTTCTCGGAGTCCAAACGGTCTCGGAGTCCAAACGGTCTAAGGGTCCAAATGGTCTCAGGGTCCAAATGGTCTCAGGGTCCAAATAGTCTCAGAACCCAAACGGTCTTCAAGACCGTTTGGACCCAAAACTACCCAAACCGTTTGGACTCCACTTAAAGCCTATAAATAAGACCCGAGGGGTCCTCCCAAGACATTAAGTTTCAGACGCCCAGAGGCTGCCTCTACTACTCCAGAGCTATTCAGACCTCCATCCTCCGCCTAAAGGCTGCTGGTCTGAGATCCACACTCCATCCTGAAGCTGCTCCCTCTCTCTTCACCAAAGAAGGTGGAAAGAGGAGACCTCATCATCAAGCAACCTGTAAAGTGTGAAGATCGTCATTCTCTCTCCTTCTAAGGGGTTGACTTTCCTCTCTCCTTTGTGGGGATGACATTCTCTCTCTCTCTCTTCTCACCTCCTTCTTTGTCCTAGATATGAGCGAGTAGTTTCATTCACTAGGGTGCGGGGAGTAGCCCCGCTACCCATGTTTTCATTTCATGCAATGTAATCCATAGTTTGCAATAGAGATATACTTTCTTTTCAGTCCAACATCAATCGTTTAATGAATGCTTGTTGCTTGATCACCAACTCGTGTTATCTTTTATCTTTTAGTATGAATTGTCTACGTTTGTACTATCAGATTCGAATCTCGATTGTATGTTGGTTCTTGATGCATGTATCCACCATGCATCTGTTTCGGTATCTAGGAGTGTCTCTCAAGAAATGGAGTATACTCACTTCCATCATTATACTTTCATACTATGAAATGGAATCAGTTGACGTATGAAAGTACAACCTTGGTGAGTCGAGGAACACACTTTGTGAAGGGAATGATGTAAAGTAGGTGACCATTCATTCGGGGATGGCTGACATTGCAACATTCCCACACTTCTCATAGTTAGTTCTCCGGAAGGAAACTAAATCTACAAAGATACTAGCTGATTAGACTCTTTTTGTAGGTTATGTTTTGTGTTGCATGTCTTGATCCATGTGTAGTGGTGGCGAAAGCCGATCACATCCTAGTGTCTCTTTATCATTGTTAAAATCCTTAAGTTTACTTTCTTGCTTTACTTTACTTGTACTTAGTTTAAACGACCAACCCAAACTCTTTGATCTAGATTCCAGCTGTTAAGAAGTTAAGTGAGATTCTAACATTTTCCATCTTGTTGCTCTCAACAAGACCGTTGTCCTGTGGATTCGACCCTTAATTATACTACGATCAGACTTCCACGTATCCTAGCATACGTGGGTGGAGTTCTCAATCTAGTATAAGCAAGGCTAAACCTAAAGACTTACTATCTTTAGGATTTTTAGTGGTGCGTGCAATTTCATGTGAGTGGAAGCTCCATCAATCAACAGTGTGTTTCACACATGATTCCTCAATTTTTCTACTTGATGAGTGAGGTTGGCTAGTTCTTTTTGAACCACACTGACAATGATTTAGTGCCATATCTTTTATGATATCATATGCCTCCCTATAGGATTTTTTCATCAATGCTCCATTAGTAGCGACATCCACAGACATATGGGTGTTGTGGAATAACCCGTTGTAGAATGTTTATAACAATAGCCAATTGTTCAACCATGGTGAGGACAAAGGCGTTGCAGATCCTTAATCTCTCCCATGTATCATAAAGTGTTTCACCTTCTTGTTGCTTGAAGTTGGTGGGCTGGATCCTCAGTTGAGATGTGTAGCTAGGAGGATAGTACTTGGTAAGAAAAGCATTCAATAGCTCATCCCAACTCTTAATAGATCGCTTGGGAAAATATAAGAGCCACGCCTTGGCTCGGTCTTGTAGTGTGAATGGAAATGGGAGTAGACATACTCCTTCAGTTGGAACACCATTTATCTTGAAGGTGTTCATGTACTACAAAAAACTCAGCTATGTGAAGATTCAAATCTTCCATACGAGTTCCTCCAAAATGGTTTTTCTAGATCATCTGCATAATAGTGGGGATGATAGAGAAATTGTTGGCCTCGATAGATGGATGATCAATGGCTCCACAGATGTTGATGGAATACAACACAACAAATTCTTAAGCAGGCGGTTGTCCACCATCTCTGATTCTAAATGATGATCGAGTGACGGCGATGGTGAAGGTGCTGAATGAGGTGATGATGGTTATGATCCCTCCAAGCTAGAAGAATTATCACCGTTCTTTGCTCTTCTTTGGCTAGAAAAGGTTCGCTCAATTTCTAGGTTTAAGAAGATGAATGTCTCAAGAATCCTCTTAGGATGATGCATGCAACCTAAAAAAGCAATAGTTAAGTGAAAATCACAAGACTAAAAAGGTATAGCAATATGAGAATTGGAAAATGATGACTTATTCTCAAATATTAATTAGCACTTTTACTCTAACAAAAATTTACCACAACTCCTTGACAATAGTTCCAAAGACTTGTTGAATGCCAAAGGCAAGTAAGTTTTAAATAATAGTCTTAACTAGTCATTCACCCACAAGTATACAAGATCAATTTTAGTCAAGGTCAAACCACAAGGAGCTAGTCTAGCTAGGCACAAAATTGCTAACTTCCAACAATCTAAGTTAGATTGCAATAGTTGAGTTTTGATTAAGATCAGGTAACTAGCAAGAGTAAGAATTAAATTTAAAGGATTTAGATCCAATTTAGGATATCTTAGACATAAGATATTACTTTCATACCATTAAATCATGTGAAACTTACCAAATTAAACACGCTAATCAACCTACAAAGAAGGTTTCCATCATCACACACCTCCCAATGACATGAGATGGTTCTCATCTTCACATAACACTCCCATGACTATGTTTAGAGTCAAGCACAAACTTGAATCCTCAACATTCCCCAGCCACTCCTATGGTCACAATTTTGATTCCAAGAGATCTACTCCATACTCCCTCATACATTCTCGCAAATCGTAAAAAGAAGCATAAAACATGCATATTTGATGGTCATACAAGCATACACACAACGAAACACCATAGAAACTCTTGGAGAAGCAAATCAACTAACATTAGATATAAATTATGAGTTCGCATGAGTAGTAGCATGGGAGCTACTCTCCCATGCCCAAGAAAAAGAGTTTTACTCGCACATTATGCAAAAATACAAGCACATATCACAATTATCAAACTTTTCCATGATTAGAGAGAAGAAAAGCTAAGAGAAACCAAAGAGTGAAGTGGAAGGAGTAAAACTCTAGCTTGAGGACAAAGTTACACCCTTACATCTGCTCCAAGTCTAACTTTCTTCCCTCTTGAGATGCCTTGCCAGAGTAGAGAATCTTTGATGTACATTTGGAGAAGAAAATGAGAAGAAAATGATGAAGAATGGAGGTTCTTTCCCAAGAAATCTCTCCTTCTTCCCAGAAATCACCTCTCTCTTGCTCTGTAACTTTCTCTGATTGTCAAGTATTTCAAATGGCGAGTGATAACTTCCCCATATGGCTGGTCTCGTCTTTAAAATGAGGGGTGGCTATTTTCAAAAATATGCTAAAACTGACAAAGACACAATGTGTCTTTTAGAAGACACGACATGCCGCTCAATGTAACTGTCAGGAGAATTGCTCTCCGTGAAGAGTACATGGTGTGTCTCTGATGAGACATGATGTTTAGTTATAAGTGGAGTCAACATGGGTGGATAACACACATTGTGTATTAATAAAAACATGTCGTGTACTTTGGTAGAACTTTGAAACTCGACTTTTGAACGTGTGGACACACCATCTCTTCTATTATGCAATTGAGGACAAAATCTTCTGGAAACTTGCATGCCATGTGTTAATTAACACACATCATGTCTTCTGCTTTATCGTTGAAGACTGACCTTCTTGGAAAGTTATACGCTGTGTGTAAATTAGCACACGTGTCTTCTTCAGTTTCTTCACGATCAACTCTAAATCATATGCAAATCATAGGGGAATCCAACTAAGGTTGGATTAGACCCATTCCATCATCTTTATTGTGTATCTGTGATCACAATCATTTAATGAGTAAAACAACTAAAAAGATGGCAAATTAAATATGATTAGAGGCCAAATGGAGAGCAAAATGATCCGAGTTTGTGTGAAAAAGTGTGCAAAAAGTATATATGAAATGCACACATCAACTGGCCTCCTTGGTCCTCTGTTTGATTGACTTGACTTCCTAGTTGGTCGGCTGTCCTAGTACAAAACTTCTTTTCTTTCCCAAAACAGAAAATAAAACTATCCTATTCCTATTGACATATTACATTGTAAAAGGGAAACCTTGAGTTATATTCGAGGGGAGTATAGGAAGAAGAATATTAATTTACATTTGGAAAGAAGGAGAGAGGCTTGTATGCAAGCTGAGTAACAGTAGGAAGGAAACCAAACACCCAAGCATGCATGTCCACATGGGTTTTGGTCATAACCACACATTCATCCACCATCAAAATAATTTTAGGATGACACATATACATCATATATATATATATATATAAAGATCATATGTGGTATTTAATCAAGTATGCACATTAGTCATTTCAAATATTCAGATAATATGCAATAAAGTAAATCTGATCACATCAATTTAAAATCCTAATACACCATATATTGACTTGGCTATGACACCATTGTTGGGAAATTAGGGTATCAGATAAAGCAACGGAAAAAATATACTTGAATCCTGAACCAACATATTGCATCAAGAATGATGTGTCTAGGAAAAGGGTTTGTGATATATATACCTAGTCCTAGAGCAAGTCCAGTGAAAATTCTCACAATGTCTCAAACTTCTTCTTCAAGTATCATGCAAATAGTCATCATCAATGACCTCCTAGTGCAACACTATGCACGAGGTTGATGACATTCTCCTAGTGTGATGGTGACAACCTACATACATCTATGTAGTCTAAGCGTACCACTAGGAACTCCTTATCATGCTTCTAGAGACAACATGAAGGAGTTATCCCTTCAATATCAACATGCTAGCACTGACTTATTCTCTATAGCTATCTCTCCTTCATATGGGTAAGACTTATTTGGTCTCTCCCATTACCACTACTGTGATAGGACAACATTTTGCAGAATTAGATGTGTCTTTTGAGAGCCTTGACTACCCCTATATGTATAGGAAGACCAAGTTCAGGGTTTCCATATCATTTGGGAGTCGAAGAACAAATTTTCATGAATTTCTAGCTATTGCGGATCACGAATTGGTTGATTCACATTTGAATATTTCAATTCACATGTGGATTGGTCGACTAAACTTGAATTAGTCGCTTCACTATATCTTCTATTCTCAAACATATTGGCTTTGAATGTGATTTTTGATGCACAACATGACATCAACATAAATGTTTGATCCAGTCTTATTAATTACTCAACCGGTCCATTCACATTTTGAACCAATTAGTTCACATTCAGAACTGGTCAATTCACATTCCATTTAACCAATGTTCAACCAATGTTGTTTAAATTGAGTACCTAAACACTTTTATAATCAAGTTAAACCTTTTTCATGAGTAAACTCCTTTTCTAGGTGCATCCTATTTGTGTGACCCTATAGGTTCCAAATTACATTGGTAGTAAATGTCCATAACCGATTTATGACATCACAAGAATGAGAGGTATCTAGCAACACATCATTGCTAACCAACTAAAATAGAAAGTTAGAGAACAACTTCAACCTACAATTAATGATTAGTGTTTTTGTGATCATATAGTTCCTTTGTCTCTGATATCCAAATTGAACTCGAGGCATGGAATTGTCATCCTATCAATGTTTAATCCATGTTCCTTGAATTAGAGTAGATTATATGAGATGCGTGTGAGCTCACATATCACATTTTGAGTCACATGAGTATGACCATACTTTTCTCAATATCTCTTATTAAGTGGACATGTTATCAATCTCATGTAGGAGGGACCAATCTCATCTACATCACTTACAGTCAATCGCCATGTGTCACAATGTACCCAAGCATCACCTTTATGGAAACCCTTATTCAATGTCACATTGGATGATGTCTAAATACATCAAACAACATATGATGAGTGTACTGAGTTCAGGTCTAAGAACCACAATCACCACTATCACTATGAGAGTTGATTCTGCCAACCATTCCATGGTCTCCATGTATCACTCTCAAGGTGGGTCTATCCGATAATCTATTCTCTAACATGTACCTATGTGTTTGACTTGATATCCCATATCATGACTAATGAGACTTTGTCATCAATCAACACAAATTCTAGTCTTAAATGTTATTTTTGTCTATTTTTCTTCCATAGTAATATCTGACTGCGGACATAACAAGAATGCATGCAATCTTATCATACATATGATCTCATTGTCCATGTCCTAAACCTGGAGACATATGTCATTGAATAACATCATTCTTTAGACATCTACTATGTCTGTGTCATCATCTCATGATTTAGACAAACATAATAGAAGAAATTACCTTTATAATTATCAAATCAAGTATATGATTCCCCATTACAATCATCATATGATTGGCTCTCTGGGCATACATACCAACACTTGTACCTTGTATTGAGGGGTATGGGTATGGGTATGGGTAGGAGGTTGTTGATCTCCTCCAACCCAAGCAAGTTGTTTCCATATTGGCAAGATTTCCATAACTCTCTTCACACCTTCTCATCCTCTATAAAATCTCCATTCACCCCCTGAGGCTCGGTTCTACATTCTCCCCTACCCTTCCCAAGCTTTTACTCCCTTGCAACATTGTCCCTCGTCTAGCCAGAGAAAAACCCTAACGATTTTTGCTCCCCCAGTTCAAGTTAGTTGATGTACCATGTAGAGATCATGCATCAATGAAGGCTTGATTGAGATCCAGTGGCCAAGGTCTACTTGAGCCCAACATATGCATGAGTGGAGCGAATCAACCCACATCACTAGATGAAGTGTGATCCACAGTGAACCTAAGATCAACACCCACTATTTTTCTAGGTTTTGGGGATATCTCTCTCTTGCTCTCAATAAATGCTGTAAAAGGCCTCAAACCTCATTAATTGAACCTTTTTTCTATATAGAATATAAATATACTATTTTGATTAGGAAAATGCTAGAAATTTAACAACATTGGTTCCAATAGCAAGATTTCTTTGTAAGATATATTGTTTTGTTTGAACTGATCACATTTATTTTTTGAAAATGATGTCCAATCTTTTCCTCATGAAATCCAAATATATAATATTAATTAGTAACATATTATTATTTGTGAATGTAATCTGACCTTGATCACTCTTGAGTGTCGTTGATGTGAAAATTTGGAATGACATGGATTTTTTTATCTTAAGCCATTAATTATAATCAAGTCTTATGATTTCCCTATGAAAATATTGGAACCTTAAATCGAAAATCCTGACTAGGGTTGGAACATTTCTCCCTAAGAAAAGTATGATATATGATGTAAAGGAATTTATGACGTTGTTCTTGCATGCACACTTAAGATGCTGATTAAATGATTGAAAATATATATTATTTAAAATTAGGAGAAACATCTAACCTTAATGAAACTCTCATATGACTAATATCCTTACTGATTTTTATCATTCCCACTTATTTATGTCCCAAGATCACATTATTTTATTCCATGATATACTAAAAAAATCACTAAACTAGTTTACTCGTTAAAGGTAAGCTTAACCTTATATTGGCCAGAATAGTGGTTTGAAATATTTCTCTTTGTAAATACCTTATAAAATGTTGGTCTATAGGTATTGTTTGATCTGCATGTTTTGAACGACTACTATATTTGTCTTGCTTATATTATTTTGAAAAACTACATACTCAATCATATATGTTCATTGTACAACCCTTGTAGTATGTACTTGTATTCTCAAGATAAGGGCATAATGCTTTGTAAAGAGTGGTTCCCAATGTTGGGACCACTCATTAGTTTATTTTGAAATAAATAATTGAATGCCAAAATATCTTCACCATAACAAAAGGGAGGGGTGAATAGTATCATTCAAAATTGTTTGGAATACAAATAATGTCAAGAGTTTGCAACAAAAGAAAACTAAAGCTATTGGAATGAAATATAAATGTTTAACATATCATTCTAGGATGGACAATTTAATTTCTAAATAAACTATCAACTAGGTAAAATAGAGGCAGAGGGCCATCTAGGCATCTCATGTACTCTTCTTAATATTGACTGATATCCTCCAAGTCTTGATTCCCAACTTCTTGGTCCACAAACTATAGTTCCTCGAACGACTCAGGTTCTCAGTAGAGGGAAACTATACCTAAGAAAGAGATAGATAATGTATGGATCAATATCATATTGAGAATATGTAGAAATAAATGTACCAAGACATATTCTGATTAGATAGGTACAAAACCGGGGGTTTCTAGTCAAGATGGGGTTATTACAAGTTTGTAGTTTAAGAGGACATAAACAAGAGAATGTGGCATTAAAAGAATAAAGAACATTATAAAGTCTCTTTCCATTATAATTTCATAATACCACAAATAAAAATAGTTGCATGCATATATGTGATAGACCATATATCTAAAAATAGAGTTATAAAACCATCATTTAATGGCCTAAGAGAACTAAAGGTGGAAATGGATGCCCCAAGAGGGATTCACCCGTCCTATTATGTAAATCATTGTGCCCATGCACCACTACTCACATAAATTGTTTAACATTCGACACGCTTAAATTGAGAAGCAAGACATATACTTCAATCATATTTCAATTCCCAAATTGCAGGGCAAGTGGGGTCATACACCGTATGTTCAAAGGAACCAAATAAACAATTTAATAATTTGAGGATATAAAAATGAGTAATGAGAATGGTCAATGTAGAGAATTGCCCCATTTTAAGAAAATATCTAAAGGTCACATAAATGTCAAATGAAATTTGGGAGTTTCACATACCTCTCATTCAAGCCTTAGTTTCTTGAACATCTTTCTAGTGTTAAAAGTCAAGATTCCATTTACCTAATTCCATTTAAAATATGTATAATAGTTATTATATATGTATTTTAATTTACTAAGATTTAAATGACCTTACTGATAACTTCAAATTTTGACTTTGAAAACAATATCATTAAATTAGGTGGGCTTTTCTCATGTAAAATACATATAATTTTATAATTTTCTAAGACCTAGATTATTTAATAAAAAATGAAATTTAAACCATTTTAAATAATTTACAATTAATTAAAAAAACCAATTGGCCAATTTGTCCCCATGCCTGATTATGAACTAACTGAATGAGACAGGTCAAATTTGGCATATTAGTATTTAAATGTCACATGGACAAGGTGCAAAATTAAAACAAAAAATGATGAAATTTCCCATGGAAACATGACCATTTATATAAATATAAGGGGCATGGTGTGGATTTCCCTAAGGGGATTCATTCCTTACCTCCTGCGTACACACAATCAAAAGGATCTCAATTGGAGCTTTGGCTTTGATGCCTAGTGCCAACTCCTTGATTGCTCGTGTGTTGGAAACCAAACTAATAACTATGTGGAGGTGATACAAGATTAACAAGCCTTAGTTTGGGCTATGTGGCCGTTGGGTTTAAGGATTAGTAGTTTTAGAAGATCATAGTGATGGAGGTAGATAGAGAGACACTTCAGTAATCACACGTCAAACTAAGTCAGAGAAAGTGAAGAGCATGGCTTGGTGATTGTTATCACATGGTCAATTTTCTAGGGATGGTGTTGGGACTTGTTAGTGTGTTAGAAAGTCCAGTGAAGGATGATTGGTCCAACAAAGAAAAACATAGGCTGTCAAGACAAATTAAGGGGGAAAAAGCAGAGCTAGACACATGAATTGTTCCCAGATGAAATGTAGTTTAGGTTGTAGCCTAGCATAGAGTACATGTAGATTTAAGCATTACCATGGCAGAGTCTAGGACATGATTTAGGCATTTCCATGAATGGAGTTAAAGCATGCAAGTAGTGACTCTACTAAAATGCTAATTCATCACAAATTCAATGGTGAAAGGATTAAGCCTATTTGTTTAGTGTAACGAAAGAAAAAATTTTTAAGATTAACTTGGATTGTTGTTATGAAAACCTAGTTGACAGAGGTTGAATATGGAGGTCAACCATCTAATTTATCTCAAGCACAAAATTTCCACTATTGGATTGCACACTGTGCTTCTAACACAAGTGACCCACGATTAATTCACATGACTATGCTCCAGTGATGCGTTACACACTAATTTCAATTAAATACTCATCTGACCTTATATTTATATATCTTTAATTAATTGAAAGGTGTATTTGACCTCTTATTGACCCAAAATGTGGTGGGTTACAAAATTGGATCATGAGGATTTTGATTTTGGGCTTTATTTTAGATTTTGAAAAAAAATTAAGGCCTCAATTCTTTCATTACATATTAAGTATCAATTTAGTGTATAAAACCCCTATCCATAATTATATTTTGGTTCTAATGAATGAATTAGCCCTTTATCTACCTCAAATCATTCATAAGAGTATTATCAAGAGCCAGATCTAAGAGTGGGATATTTACTAACAAGACTCTGACCTTATCGTGGATATTGTGCATACATGCCCTTTCAGAAACCAATTACTACCCAAATATGTTATTTAGTTCAAATGTTTCACAAATTTGGGGAAAGGAACTACATGTTATTTTATTGGAAGAATGTATTAATAAGATTAAGGAAAATAACTAAATTTGAGTATGTTACAACATTCCAACCCTAAAAAACTTTTGTTGTAGAAATCTCAAGTGAAGAGGGAGGGGTGAGTATGCAACATTTCATCTTTTAGCTTCCAAGTAGTCTAGTGCATGTTATTTTATAGGAAGAGATGAGTCACGGAAGAGGCGGAAGAGGTCGCGGGAGGGGCGGCACCATCTCAGGGACAAGGATCCCATCACCAGAACCAGATTCAGTTCCTCCTGAATGCTCAAGCGTGGCAGATGGAGTGGAAGGGATACCACCGTCTCAGGTTGGAGGCAGTTCAGAGGCGTCGCCGTCTACATCTAAACCTGTGTCTCCTTCTACCTCGCCAACTCAATCACCTAAGGAGAGTGGGGATTTGTCCACTAGTAATAAGGAAGTTGACTGGTTTTCCGCCAGTAGACCCAGATTACCATGTGAGGACATCTCCACTGTCGACTTCATCGAGCCGGACGTCATTGACGGAATCAAATGCTTCTCCATCTTGAGTGAGGAAGAGCCTATTATGTCGTGGCAGGAGTATGTGTCGATTAGATTCATGGGGAGGAAGCCTTTCCGGAGTCAGCTTCATGGGTGGATCCGTCGCCAGTGGAGACCCAGTGAGTCTTTTGAGATCATTATGAAGGAAACAAAGGGATTTATTGTGAAGCTTCCAACGAAAAAGGAAAGGGGGAGGATTCTCAGTGAGGTGCCTTGGATGATGGATGGATCGCTAACCATTATCCATGCATGGGAACCAAGTTATCCTCTCCAGGCCCTCTCCTTCCCCAAGCTTCCCATGTGGGTCAAGCTCGAAAACCCAGGGCTACACTAGACATCGAGGAGACTCAGCGGCGTTGCTAGTCTCGTTGGTAAACCCCTTGACGTTGAAGATTCTAGCTTCTCCGTCCACTGCCTGGGTGAAGCCACGGTGTGTGTGGATCTCGCTACCTGCTCTGGTTTTCCGAGGTCAGTGAAGGTCAACATTGATGGGAAACCAAGAAACCTGAAGGTTAGCTACTTAGCAAAACCTCAAGTGTGCTCCGGCTGCTCTCAGTTCGGCCATCGTTTGCCCTCTTGCCCCAAGGTCATATGGAGCAAACCGATACTAAGCCAACTGCAGTTAAGGGTCAGGAAATACAACAACAGTCAAGGTGTTCGACGGTCTGCCAGGGTGAACATCCCCACTTGCGAAGATGAATCTGGGGTAATCTCAGAAGCGGAGCAAAGGAAGGTTGATAATCCTCACAAAGATCAGTCTGAACCTGACATCAAAAGCAGCTCGCCAATAGAGGTTGAGGAAGCACTGAATTTGGATTGGGAGATTTCCCTGCCCAAAACGGCTGCTAGTCCTCCCTGTTTGAAACAGCTAGCACAGGACACTGGTATTTTCTTAGAATATTACCATAGGTCTACTTGGAACTCAGATGAAGCTTCCTTAGTTAGCTCCCATGATCTAGATCAGGAGGTAACAGATGACTTCAGTGTGAACAAGGAGCCTAAATCTAAGAAGAAGAAGAAACATAGAAGAAATGGTACTGCAGAGATTCCCATATTAGGATTTTCGGAATCCATATAGGACCTCTCTGAGCATCTTTCTGTGGTGTGTGTGTTGGTTTATGTACAGACGTTTCTTAGGAGGTTGGAGAGAATTTCTTCACTATCTTCCCTAGATTGGATGTGGCTATTCTTAAGTCTTGTCATGTAACACACCTTGTGGGTGTTCTGACTGCCAGTGTTCCTGACCTGATGACGAATGGTTGCTGAGATTTGGGGTGATTATGTTTAGGTTCTTTCCTTCTGTTTAATAATGTCTGCCTAGTTACCTGCTTATGGTGGACTGAGTCATGAAGTGGTAGTTTGTGCTCTTTCCAGGGAGGGTGCAAGGAGTGGCAGGTCATGCATTCCCTTTAGTCCTATGTGTTATTCCCAATTCTCTGTTATCTCAATTTATCAAGTCAAAGACTTATCTTGGTGATTAGTCCTTAGTAGAGCAGCAAGGTTTTTCTCATGGATATCTTTGTGGGTAGGGTTTAATGCTTCCATGTGACTTTCCTTCTTCTTTATTTAGTTTGATCTCCTTGTTAATCTCCTTCTTGACCTTAGATTTCAGTTATTTTTTTTCTTGTGTATGATCTGTTGTGTCATCCTTGCGTGGAGATACATAGATCTAGTTCCCTTCAGAGGCACTTTGTACCTAAAGTTTTTGGTTTTCTAGTAACACATTGTTTTGCCGACCAAAAAAAAAAGTAGTCTAGTACATGATGCTTCTAGAGGATGTTCACTAGATCAATGTTTTTGTTGTTTAGTAGTTTCACTCTAGAGTCTAAGATTTTAATTGGACAGTCATCATATGACAAATCCTCTTTCAATTCAAGTGAATCTGTAGATAGTACATGTAAGGGATACTTCACATACTTTTCTAGAACAAATATGTGGAATACATTGTGAATCTTGTCATAGGTGGGAGCAAGACTAGATGGTAGTCACACCCAAACTTTTGTCTAATATTTCGAGTGACCAAACATATACATGGTTTAATTTACCTTTCACCTTAGACCTTGCAATTGACCAAATCAATTTAATTTTTAGGATTACATAGTTCCCTACTAAGAAGATCACATTCGATCTCTTTTTATCTGCATACATATTTTATCAGTCATGGGAAACCTTCATACGTTTCTTGATCAAGCATACTTTGTCAGTCATTAGTTGCATGTCATCACTCTTTACCAAAGAGATTTCTCCCACATTATTTTACGCAGTGGGGAATGACAAGGTCAGCCATAAAGTGCCTCAAATGGTCGAAAACCAATGTTAGCTTGATAGTTGTTATTATAGGCAAATTTGGCCAATAAGAGATACTTATACCAAGTCTTTTTGGATCTACATGGTTTGCTTTGACTAACCATAAGTTTGAGGATGGTAAGTTGTGCTAAACCGTAAGTCATATCCCATCTCATCATGTATATGTTTCCACATACAAGACATAGATTTTAGATTTAGTTAGAAAACAATCACCTTAGGCACCCCATGCAGGAAAATGACCGTATACAGATAGAATTGTGCTATGTCAATAACTTTGTAAGTACTCTTGAAAGGTAAGAAATGGGCAGATTTAGTAAAATAGCTAATTACTACCGAAATTACATCACAACCACTTTTTGATCTCAGAAACCTGGTGATGAAATCCATGATAACATTGTCTCACTTACATTAATGAATCTCAAATGGATGGAGAATACTACTCAATCTTTGATATTCTATTTTCACTTGAGGACAACTCAGGCATTTTTCCACAAAGGTACCTATGTCTCTCTTCATATTCGTCCATCAAAATCTGCACTGGAGGTCTTCATACATTTTGGTAGTACCAACATGGATTGTATACATAGACCCATGAAATTCACTTAGAACTCTTTCTCCAAGATCTTCAACAACATGAATCCACATTTGTTTTTTGAAGTGTATAACATCATGGACTCTGATGATTATGGTTTTTGGTGTGTCCCGCCAGAGGTGCACACACTAATCAATTAGATTTGACTAGATACGTCCCATAAGATTAGAACACACGGGGTATCTTTAAAAATTGATAAGGACCTAAACTAACACATTTACTTTTACTAACACACTTACACGTAAACACACGGGGTTGTGTCATAGTATAGACAAGCGACAAGTATAGGGTAGATCCATAGGGAGAAAAGGGGGCACTAGAGTTGGGTTAGTTTTTGGTCTAGGTTCCTAGTGCAGAGTCTAGGGTTAAAGGTTTGAAAATGATTTGTTGATTACACTAAGGGTTGAACAAGAAAGAAATTAAAGGAGAACAAACAAGATCAAAACCTAAGTTAACCCTAGGCAGTTAATTCTACTGAATAGGAAAAGATAAGAAAAGCAAGGAAAAGAGAAAGCTATACTAAGGCAAGCAAGAAGACATTTACACTAAGGCAAGCAAGAAGACATTTACACTAAGGAAAAGAGAAAGCTATACTAAGGCAAGCAAGAAGACATTTACACTACACTAAGATAGCAAACTAAGTAGAGAAATTAAAGACCTAAAGAAGCAAGAGCAAAGCAATAACAAGGCAAGAAGATCTAAGTAAGTAAAGACCTAACTAATCTAACACTAGCTAACCAAGAAGGCAATTAGGGTTTTAAAGCAATAAAGGGAAATGTGGGCTGTTTGGGGGATGCACTTACCAATTAAATTGGGGGTAATCCCACTTAGATTTTCCAAACCAAACAACTAGCTAGTGGCTAATGAATTGCCCTAAACTACTAACTGGCCATGAATAAGATAGGTTGTGTATAGGGAAACTAGTCCCTAACACTTCCTACTACCCTTATAATGCTCAATAGGGTTAGGTTTTAGGTGTAATTCAATTAGAGTCTAAACAAGCCTAGGTTTCTAGATTAGAGGATCTTAGGGTGATTAGGGGTTGAGGGTAGTAATGGGAGTAGAAGTAAGGTTTTAGGCCACACATCATCCCACATTCTATCCTTGAGAAAGCTCTAAGCCAATCACAATAAATTCATCTAAAACAGATACATAGATCTCTCAATTAGGGTTATGAGAATTGATAAGCATGTAGGAAGATGGGTGGCTAGCTAGGGATCCATGAATTGGACCTAGAAGCAAATCCCAAAATTCACACATATAAGCAATTTCCCTAAATTCCTAGGTGATTTCAAGCACAAACCAACAAGAAATCCATGGAGAATGAGTTATAAAGAGAACATATTCATTACCAAACGAAGTTATAATGTTTACATATCATTTCCCCCCAACATGGTATCAAAGTAACATTTTTGCCCCCAAATATCCCACCTAAGGGGCCTAGATACTCATGGAAATGGGAAATACAAAAAGAAAGGAGAAAGAGGGAGAAGTAGACATGGAGATAGGTGTAGATGGAGTGATCCTCCTCTTCAGCTATTGCAGGTACGTCCTCCTCCTCCCCCCAAGGTGCAAGGGCATGGAATGAAGGTGGAAAGTGGCCAAAATACCAAGAAACTAGGGTTTTAGTGGTAGAAATGGTTAAATGGAGTGAAATGAAAGTGGAAATGAAGTGGAGTAGATAAGGGGATAAAATGGGGATCTAAGAGGGGGTAGAATGTAGCTAACCTCAGCCTCCAACCTTCGCCCACATATATATAGGTGGGAAGGAAGCAATAGGCCAAGTAGGGGTAAAGTGGGAAATGTAGTGGAAAAGTAGCTACGTTTTAGTGAGTAGCACAGCCGTGCTAGGCAACACGTCAGTGGTGGGTTGGGGTCAGAATGGTCATGGTGGAGGGGAACGACCAAGGTGAAAAGTGGAGAAAATGATCATGGAAGTTGGTGGTTTTGAACTGAAAGCCGCACAACCGTGGTGGTCAACACGACCGTGGTGGTGCATGGGTGGCACAACGGTGGTGGGTACCACGACTGTGGTGGATTGGGAATTCTCTTCCCATTCTTGGTAATACAGTCACTTTGCACTGACAATCACATAGACATGCAAGATGGCACGACCATTCTTTCTGGCACAGACGTGGTGATCTCTGCAATCTTAAATGCTTTGACTCTGTTGGTTTGTGTGAGCTAGCACTGCCATTCTGGTGTACCACAACCATGTTTCTCTTTGCAGTAGCACTTTGAACTTGCTCTTTAAGGATCCTTAGACATTCTTGCTTCAATCAATCTTTATCCACTAGGGGTAGGTTGAGGGAGTATTGGATGTCACTTTGGACCTCTTTGAGGGTAGATAAACCCTAGAATCACTCCTTCTCTCTCTCTTCCATTCAAGCATGGTCCAAAATACCTAAAAACATGCAAATAATGTCCATACATGCATTTTACACAAATATGCATATTAGGGGAAATAACATGTAATATAACATGTATGGATGTGAATGAAATGCAATATGACACAAGATGACACCCTAAAACAGGGCTGCGTCACCACCCTAAACTTAAAACATACTTGTCCTCAAGTATGCTCCAACTTAATCTCTCTTACAATCTTTCCAAATCAAGAAATGACAAATGCATTGCAATAGATGAATATTGATGAAATGGGCTCAAAGATGAATAATACATCCATTCCACCTCTCTCCTCTCCTCTTTCACAAACCAATCATGATTAGAGCATTGAGCCTTCAAACTTCAAATATAGAGCATAGAAAACACAATCAATCCATATGGATGTCATATCATTTTGAGAAAACCGTTTCATGGTAGCAAAGGTCAAAAATGACAAATTTTGTTGTTTTACATTCATGCATTCAATCTCAAATATCCATCCACACTAAGTAACGTGGTTATGAAAAAAGTATAAAATGAGCTAGGTTTGATATTTCCTAGCTCCATGGGCATGTAAAAGGAAGAAAGGGTTGTGGTAAGAGTTTGGAGTGCTTTTACACACTCATCTTTTCTTTATTTAGATGCCCTTATACAAGAGCATCTTTTATTTTATTTTTTCCTTTTTTTTCTTTTCCTTTGCCCTTGATGTGGATAGGGCACACGATGATGAGAGTAAAGTGGAGGGGTATGGATATGGCTGCCCCAAACTTTTAGAGGTGACCAAGGCTGAATGTGTGCACTTTTTTTTAAAATAAGTTGGTCGATTTCTATCATTAGGGACTCTACCCTTATTTTTTTTAAAATTGTCGATTTATTCATCCCATCGCCTAGGCTTGAACCTTAGACCTCTCGATCGTACAACATCAACTTTACCAACTCAGATGCAACATCTTTGGCTGAATGTGTGCACTTTGGCATCCTTTCATGAGGAGGGGAGGTAAGAATATTGTACAAGAGAAGTGAGTCAAATAGGGGTTATTAGTGTGAGTATCAACATGAGATCTCCTGCATGAAAGTTACACCAAGAATTTCATCAAGAAATGACACACCATATGAATGAGTAATATTAAAACCATATTTCAATCATGAGATTCTACAAAACTCTAAGCATTTGCAGCAATCCGAATTCAACCAAATAGTTCACAAGCATGAGAGAGGTGATTCACATGTAAAAAAAGTCAAGATTGAGGCCATTTCACAATAAACCATGATAAGTCACTTGCATTTGTCAAAGGTCATCATTTTCAATACCAAACAGGTAGAGACTAGGTCAAAACACACTTTTAGGCAAGAAACTCTAAATTTGGGCAAAATTAGCCAAAATGGTGCCAAAATGCCTCCAATCACATCTAAGACTTCATTATGAAAAAAAGCAACAAATAAGAAAATCCTAGCTAAAACATGCAAAAATTACAAAAATCTACATGATATGTAATGCATGACAAAAGAGCATTTTTTTTTTGAAAATTATACAAAAATTGAGAGAAAGTAAACTATATGACATGCAATCATGCAAAACAGGTGACATCTAACCTAGATATCAAAAGCAACAAAACAAAGCAAGAAAAAAAACAAAATGGCAAGTGAAATGCAAAATGAGTGAAATGAGAAAGAGGCGTACTGCCCTACCACCCTAAACTTTTGAATCATTTAGTCCTCAACATGACACTAAAGTCTAGGAGTGATAGGGTAGATGATCACTATGGTGGATCTAGTAGTTCTCCTCCTTGTGGTGGAGGATGCTGATAGTAGCTTCCCCAGTAGTCCACCTATGGAGGCAGGTAGGAATCCTGATATGAAGACAATGCACCCACCAATCTTCCCCCCATTGGGGGTTTCTCTGGGCCTAGGCATGCTAAAATTGATACATGTGATTGATCTGATAGTGCATCTGCTGATGATCCAACCAAAATGCATCCTATGTGCATTGATATCACTCCCATGTGCTCAAAATCCTATCTTGTGTGCTCTGAATACCCTCCAGTTGTGCATGTATGGCAAACATGTCATATGCATTCACTGAAGGTTGCTCTGGCTGTTGTGATGTCTCCACCTCCCATATCCTGACCCTGCATGCCTATCTCTCCTTAACTATCCTCCTCCCCCTGAAGGCTGCCTGAGACTCTCCTAATCTATCAGGAATGATCTGTGGCTACTGAAAAGTGTCTCAAGGGTTCTCCTCCTCCCATGTCCTTACAGAATCCAAGAACTGTGGAGTGGGGTCATATTCCTCTAAGAGAGGTGCAATGTGGTATGGGAGCTCTAGTTTTATGTTTAGGTATGGGGGGTTGCTCTGATATATGAATTTTTGATCAACAACTACAATCATCAATGAACAGACAAGATATTGCATGTCTACCGATTCCCCCCCTTCTGCCTTGGTGTATCCAGAAACGTCATGACCTAGGTCAATGGTAATCGATGTCACAATCCCTCCCAGAATGAATGGATTCTTGCTCTTAGATGGGACTGTCCTCAAATGATCAATCATCAATGCACGTAGGTTCCATGCTTGCCCTTTGTAATCCATCCTAGGACACACAACTCCTTTGTGCAACTCCCCTGATTCTCGTATCGGCCAAAAATAGTGTTTGTGAGAACCTTATGAACATAGCGTACAAAGGGGTTATGGGGGCAAACTTGTCTTTTACTTACCCGCTACAAAGTTGTTGTGTCCAGTGAATGCCTTCCACATGGTAGTAAAACTGGAACCAGAACTCTTATTGGTTTTTCCATTATCTAATAGAGTTTCCATTTCCTTACTTGGAGCAAAAAAGTTGTTTAGCATGGATGAAGTGATGACCCAACGTCTGTCTCCAATCATGACTCTAATGAAGTCTTGGCCATCCTCAGAGACTTTCTTCAAAGTGGGAAAGCACTGTTGTGTGAGCTCAATGTAGGTCTCCTAGACTATAGTCAAAACCTCATACAATCCCATCACTTCCATCACACACTGATAATACTCAAAGAAGCCTAGGGTCTACATCATCTCTTGGAAAGTGTAGTGAATGGCAATCACTCTACGTGTCAGGCACTACGAGTGCTTTGGCTTCTTCACCTTCTTGCTTCTCACTTTAGGCATTTCTTCTTGTTGCTCATCAGGTGCATTATCTTGTAGTACATCCTACATAACCTCATCTTCCTCATCTAAAAGTAGCTTTCTCCGCACTTGAGGTTGAGGCTGTGGCTGCCGTGCTGTGGATGTCAAAGGACGTGCCACTGAAACTAAGGGCCAAGCTGACAAGGGCGGCGATGGTTCTCTAGAGGAAGAGGATTGTCCGGTGCTATCCCATATCCTCTAGGTAATCTAGAGGACTCCTTCATCATGGGATCCACCAACACTGCCATATGGGGTGATTCTCTAAGTGAACCGAAGGCTGTCAGTGGCGGCGGAAGAGCTTGACACGACGTCGGGATTGAAGAAGAGCTGTTCTTGGGTCAAAGTCCATAGGAAATGACCTCCTTAGTCCTAGACACCACTTTCTTGGTGATTTTCTTCATTGTGGATGGATTTTGGTGGAGAAATGTGGGGTTTTAGGGATTTTCATAGTTCTGCCTATGTGGGGCAGAATGGAGAGAAAGTGGAGGAATTGATGGTGGGAACTGGGTGGAAATGATTGATGGAAGTAGGGGAAATGGTAGGAAAATGATTTGGAATGGATTGGGGTAATTTCAGGAGGAATCGAGGGTGGGAGAGGGTTGGCAGAATGCTGCACGACCGCTGTTCGTGCAACACAATGGTGTTGTACATGGAGGGTCAAAATGAACAAGTGATTTGGGAATTTTGCATTTGATGACTTAAGTGCTGGAACTGAGTTGTAGCACGACCGTGGTGGATTTCCTGCTGCATGAACGATCTCCCTCACATGACCCATTCTGACTAGATAGCTACACAGTTGTGCGGCCTTGCACAACCATGTTGGGTCCGTTCTTTACTTCTTGAATTTCTTTGATTTCCCTGATGATTTGAGCATACCACCATGACCATTCCAAGGCACCACAACTGTGGCGAGTACTATAGCAGGTCATTTCAACTTGAACTTCATTAAAACACCAAATCTTTGATCCAAAGTGGTTTTTCATGAATTCTTTGTCTAAGTTTCATCTAATTTTCCTCATTTCAACATGTTTTCACGTGCATGTATTAAAACTAATAAAAAACTATTAAAAAGAAGTGTGTGTGCATTTTCTTGTAAAAGTGTAAAAATGACCAAAAAGTGTCAACAATTGAAGATTGGTTCAAAATTCCTAAACCTATGTGGGTTGCCTCCCACAAGAGTTGAGTTTCATGCCTTCAATTGGGCTCCTTGGAAATTTTTACATCATTCATCCATTTGGAATTCTCATGTGTCCATTATTGCAATAAATGCATCTCTCATTTGCACTCAACTTATGTTTCTCATCCCTTTGATCACTAAAGCTATCCTCAAGTCTTTCATTCGGATCTCCTTCTCTCAAATGACCAATCAGACTCTTGAAGTGACCATGTTCAACATCCTCATCTCAAACTCACCGGGTTGAAGACTTATGTATGTTGATCTTTATCTTCATGTCCATGAAAGAGACTATCATTATGCCACTGCAAACATGTATCTCAACATCAGATGTAGATAAAAAGGGTCTTCCCAAGATGATGGGAATCTTCCTATCATCCTACTCCATGTCAAGAACAATAAAATTTGTCGGGAACACTGTGCCTCTTTCCTTGTCTATCATTACCAAAACATCATCCACTCTTCCGCTTGGCACTTTAATGGAATGGTCTGCCAATTGGAGACTGCAATGTTCCAGTTTCAACTTGCCTAAGCCCATCTCAATACAGACACTATGTGGCATCAAATTCACACTAGATCCCAAATCAAGTAGGGATTTTGTTTGTGCAATGTCCTCCAATGTAGTTAGGTATGAGTGAGGCTCCTAGGTCTTTCCTCTTCACAGGAAGTGAGTATTGAAGGATTGAGCTCACTTGTTCGGTCAACTTGACTCTCTTTGGTATTCTCCCCATTGACCTTCTCTTCATAGTGCATAAGCTCTTATGAAACTTGGCATATGATTGGATCTGCTTGATAGCGTCCAACAATGGAATGTTGACCTTCACTAGGCGAAACACCTCACGGATGTCAACATTGTGCTTTTGTCTCCTCCTTATTTCTGACATATCATATCATGCTCCATAAATGATGGCTTACTAGATTTGGCCTTACTAGAATCAACATGAGGTGGAACACTAGGGATGGTGGGACCTGCAAATGGAGTGTGAGGTGGAGCACATAGTATCCCAAACTCAACATGCAGTGTCACAGAATCAACGTGTGATATCACAATATCATCTTCAACAATCTCAATCACAATATCATCCTTATGATGTATTGTCCTATCAACTTTTCTTTGACTCGTGGGGTGCTGAAGAGATTTCCCACTCCTTAGAACTGTCACAACACTTCCTTGCTCATGGTGGAGAGGGGGATCTTGTTGGGGTTGTGGAGGAGATGGGGGTGACACTTGGTATTGAAATCAAGGTGGAAGGGAAAATTGAGGTTGGAAGGTGAATTGATTGGAAAGTTGTGGTGATGGAGGAGGAGGAGGAGTGTAAGGCTTGAGATTGCCTTAGAAGTGGTATATGGGTTGCACTTGCATGGGAGGTAGACTATATAAAACTTGTGAGGAAGGCCTTGTTCCACTTGCTTCATTGCAACTCATTATGGGTTTTGAAGACAATTTATCTTCTTGGAGAGAAAGTATGGAAGATAGCTTCTCTATCCTCTCCTTAAGCATTGTAACATTCTTCTGGACATCATCAAAACTTTTCAACCTGGAGAGAACTTCTTCCTCAAACCTTGAGCTATATCTTGGACTTTGTGCTTCCTGGTAGCTATAAGAGTCAGGTGTCTTCATTTCGTCACCATAGAACTCAATAGAATCAACTGAGTGGCAAGGAACACTTCTCACTTGGTTCTTCATGAAGCTTACAATGTCACCAAGAATCTTCATCACTTGCGGACTTGAATTGCTATGAGCTGGAGATGTTACACCAAAGGGGCGATCACTGTCATTCATCATGATAGAAGCTCAAATTCTTGAACCTTCTTCCAGTTGCTCAAACAATGGCCATATCTCCTTAGGTGGCCTAGACATGAAAACTCCTCTACAAGAAGAATCTACTATGCCTTGACCCTTTGGAGATATACTGGAGTAAAAGGACTGAACTAGTTGCCACAAAGGGATCCCACGGTGTGGGCATTCTCTCAACATCTTCTTAAATCTCTCCCAAGCATTATGAAACTACTCATTGCCCATCTAACTGAAACTCACTATGGCACACCACATTTGTGTTAACCTTGCAATATAGTAGAATTGCCTTGGGAAGGCATTCTTCATCTCTTCCCAACTCATGATGTACCTCCTTGAATCATACCAATCTTTTGCTTTGTCCTTTAGGGAGAAAGAGAACAAGGTCAACCTAATTATGTCATCGTTGGTTGTCGACGTCCCGAAGGTGAAGCATACTTCAAGAAATGAGTCCAAGTGCTTGTAGGGGTTTTCACTCTCTGAGCCATAGAAGGCGGGAAGGAGCCCAAGAAGACCCAGAGGGATGGAGAATTACTCCCCCTAGCATTTGATCAACTCAACTAGAAATTGGCTATTCATAGTTGCTAGGCATGAAGTAATCTTGAAGTGGCTTGTAAGGTGCATTTTGGCCTTCCATCTTGTCTTCCCCGAGTAGCTTGTCACATGAATAAGGCACAACCAAACAAAAGAAAGCAAGTTAGCAAGCTAATATGATCAAAGAATATAAAGAATTAAGAATAAAGAATATCCATGATAAGGGTAGTAGGAAAAGATCAAAGCAAAACTAACTAGCTAGACCGAGCGCCTTTCTCCCTGACAATGACACTAGAAAGCTTGGTGCATCCCATTAGAGGCACACACACTAATCAATTATATTTGACTAGATGCAGCCCACGAGATCAGAACACACATGGAATCTTTCAAAATTTATAAGGACCTAAACTAACACACATACTTTTACTAACACCCTTACCTGCAAGCACACGAGGTCGTGTCGTAGTATAGACAGGCGACAAGTATAGGGTCGATCCATAGGGGGAAAAGGGGACACTAGAGTTAGGTTAGTTTTTGGGCCAGGTTCCTAATGCGGAGTCTAGGGTTAAGGGTTTGAAGGTAATTTGTTGATTACACTAAGGGTTGCACAAGAAATAAATTAAAGGAGAACAAATAAGATCAAAACCTAAGTTAACCCTAGATAGTTAATTCTACTGAGTAGGAAAAGACAAGGCAAGCAAAGAAAAGAGCAAGCTATAATAAGGCAAGCAAGAAGACGTTTACACTACACTAAGATAGCAAACTAAGCACAAGAGAAATTAAAGACCTAGAATAGCAAGAGCAAAGCAATAACAAGGCAAGAAGCTAACTAAGCAAGTAAAGAGCTAACTAAGCTAACAATAGCTAAGCAAGAAGGCAATTATGGTTTTAAAGCAATAAAGGGAAATGTGGTCTGTTTGGGGGATGCACTTATAAATTCGGTTGGGGTGACATGTGAACATTATAATCTCTCTTAGATTATCCAAGCTAAACAACTAGCTAGAGGCTAATGAATTGCCTAAACTCCTAACTGGCCATGGATAGGATAGCTTGTGTATAGGGGAACTAGGTTGTAGGTGTAATTCAATTAGAGTTTAAACAACCCTAGGTTTATAGATTAGAAGAACTTAGAGAGATTAGGGGTTGAGGGTGGTAATGGGAGTGGAAGTGAGGTTTTAGGCCACACATCACCCCACATTCTAGCCTTGAGAAGGCTCTAAGATAATCACACTAAATTCATCTAAAATAGCTACTTAAATTTGGGAATGCTCTGCCTATTCTTGGTAATACAATCATTATGCACTGACAGTCACACAACAGGCAAGATGGCATGACCATACTGGATCCTTGAGGCATGACCATTCTTTGTGGCATGGCTGTGGTGATCTCTGCAATCTTCAATGGTTTGACTCTATTGGTTTGGGTGATCCAACACAACCATTGTGGCATACCGTGGCTGTGCTTCTCTGTAGCAACAATTTGAACTTGTTCTTTAAGGATCCTTGGACATTCTTGCTTCATTTGATCTTTAGACACTAGGGGTAGGTTGAGTGAGTCTTAGACGTCACTTTGGGCCTCTCTGAGGGAAGAGAAACCCTAGGATTACTCCTTCTCTCTCTTCCATCCAAGCATGGTCCAAATACATGAAAACATGCAAATAATGTCCATAAGTGCATTTTACACAAATAACTATATTATGGGAAATAACATGTAATATAATATGTATAGATGTGATTTAAATGCAACATGAGACAAGATGAACCCTAAAATAGGGATGCATCAAATTTTCAATTAGGACTTCCATTTCCTTGAGATGGGCACTTGCTAGTTGAGTAGAAATGACCTCTAAAATCCAGGAAGAGTAACAAATAGAATAGCCATATGTATGATCAACCTTTCCACTATGAAATTATCATCAAATTTTGATACGTTAGGTTTCCAACTCGAGAATTGTTAAATAATTTTCCATAGAAATAATGAATAGAAGCACATACGACTAATAGTTCTACTTAGAATGTCAGCCACAATGTCGGCCTTACTAGGATGATAAGTAATGGTGAATTCTTAATCCTTAAGATATTCCATCCATCTTCTTTGATGCAGATTCAAATCCTTTTGAATCATCAGATATTATAGACTTTGTGGTCTGAAATCACTTCAAACCGAACTTCACATAAATAATGATGCCATATCTTTAGAGAATGAATGATGTTAGCTAGCTCTAAATCACATGTCGACCAATTTTCTTCATCTAGTTTCAGTTATGATGATGCGTATGCAATCACTCATGTTTGTTGCATAATGACACACCCTAACCCTTGTTTTGAGGCATATGTGAAAATCAGATAAAGTTTACTCTTAACGGGTAGTATGAGAACAAGCACAAAGGTTATACATTTCCCATTCAGGAGTATTGATGAACTTTATGTATTAAGAGTCAAATTTGTCATAGGAAGTGCTTACTCAGAGAAATTCTTCATAGATCTCTTGAAGCATCAAACAAAACCTAAAAGGCTATGAATCTAAGAAGGATTCTGACTCATCCCTATTTTAGGGCTTCATCTCGTGTCATATTGCATTTCAATCACATCTATACTTGCTAGATTACATGTTATTTCCCCCAATATGCTTATTTCTATCAAATGCACTTATGGAGGCTTTTTTGCATGTTTCATAGGTACTTTGTCCACTACTTGATGGCATGGAAAGAAGATGGTCCAATATAGGGTTTCCTCAGGCTTGGAGGAGCCCAAAATGAGGCCAAAACCACTCCCAACCTACCCCAAGTGGTCAAAGAATGTTTTGAAGCAATACCCTCCATGGATAATCAAGTTCAATGCTCAAGTGCATGGGAGGGACACCAAAATGGCCGTGGTACTCAACCACAGTCGTGGTGGACATGCCCCAAGCATAAAAAATCACTGTAACTCGCAGAATTTGATGAATATGGCCAAAACGGTCGTGGTGATCAATATGCCCGTGGCCATAGGTTCCCACCACGACCGTGGTGACCCCCCACGGCCGTGGCCATCCATTTACACCTCCTTGTGATCTCCAATTTTTAATTCCCATGACTGTGCCCATCCACCATGGCCGTGGTTTACCCTACCCATCACGGTCGTGGTGACCCACCACGGCCGTGCTACTCACAAAACCCACCTAGTTTTCATTTCTTTACCCATTTTCCCCCTACTTGACCTAGTGCTTCCTCCCCACACCTATATATATCTAGGTGGTGGCTGGGGCACGAGGTTAGCTGCCTTCTACCCCCTCCTAGCTCCCCAAATCTCCATCCACTCCATTCCACTCCATATCTACCTCAAATCCACTCCATTTAACCATTTCCACCCTATAACCCCCATATCTAAGCCTTCCATCCACTTCCCTCCATCATTCCACACCATTTCATCCAAGGAGAAGAAGGAGGACGTCCCTACAGTAGCTGGAGAGAGGATATCCCTCGTCTACACCGAGCTCCATGGCCACTTCTACCTCTTTCTCCTTTCTTTTTGTATTTTCCATGTTTATGAGTAGCTAGGCCCCTTGGGTGGGTTGTTTGGGGGGAAATTATGTTACTTTGATACCATGTTGGGGGAAAATGACATGTAAATGTTGTAATTCCATTTGTTAATGATTATATTCTATTTCTATCTCATTCTCCATGGGTTGCTTGTTGGTTTGTGTGTGAAATCACCTAGGAATTTAGGCAAATTGCTTATATGTGTGAATTTTGGAATTTGCCCCTAGGTCCAATTCTTGGATCCCTAGGTTTCCTCCCATCTTCCTACATCCTAATCAATCTCCCTAAACCTAAGTGAGAGATCTAAGTAGCTAGATTGGATAATTCTAGTGCAATTAGCATGGATCCTTCTCAAGGCTAGAATGTGGGGGAATTGGGGTCCAAAGCCCTAATTTCACCTCCCCATTACTACCCTCAGCCCCTAATTGCCCAAGGAATGTATAATCTATAAACCTAGACTTGATTAGACTCTAATTGAATTGAACCTAACCCCTAACCCAATTGAGCCTCGTAAGGGTAGTAGGGGGTGTTAGGGACTAGTTCCCCTATACACAACCTAGCATATCCATGGCCAGTTAGTAGCTTAGGTTAATTCATTAGACTCTAACTTGTTGTTTGGTTTGGATAATCTAAGTGGAATTACAATTTTCATATGTCATCCCCGACTTAAGTGATAAGTTCATACCCCTAAACAGCACATACCTCTCTTTATTACTTAAAACCCTAGTTTTGTGCTTGTTCAGCTTAGTTAGTTCGTTCCTTGCTTAGTTAGCTTCTTGCTTTGTTCTTGCCTTGTTCATGTTAGTTTAGCTCTTTAATTGCTCTTTTGCTTCTCTCTTGCTTGTCTTAGTGTAATTTGCCCTTTCATACCTAGCTTAATCCTTTCTTGCCTGTTTAGCCTTAATCTAGTCTAGGGTTAACGTAGATTTCATTCTTTCCTTTAATTCCTCACTTGTTCATAGTAGTTTAATAATCAAAACAACCTTCAAACCCTTAACCCTAGTCTCTGCAGTAGGAACCCAACAAAACTAAACCTAGCTCTAGTGCCCCCTCTTTTCCCTGTGGGTTGACCCTATAGTTCCCACCTTCCTATACTACGACACGACCCCGTGCGCTTGCATGTATAGCTATTTTAGTAGAAGTAGGTGTTAAGTTAGGTTTTATAAATTTTGAAAGTGAATCCACCCGTGTGCTTCTGTCCGTGGGATTGCATCTATTCACAACTCAAAATTGAGTAGTGTGTAACACCATTGGCGGGAGTGCACCAAGCTTACTGGCGCCATTTCCAGGGAGTAGAGGCGCTCGACCTAGCTAGTTAGTTTTTCTTTGAAATTTTCTAATGCCCTCATCATTGCTATTCTTTATTCATTTTTCTTTGCATTTTTGTGTATATTGGTTTACTAAGTTGTTCTCTTTTGTTTGGTTGTGCTTTGTGCATGTGACAAGCCATTCGGGAGGAAATCATATGGAAGGCCAAAATGCAACTCACAAGCCGCTTCAAGACTACTTCATGCCTAGCAACTATAAATCGCCAATTGCTAGCAGGGTTGATCAAATTCCAGGGGAGCAATTCTCTATTCCTCTAGGTCTTCTTGGGCTCTTTCCCATCTTCTACGGCTCAGAGAGTGAGAACCCCTATAAGCACTTGGACTCCTTTCTTGAAGTATGTTCCACCTTTAGGACGCTGACGGCTAGTGATGATACAATCCGGTTGACCTTGTTCTCTTTCTCCCTCAAATATAGAGCTAAAGATTGGTATGACTCAAGAAGGGACATCGTGAGTTGGGAAATAATGAAGAATGCCTTCTTGCGGCAATTCTACTCTATAGCAAGGTTAACACAAATGAAACGTGCCATGACAAGTTTTAGCCAAATGGGCAGTGAGCAGTTTCATAATGCATGGGAGAGATTTAAGAAGCTTTTAAGAGAGTGCCCGCACCATGAGATCCCTTTTTGGAAGCTAGTTCAATCATTCTACTCCAGTTTGTCTCTAAAGGACCAAGACACAGTGGACTCTTCTTGTGGAGTAGTTTTCATGGATAGGCCACCTGAGGAGATATGGCCTTTGTTTGAGCAGTTGGCTGAAGGATCAAGAATTTGAGCTTCTAGCATGATGAATGAAAGAGGGTATGCCTTTGGTGTGACACCCCCTACTCATGATGACTCAAGCCCGCAAGTGATGAATATTCTTGGTGACATGGTGAGCTTCATGAAGAACTAGGTGACAAATGCTCCTTGCCACCCAGTCAATTCTATTGAGTTCTATGGTGAAGAAAAGAAGACACCTCACTCATATAGCTATCAGGAACCACAAAGTCCCACATACAACTCAAGGTTTGAGGAATAGGTTCTCTCTAGATTGAAAATCTTTGATGATGTCCAAAAAGATGTTGCAAGGCTTGAAGAAAAGATAGAGCAGCTCTTTTCTACACTTGCTCTTCAAGAAGAAAAACTAGCTTCAAAATCCATCTTGAGTTACAATGAAGCAAGTGGACCCATGTCCTCTTCTCAAATTTTCTACAATCCACCTCCCATGCAAGTGTAGCCCATCTACCATTTTCAAGGATATCCTAATCCTTACACTCCACCACCACCTTCACCACCTCAATTTTCCCAAAACTTCACCTTCCAACCCCAATTCTCTCCTCCCCCTCAATTATCTTCTCCACCTCAATTTCAACCCCAAGTGTCACCCCCACCTCCTCCACAGCCACATCATGCTCCCCCTCCCCAGCATGAGCAAGGTAGTGCTGTGACAGTTCTAAGGAGTGGGAAAACACTTGAGCAGCCCACAAGTCAAAGAAAGGGTGACAAAGTCAAGCAAAAGCAGTCAAGTGGTGATGTTGTGATTGAGATTGCCGAAGGTGATCAATTGTCACCCCATGTTGATATTGGGAGTCCTAGTGATCCACCTCATGCTACACCACAGGGAGATCATGTCGAGTCAAGTGGGCCAATAGCTAGTGAGCCACCATTTCCCAAAGCACTAGATGAGCCCCCGAATGTTAAAAGGAGGCAAAAGCACAATGTTGATATTCTTGAGGTGTTTCACCAAGTGAAGGTGAACATTCCACTTTTGGATGCTATCTAGCAAATCCCATCATATGCCAAGTTCCTCAAGGACCTATGCACTGTGAAAAGAAGGTCAACAGGGAGGATTCCAAAGAAGGTGAGATTGACTGAACAAGTGAGCTTCATCATACAACACTCCCTTCCCATGAAGAGAAAAGACCCAGGAGCCCCACTTATACCTAGTTACATAGGGGGACATCACATAGACATGTCCTTACTTGATTTGGGATCTAGTGTGAATTTGATGCCATACAATGTCTATGTTGAGCTGGGATTAGGCAAGTTGAAGCTGGCACATTGCACTCTGTAGTTGGCGGATAGATCCATAAAAGTGCCTAGGGGTAGAGTGGTTGATGTTGTGGTGATGATAGACAAAGAGAAAGGCACGATGTTCCTGGCATATTTCATTATACTTGATATGGAGCCGGAGGATAGGAAGATTCCCATTATCTTGGGAAGGCCGTTCTTATCTACAGCTGATGCCGACATCCATGTGCGTAGTGGCACTATGACAGTCTCATTCATGGACATGAAGATCAACATCAACATGTACAAGACCCCAACCCAGCGAGTCCGAGATAGGGATATTGGACATGATCATTTCACAAGTCCAAATGGACATTTGAGAGGACGCCAAGGTGAATAAATTGGTGATGATTATTGTGATGAAAGGGACGAGGAACCTAGATTGAGTGCAACTGAGGGATGCATATTTTTCAAGAATGGACACATGAGAATTCCAAACGGATGAATGAATGAAGAATCACCAAGAAGCCTAGCTGAAGGCAAGATACTCAACGCTTGTGGGAGGAAACTCACCTAGGTTTGGGATTTTTTTCACCCAACCTCTCATTTTTTATACTTTTGCTTTTTGTTTTACACAAACCTAAACACACACACACTTGTGTTTAATAGCTTTCTATGAGTTTTGATGATATGGCAGGTGCTAGACACTAGAGAGAGAAGATATAGAAGTGAATCATGGTCATTAAGGGAGATTTGTGACTGAATAACAAATAAAAATGGAGTTCATGTTTTTGAACTGAGAAAACTAAAGGAGTACCCCCAAAACGACTGTGGAGCTCGACCACGTCCGTGGAAAAAGATGGCCACAATAGTGGGTTTTATTGCTTCAATTTGGCCAAGTTATAGGTTGTTTTGGAAGAATGGCCACGGCCGTGGCCACCTGCCACGGTCGTGTCAAGGAAGCATGGCCACAACCGTGGGCATCCACCATGGTCGTGGGGTTTATTTCATCGAAGATGTTAGGTTGTTTTGGCAAGAATGGCCACGAGCATGGTGATGGTCGACCACCAGCCACAACAGGGTGACCTGCATTTTGACGCTCTTCACCAGCCATGATCTTCACTCTACTATTCCTAAGCTCTAGTTTCATGCTGAGGACATCATGATTCAAAAGTTTGGGGTGGTAGGGCGGTACGCACCACCTATCTCATTCTCTCATTTTGATTACCTGTCTAATATGATATTTGTTTGCTTTTGATCTATCTAGTGTGGATTTTATTTACTGATTTTCATGCTTGCATATCATGTAGTTTACTTTCCTGCCATTTTTGCATAATTTTCAAAAAATTCACCCTTTTTGCCATGCATTGCATATCATGTAGATTTTTGATAACTTTTGCATGTTTTAGCTAGGAGTTTCTTGTTTTCTTCTTTAAGTTCAATAATATAGGCTTAGATGTGATTGAAGGCAATTTGGCACCATTTTGGCCAATTTTGCCCAAATTTGAGATTTCTTGTCTAAAAAGTGTGTTTTGACCCAATCTCTACTGTTTTGAGTAAAAATGATTACCTTTGACAAATGCAAGTGACTTATCATTGTTTATTGCTAAATGGTATCAATTCTTAACTTTTTACATGTGCATCACCTCTCTTGTGTTTGTGAATGATTTGGTTGATTTGTGACTTGAGCAAGCTATGAGTGCTTAGTGTCTACAAAATCACTTGATTGAAGTATTAATTTCATGTTGTTCATTCATGTGGTGTGACATTGTTGGATGAAGTGTTGGATTAATTTTCATGCAGGAGACCTTATGTTAAGAATCACACCAATGACCCCTCTTTGACCCGACTATTCACTCACCATTTTCTTACCCCTCTGCCTCATGAAAGGATGCCAAAGTGCACATATTAGTCGTGGCCACCTCCAAAAGTTTAGGGTGGCCACATATACATCTCACTGCTTCACTCCCATCACCATATGCCCTACCTACCCCAAGGGAAAATAAAAAAATGCAAAAAGAAAATAAAAGGATGCTCTTATTTAAGAGCATTCAAACAAAGAAAAGATGAGTGCTCTATGTAATAGCACTCTAAAAATCTTATCGCAACCTTTTCTTCCATTTTCATACCCAATGAGCTAGGAAACATCAAACCTAGCTCATCTTTCCCTTTTCTACAGCCACGTGGGTCATTTGGTGTGATTTGAAACATAAGGTTGAAAGCATGAAGGTGAAACAACACTCCTAGTCATCCTTGATTAACGCCATTATGAAACGGTCTACCTGGAACTACATGAAAGAAATATGGATAGCTTGTGTATTCTATGCACTATATTTGAAGTTCATATGCTTTGTTCTCTTTTCATGATTGGTTTGTGAAAGTAGGATAGGAGAGAGGTGGAATGCATGAACCTAGTCATTTTTTTTATCCCAATCAGCAATAATTACCTTTTACATTGCATTTGTCATGTCTTGACTGTGAAAAGTTTGTAGAGAGTTTAAGTTGGAGCATACTTGAGGACAAATATGTTTTAAGTTTGGGGTGGTGATTCAACCCTATTTTAGGGCTTCATCTTGTGTCATATTGCAATTCAATCACATATATACTTGCTAGATTACATGTTATTTCCCCCAATATGCTTATTTCTATCAAATGCACTTATGGAGGCTTTTTTGCATGTTTCATAGGTACTTTGTCCACTACTTGATGGCATGGAAATAAGATGGTTCAATCTAGGGTTTCCTCAGGCTTGGAGGAGCCCAAAATGAGGCCAAAACCACTCCCAACCTACCCCAAGTGGTCAAAGAATGTTTTGAAGCAATACCCTCCATGGATGAATAAGTTCAATGCTCAAGTGCATGGGAGGGACACCAAAACAGCCGTGGTACTCCACCATGGTCGTGGTGGACATGCCCCAAGAACAAAAAATCATTGTTAATCCCAAAATTTGATGAATATGGCCAAAACGGCCGTGGTGATCAATATGCCCGTGGCCATAGGTTCCCACCATGACCGTGGTGACCCCCCACGGCCGTGGCCATCCATGTAAACCTCCCTGTGATCTTCAATTTTTAATTCCCATGACCGTGCCCATCCACCACGGTCGTGGTCTACCCTACCCACCATGCCCGCGGTGACCCATCACGGCCGTGCTACTCACAAAACCCACCTAGTTTTCACTACTTTACCCATTTTGCCCCTACTTGACCTAGTGCTTCCTCCCCACACCTATATATATCTAGGTGGCAACTGGGACATGAGGTTAGCTACCTTCTATCCCCTCCTAGCTCCCCAAATCGCCATCCACTCCATTCCACTCCATATCCACCTAAAATCCACTCCATTTCACCATTTCCACCACATAACCCCCCATATCTAAGCCTTCCATCCACTTCCCTCCATCATTCCACACCATTTCATCCAAGGAGAAGATGGAGGACGCCTCTACAGCAGCGGGAGAGAGGAGATCCCTCATCTACACTAAGCTCCATGGCCACTTCTACCTCTTTCTCCTTTCCTTTTGTATTTTCCATGTCTATGAGTAGCTAGGCCCCTTGGGTGGGCTGTTTGGGGGAAATTATGTTACTTTAATACCATGTTGGGGGAAAATGACATGTAAACATTGTAATTCCATTTTTTAATGATTATAATCTATTTCTATCTCATTCTCCATGGGTTTCTTGTTGGTTTGTGTGTGAAATCACCTAGGAATTTAGGCAAATTGCTTATATGTGTGAATTTTGGGATTTGCCCCTAGGTCTAATTCTTAGATCCCTAGGTTTCCTCCCATCTTCCTACATCCTAATCAATCTCCCTAAACCTAAGTGAGAGATCTAAGTAGGTAGATTGGATAATTCTAGTGCAATTATCATGGAGCCTTCTCAAGGCTAGAATGTTGGAGAATTGGGGTCCAAGGCCCTAATTTCACCTCCCCATTACTACCCTCGACCCCTAATTTCCCTAGGAATGTCTAATATAGAAACCTAGACTTGATTAGACTCTAATTGAATTGAACCTAACCCCTAACCCAATTTGGCCTCGTAAGGGTAGTAGGGGTGTTAGGGACTAGTTCCTCTATACATAGCCTAGCATATCCATGGCCAGTTAGTAGCTTAGGTTAATTCATTAGACTCTAACTTGTTGTTTGGTTTGGATAATCTAAGTGGAATTACAATGTTCATATGTCACCCCCCAAATTAAGTGATAAGTTCATACCCCTAAACAACCCATACCTCTCTTTATTGCTTAAAACCCTAGTTTTGTGCTTGTTCAGCGTAGTTAGTTCGTTCCTTGCTTAGTTAGCTTCTCGCTTTGTTCTTGCCTTGTTCATGTTAGTTTAGCTCTTTAATTGCTCTTTTGCTTCTCTCTTGCTTGCCTTAGTGTAATTTTCCCTTTCATACCTAGCTTAATCCTTTCTTGTCTGTTTAGCCTTAATCTAGTCTAGGGTTAATGTAGATTTCATTCTTGCCTTTAATTCCTCACTTGTTCATAGTAGTTTAACAATAAAAACAACCTTCAAACCCTTCACGCTAGTCTCCATAGTAGGAACCCAACAAAACTAAACCTAGCTCTAGTGCCCCCTCTTTTCCCTGTGGATCAACCCAATACTTGCCACCTTCCTATACTACGACACGATCCCGTGAGCTTGCGGGTGTAGTTGTTTTACTAGAAGTAGGTGTTAAGTTAGGTTTTATAAATTTTGAAAGTGAATCCACCCGTGTGCTTCCGTCTGCGGGGTTACATCTCTTCACAACTCCAAATTGAGTAGTATGTAACACCATTGGTGGGAGCGCACCCGATTCTTTGGGGATGGCCACTTAGTTATTGCTTCAATCTTTGTTGGGTCAACAACAAATGTCATGATGAGATTACATGACCTAGGAACATAACTTTGTGGAGCCAAAACTCCCACTTTGAGAATTTGCATCGATTGGATGTTCTCGTAGGGACTGGAGAACAATTTGTAGATGTACATGTTGTCATTCCATTGACTCATTATATATAAGTACATTGCGATGAATACCACTACGAAGCTATTTATGATAATGTTAGAAAATTTTATTCATCGAATTCATAAAGGAACCAAAACCTACTAGAGGAAAATGTGAAGGCAGAGTGCAATTGATGATTCATGAGGTTATAGGGTTGGCGACGACAGCCACCGTTGGGCACCTTCCCCCTCCATCGACCACCACTCTTCTTCAAGCAACATCATAGATATTACTACCGGTGATAACACTAAGTCCTGGGTGGATCTACTGAAGAAAACCAAGGAGACACTTCACTATAGAAAATGGTCATCGAGCTGAGTGGTCAAAAGCTGATATATCCACAAGAGGAAGCTACAAAGAATGTCAAATGATGGAAATTGTGTCTAGCTGGATATGTGGTCGGTTTGAGGTTACACATTACTACTCTTCAGAATTACCTAACCCAGGTTTGGATATTGAAGGGCTCCATTGAAGTCATCAGTTATGGTAAAGGATTCTTTCTCATCAAGTTCTTGGATGACTCAAATATGGAAAATGTTCTTGATGGAGATGTATGCTTTGTCAGAGGCAAATCGATGATACTTATGAGATGGAAACTGGGAGACATCATCTAGAGATTCAAATTAATAGATATGTTGATCTAGGTTAGAGTTCATGAAATCTCACTCAAGCTTTGGGATGTGAGCATGTTTTCTAGTCTCCCCTTCATACTGACAAGATCACATTTGATATGAAATGGTTGGATTTCGCAAGGTTTCAAATACTTATGCTGGCCAACTTTATTTTCCCTGAACAATTGGAAGTGGTGAGTAGCAATGGAACCTCCCGCATGATGTAATTTGAATATGAGTGAATCCTCAATCTCTGTCTAGTATGTAACTATTTGGTCATAATGATTGCAAAGAAAATGTTAGAGTGACCCAACGTCAAGTATGGGTTTAAAAGAAGCTTGTTGATCCATCACCAGCAACAATTATTTAGATAATCATACATACCCAATAGATTCCGACTGAGAAAGCCTATGAGTTTGGAAAAGAGGAATTCCATGGTGCTAGTGAACAATTCGATGGTGAAAATGTGTCAGATTCTTCCTCGTCTTTGGTGGTATTGATAACTCCTCCTAACTCTGCAGACTCTAGCACTCTGAAAAATAATCAAGATTCTGATAGCCAAAAATTCCAAAATCTGAAAAGAACAAAGAAAGCAAAGAATAGACATGTCTCTAACAACAAGTCAACTGGAAACTCACCTGTTACCACTACACCTGATAATCATTTTTAGAATCTGGTGATGGATGATGTTGAAAACTCTTCTAAAACTAGTGAAATACTACTCAACAACGTGTCTAATGGATAAAATCCATCTTTCAACATAGTTTCCTATAATGTTAGAGGCGTTAATATTAAGTCTTTGAAAGTCCAAGAGGAAATAAGAAGGCTTAGGCCCCATTTTATTATTCTAGTAGAAACCAAGGTTAGAGAAGAGAAGATGTAGAAATTTATAGATACCTTCTTTAATGGCCATCAGTGAACTTATGATCAAAAATATCACAAGCTTGGGAGAGTTACTGTTCTATGGAAGTAGGAATAGTGTTCCGTTGATAAGATCTTTGAATTCGATCAGTTGGTCCACACTTAAGTTACCTTTTCTGATTTTAGTTTTTTTTTTACTTTCAACAATTAATGGACATAACCCAGATTCTGATAGATCTCATCTTTAGTCAGATATTGAAAACTCACATATTGAAGTGAACAAACCTTGTGTTATCATGGGTGACTTTAATACTGTGAGGAAAGAATGTGAACAATTGGGAAAAGATCCTCCATCTAACAAGTCCATGAATGAGTTTAATAGTTGTGTCCTTAACTGCGGGCTATTTGAACTTAGTCTTAATGGTTCTCTCTTCTCCTGGGACAATCGTTAAGGTGGTGGTGATTTTATCACCTCCTGGATTGATGGAGTCCTTTACAACAACAATTTTTTTAATTATTTCTCTAATTTTATAGGTTTTGTTCACCCCAACACGATTTGTGATCTCACACTCTTAGTCTATCTATTGGTGAGAAAAGAAGTTGAAAAACCCATTTAGATTTATCTACGCTTGGACTACAAAGAGAAATTTTCAAGATGTTGTCTCTAAGGAATGGATGTCTTACCATGAAGGAGTTCCTATGTTTAGAGTCTACTCCAAATGGAAAGCCATTAGATCTTCTCTATCTATCTGGAAAAAGAATTCTATTGGAAATTTTTTTGAGAATGTAAAGACATTAAAAGCTATGGCTCTTGATGCTCAAGCTGCTGCCAATAATGATCCAACTAATCAAGAGTTACATGATAAATCGATTATTTTAAGAAAGGAGTCTCATTCTGTTGTTTTAGTAGAAGAATCTTTTTAGATGAAAAGAAAGAATCCGCTAGTTGAAAGAGGGGGATTCAGATACAAAGTTTTTTACAACACTATGAAAGTCAGAAGACATGCCAACCATATCAAAGCTATTGCCATAGAGGGGAATTCATGTACCAACAATGATACCATCAAAAGTCATATTGTTGATTACTTCTTTGGCATCTTCAATAACAATCATTATTCTCAATATTAGAAGGTTAATAATATGCAATTTTATTCTCTTGATGAAGTCTATAAGATGGGTGTAGATAAGTTTATATCTATTGAGGAGATGGAGTTGGGGTCAAACATCTTTATTGTGACAAATGTTCAGGACCTGATGGGTTCAACGGTAAATTCTTTGTTAGTTGTTGGGACATTATTAAAGAAGATTTTGTTGAAGCTATCCTGAATTTATTTAGAAGTGGTCGGTTGCTCAAGGAGAGTAATAGAACTTTCATCACTTTAATCCCAAAAAACAATGACACATGTGATTTAAAAAACTAGCACCCATTGCATTATGCAATGTCATTTTCAAGATTATTTCAAATATCATGATCAATACACTCCAAAATGTCCTTCCTATTCTAACTAACAAGAACCAATGTTGTAACGACCCCCTCCCCCTATTATCCCTTATTCATTCATATTAAGAGGGCAAGGGTCGTTACCTTTATTACATGATCAAAGGTTGAGCAAATAACCATGAATAATTAATAAATTTTCACTAAATAGGAATACGTTTGTACAATATTAACTTTATACATAATATAATTTTCTAAAGTTTTGCAACATGAAATAAAAACTAACTAAATCCTCTAGAGATTGCATTACTGCCGTCTTTTTCTTTGTGTACCTTCTTTTCCTGGATATCCATTTTCGTATTACTTGCAGAATAGCATATTATCCTAAATGGCGTGAAACAAAAGCACAATCATCATAACAAGTTATACTGGTATGTGGGGGAACAAAATGTTCACATCTAATTGTAACAACACAACCACAATAATTATTATTACAATTTTTTTTTATAGTTTTCTTCATAACTTTTCAACTTGTTTTTACTTCAATCTTTGTGATACCCTCTATCAGGGTTTTGTCCATGCTGTGGAGTTTAGGCCACCTCTCCATCTATATCTAGGTTCCATGTATGTCTTCCCAATCTGGGGCATGACCTGTTATGACCTTCCCAATATGGGGCCTGGTCTTACCTTCCCAATCTGGGTTTTGGTCTTTAGTCATCATCATGAGTCTTTCATTTCTTTCCATTCTAAAATGTCTAGAGTTGGTATGCGGGGTTTGAGAAAGTTACAAGCATATATTGTGATAGACATAGTGACTTTATAGTTTGTGGGAAATAAATATCAAGAAAGCATTTGATTTCAAGTAATACAGAAAACTTCAAAAGACACCCAGAAGCTAATGCAGTTATTCATAGGTGTAACCACATACCTTGATCAGGGCTACTTGATGGCCAAGCAATAGCAATCAAGAATAACCAAACAAGAAACCAAGCAATTATCTTGAAAGTTAAATCATAACACCCATGCATCATTATTCTATCCCAATTCATCACTAAGACTGAATTGGGTATCAAGTGAGGGTTTTATTAGAGTTTTGGCTTCCTTAACACTAATTACCACTTTTCATGACTTTTGGGTTGACAAACCCTAATCTTATCATTAACTGAACTTTTAATCTTCAAGGAAACTCTAATTATCAACTCACAGGTTGTTAAGTTCATATAGGTTCCAAGTTTCTCTTTTTATCCATAAAAGATCTTTTTTTTATTTTTAATATCAATTGAACACATTAGAATCATTAAAGCTTAGAACTTAGGGTTCTAGTTCATTAACTACATTAAAGATATCATCTTTATATACTATTCAAACTATAAGCATATTTAGGCAGTGCACACATTTTTATTGGATTCCTTACATTTTTCTGAGAAAAAACTATATATTACATGCATTTATCCAATTATCCTACTAATTACTACAATTTTTACAAAATAAAATATTTTAGGCCAATGAGGGCTTGCCATCTGGGCAGAGAGCCCCAGGTCCCACCCTACCAACTCAGCTGGTTCAGCCTATCAACTCTCTCCAAGTCAGCAAACCGCTCGTGTGGCTAACTTGCCGATTAAGTGAGAAAAAGAAGGGAAATGGACCAGGTTTCCCTTACCGAAAGAGGTGACGAGGGCAGTGATGTAATTCCCTCACCTCCCTTCTTCAACCTCCCCCCCCAGTGAATTGGATGGTAGACTCTGAGGTTCCATCTTCCCCATCCACCAACAAAGTTTCTATCATCTTTGACTGCCCCTGACAAACTAGTTGACAACTTTCATAGGTCGACAAGAGGCCGGAGGAGCAAGAACCAAGGGAAGATTTCTTGGTGATGTACAAGGATGAGACGAGGTAGAGAAGAAGAGAATAGGTGAAAATTGGAGACATGGAAATAGACTTTGGGTCATCTAGAGTCTTGCGAACACAATGGTGCCTCTATACTGGATTCTCATCCCCTTATATAGTCTCTAGGGTAAAGGGGTAGTCCTGTTGCTTTGAGCAAATCGGGAAAAACCCCCAGAGACTTCCAAATTAGATAAAACCTAGGGTGGTTAGGTGTGGTTCTTGCTCCTGAATTCAATGGAATCCTTTTCCAAACTGATCGTGCATTGTTAGAGGAGATTCGAGGCAAAGATTTATTGCTGTTAACTCTCTATTTCCTAATTTCACTGAGGGTAGGTGATGAGTGTGACATCATTAAATCCCCAATCTGACAGTACTCATGACGCGTGACAAATTAAAAAGGACAAAAATAGGAATTTTAATATGAATGTAAATTGTGACATTTAATGTCATTCCTTCTCTAACATACACTTTAGGGATTTTGTAAAATCCATATCTCTCAATATATCCATCCTTTTAATCTCAAAAGTTTAAGAGAAAGTCTTAAATGACTTAATCTAGATGCACACAAAGATTGGGACCAAAATTAGAAAAGAAAAGGGACTTTTGTTCATATGTAAGTCTTCCTCTAATTTCATGCATATAACACATAAAAACTAATCCTTTTCTCTTTCTTTCTTTTATATTTTCTTTATTTTGGCTATTCTTTCTATTAGAAACCATGTGCAAATGGAAACTAATTAATAATGGCAATCCATACGACTTTGTAGAGAATTCTACACAATTCTCTCATGTACACAGTTGTTATCTATTTTCCTTTTCTTTTTGCTTATTATGGGATGCTCTTCTCTCTCTTTTTCCTTTTATCCATTATTGGATTAATGATTAAGAAGAAATTGCAAATTCAATCATCCAAGGGAAATTTGCAAAGAAAATCATTCTTTGAAAACAAAAAACACAAATTTATAACATGTCTCTTTTACTAAAGTTATTGCATTCTAATTATATAAAATACAATTGAAACTGAGGTTGTAACATCCTTCCCCTCTTATAGTAATTTTGTCCTTAGAATTCAACTAATCAACAAACAACACATGATTAGACTTTTCCATGTCTGTCTTTAGCTCCAATGTGGCTTCATCGTCTCCATGGTGCTTCCAAAGAACCTTTACCATCTCCATATTTTTGTTCCTGAGCTCTTTCACCTTGGTATCCAGTACCCTCATAGGTGACTTAGGGTATGTTAGCCTCCCTTGGAGTTTAATAGGTTGAATGCTCAACACATGGCTCAGATCCTTCACATATCACTTTAGATTGGACACATGAAACACATCATGCATCATACTATATTGAGGGGGTAAGGCTAAATGATAAATAGCTTCACCAATCCTCTCTAGGATTTCAAATGGATCCACATATTAGGGACTCAACTTTCCTATGTTCTAAGCTATATCTTAGAGGAGATGATTTTTTAGAAACACGTTCTCACCCATAATGAAGTGCAAGTCAGTCTGCTTTGCATCAACATATGATTTTTGTCGATCCTGGGCTCTCTTTAGCCTTTGCTTGATCAAAGAAACTTTAGCAAAATACATCTACAATTTCTCTAATCTCAACAAGGTCCTCTCACTGATATCATCCTTGTGAAGTAGTGACTGACACAACCTCCCATAAAGAGCTTCATACGGAGGCATCTCGATACTGGCTTGGTGACTATTATAAGCAAACTCAGCTAAGGGCAAGTACTACTCCCATGATCCAACACAATCAAGAACACATGCTCTCAATAGGTCTTTCAAAGTCCGAATCATTCTTTCTGACTATCCATTAGTCTAGGGGTGATAACCTATGCTAAGTTTCAATCTAGTACTAGGTTCTTCATTCACTTACTTCTACAACTTGGAGGTGAACTTAGGGTCACGATAAAAAATAATTGAACTCAGAACACCATGCGGTCGAACTATCTCTCTAGTATATAGTTCAACTGCATCTATTACCTTGGAAGTGATCTTTAAGGCAAGGAAACATGCTGACTTGGTAAGGAAATCTACCACAACCCATATTTCATCATGACCTTTCTTTTTCTTAGGGAGACCCACCACAAAATCCATGGTGATCTATTCCCATTTCCACTCAAGAATATCAATTGAATGTAGTAGTCCACCGGGTCACTGGTGTTCATCTTTCACCATCTGGTACATGAGACAACTAGACACATATGTTGCTATGTATCTCTTCATTCCAGGTCACCAAAAGTATAACTGCAAGTCTTTAAACATCTTGGTAGTGTGTGGTGTATCATATACTTAGAACCATGAGATTCATTCAAGATATTAGTCTTCAAGGGTGAATCTTCAGGAAATCAAATACAACTCTTATATCAGATTCCACCATCTACTCCCACTAAGAGATGTTTTTGAGGTTTTTCCAACAAACCTTTCATCTTGTCAACCTTGGGGTTGGCTAACTGGGTAGCTACATTGATCAACATGTCTGATTTTATTTGAATGTTAGCCACATGAATATGATCTTCTAATGACTACAGAGTGCACCTAGGAAACTCTTCCAATTCTCTCTACCACATAGATAAGATAGTTGCACACTTGGGATATTTTTGACTAAGAGCATATGCTAGTACATTAGCTTTTCTGGGGTGGTAGGCGATGGTGAAATATTAGTCTTTCATATACTCCATCCATCATCTTTGTCTCAGGTTTAAGTCTTTCTAAGTTAGGAACTTCAATATTTTGTGGTCGGTGAAGATTTCAAAAGTGGTTCCTTAAAGATAGTGTCGCCAGATCTTCAAGGCAAGAATCATCATAGACAGTTCTAAATCATGTATTGAGTAGTTCACTTCATTCAACTTGAGCTGTCTGGAGGCATAATCAACAACATGTATTTTTTGATCTAGAACACATCCAAGCCCCATCTTTGACACATCAGTGAAGGTCATAAATCCTTCATTACCTGATGGTAGAGTCAACATGAGATGTGTGGTCAACTTCTCCTTCACTTCCTGGAATTGAGCTTCACACAAGTCAGACCATACAAATTTCTCATCCTTTTAGGGTGATTTTTGTGAGGGGTTTGAGAAATCCTTTATGAAGCGCCAGATATTTGTACCAATAATATATGACTAATCCTAGGAAGCTACAAATATAGTAAGGGTTCTTTGGTGTTAGATAATCATGCACGACCACCACTTTAGCAGGATCCACTCAGATTGTTCCTCCGGATATAATGTGTCCAAGGAACATGAAACAGTCTATCCAAAACTCGCACTTTGAGAATTTTCCATAGAACTTCTGCTTTCTTAGGATATCAATGACTCTAACAAGGTGGTCATGGTATTTCTTAAAGTTATTGGAGTAAACCAGAATGTCATCTATGAACACGATGAAAAAAATTCTAGCAAAGGTTGGAACACACTATTCATGATATTCATAAATACACTCAGGGAATTAGACAATGCAAACGACATGACTACAAACTCATAATGGCCATAACGGATTCGGAAAATGGTTTTTAGGATATCCTCACTCTTGACTCACAACTGATGATACTCTGATCTTAGGTCAATCTTTGAAATGACTTGGGCCAACTTGAGCTGGTAAAATAAGTCATCTATATAAGGTAAATGATAGTTGTTCTTAATGGTAGCCTGATTTATCATTCTATAGTATATGCACATACAGAGCAATCCATCTTTCTTGTTCACAAATAGGACTGATGCTCCCCATGGAGAAGTGTTAGGTAGGATGAAGCCTTTGTCTAGCAATTACTGTAGTTGCTTTTTTAACTCAAGTAACTCAGTGGGGGCCATCCTATAAGGTGCCCTAGAAATAGGGTTTGTCCTGGGATCTAACTCTATCAAAAATTCCACCTCTCTCTTAGGAGGTATCCCAGGCAAATCATTGAGGCAAAACTTGTGGGCGAAATGAGCCATAGATAGATTTCCCTATACTAGGTAGGTGAACTCCCTCTCTTTCACTTTCTCAGCTGAGACATGCAGGAATTTGGCAAAAAAGATGGTTCGAAAGTTAGCATAGGCCATCGGGTCTTCGTTCAAATCTCGGCCCATGACGTGGTTCTTCCACCAAATCTTAGTTGCTTCTTCCAAAAGGTGAGCGACAAAAGGGACTTTCTTGTTTGGCTGCACTTCCAGCACACAAAAGCCATTTTCTACTGCTAGAAGCCAGGCATCAACTTTTTTGACTACTTCCATTTTATCTTCTCCTCTGAATTTCTCAATGTTCAGCTTGATGAAGTCTAAAATGGTGGCTCCAAGGTGAGGGCAAATGAGTAGTCCCTCACCATTTTCATCTCTGGCTATGTCCTTGAGGGCCAAGGCACTAATGGCCTCAATCAACTTCTTCTATTGTTCCATCCAAAGAGAATTGGGAGTGTGGACCACTACTTGCCTGATTGTAGGTCCTGGGCCATCATCATGGTTCTCTTTGGGCTTGACCTTGTCTTCTGACATTGATTCACCTTTGCGATCATTCTCTAGGTTCAAGTTGTCAAAGGTAACATGTTTAGGGTTACTGGCTTCCTTAGAGTCTCCCTTAGGTCTTTTCCTCTTCATGGAGGACTCTTCCTCCATAGCCCTTCTTTTCTTCTCTAAGGACCTCCTCTTTCTGCATGAGGCCTACCCTTTGAAAGATCCTAGGGAGTGTCTTAGGGAATGGTGACAGTCTTGGTACGGGCCATGGTGATTCACATAAGCATATACTTATACTCAGTCTAAAGCATCATAAATTATGTACATGACATATTGATTACATACTTTTTATTGTGTGATGGTGGACGCCTATCCCCTAATCCTCATAACCCTCGTACTCAGAATGGGATACCGAGAGAAGTTATAGGTACCTAGGGTTTTGTGAGTAAGGGGGTAAAGAGATGATGAAAAATATGAGAAATCCTATAGGTATGTTATTTCAAGTAAAGTCCTCTGACTCTGGACAGGCCAAAAGCATGGGTCTGATAGTCCTTGTAAGCTGACTAGCGATGCGGAGGAAAATTTTGCCATCCCCAAAATCATGGTCCTTTCTAGACACCATTGTCTTTGGAAAACCCCCTTTGGGCTCTACAAAATGGTCAAAATTTAATAATTATTAGAGGTTAAATGGTAAACCATCTCTGATACCAAATGTAACAACCCCCTTCCCTGTTATCCCTTGTTCAGGCGGATTGAGAGGATAATGGCCGTTACCTTTATTATTACATGATTGAAAGTTTAGAAAATTATTGTGAATAATTGATAAATTTTCACTAAGTAGAAATAAGTTTTTATAAGATAAACTTTCTACAGAATATGGTTTTATAAAGTTTTGCAACATGAAATAAAAATTAACTAAATCCTCCAGGGATTACAATATTGTTTTTTCTTTGTGTGCCTTCTTTTCCAGGATATCCATTTTCATCTTACTTATAGAATAGTAGATTATCCTAAAATGATGTGAAACAAAAGCACAGTTAGTATAACAAGTTATATTGCTATGTGGGGGAAACAAAATGTTCACATCTAGTTGTAACAACATAACCACATTAATTATTTTTAGAAAAACAAAATTTATCATTTTCTTCATAACTTCTCAACCCATTTTTATTTCAACCTCCGATATACCCTCTATCAGGGGTTTTCCCTTGCAGTGGACTTTAGGCCATCTCTCAATATGGAGCTAGGTGCCTTGTTGGCCATCTCTCAATCTGGAGCTAGGTTCCATGTAGGTCTTCCCAATCTGGGGCATGTCCTCTTATGAACTTCCCAATCTAAAGCTTGGTCTGACCTTCCTAATCTGGGGCCTGATCTTTAGTCATTATCATGACTCTTCCATTTCTTTCCATTCTCTAACGTCTAGAGTTGGTATGTGGGGTTTGAGCAAGTTACAAGAATATATCATGATGGCCATAGATACTTTATAGTTTGTAGGAAATATATATCAACCAAGCATTTAATTTCAAGAAATCCAAAAAACCTCAGAAAATGATGGGAAGTTAATGTAGTTATTCATAGGCATAACCACATACCTTGATCAGGGGTACTTGATGTCCAAGCAAGAACAGTCAGGGATAACCAAACAAGCAACCTAGCAATTATCCTAAAAGTTAAAGCATAACACCCATGCATAATTTTTCTATCCTAATTCATCACTAAGACTGACTTGAGTCTCAAGTTAGGGTTTTATTAGAGTTTTGGATTCCTTAACCCTAATTACCACTTTTCATGACTTTTGGGTTGACAAACCCTAATCTTATCATTAATTTCATTTTTAATCTTTAAGGAAACCCTAATTATCAACTCATGGGTTGTTAAGTTCATATAGGTTCCAAGTTACTCTCTTTATCCATAAAAGATCAACCTTTTTATTATCATATAAATTGAACACATTAGAATCATTAAAACTCAGAACTTAGGGTTCTAGTTCATTAACTACATTAAAGATATCACGTTTAAATACTTTTCGACCTAGAAGCATATTTATGCATTGAAAATATTTTTATTGGATTCCTTACATTTTTCTAAGAAAAAACCATATATTATATGCATCTATCTGATTATCCTACTAATTACTGGGATTTTTACAAAATCAAACATTTTAGGAAAATGAGGGCTTGCCACCTGGGCAGAGAGCCCCAAGCCCCACCTTGCCAACTCAGCTGGGTCGGCATACCGGCTCACACCAAGTCAGTGACCTACTCACATGGCTAACTTGCTGACTAAGCAAAAAAAAGAAGGGAAATGGACCGGGTTGCCCTTACCTAGTCTAAAGAGGTGATGAGGGTAGCAATGTAATTACCCTACCTCCCTTCTTCAGCCTCCCACATGTGAGCAGTGCCTCTGAGTGAGTCAAGTGGATGGTTGAATTTGAGTTTCGAGCTTCCCCAACCACTGACAAATTTTCTATCATCTTTGACCGGCCCCAACGAACTAGTTGATGACTTCAATAGGTCGAAAGGAGGCTGGAGGAGCAAGAACCATGAGAAGATTTCTTTTCGGTGTACATGGATGAGACAAGGTAGAGAACAAGGGAACATGTGGAGATTGGAGATAGGGAAATGAACTATGGATCATGCAGAGTCTTGCAAACACAATGGTGCCTCTACATTGGATACCCATCCCCTTATATAGTTTATGGGGTAGAGGGGTATACATGTAGCTTCGAACAAATTGGGCGAAACCCCTAGATACTTCCAAACTAGGTAAATCTATGACGGTTAGGTGCGGCTCTTGCTCCTGAATTTGATGGAATCCTTTTCCAAACTAGTCGTGCATTGATGAAGGAGATTTGAGGCAAATATTTTCCACTGCTACCTCTCTATTTCCTAAGCTGACTGAGGGTAGATGATGAATGTGTCATCGTTGGATCTAAGGTCTAACAGTACACATGTCACATGACAAAGTAAAAGGGCATAAAATAGGAAATCTAATATGAATGTAAGTCGTGACATTGAACATCATTCCTTCTCTAATACATACACTTTAGGGATTTTATAACATCCATATCTCTCAATATATATAATTTTTTTAATCTCAAATTTTAAGGGATAGTCTTAAATGACATATCTAGATGTCTGTAAATATTGGGACCAAAAATCTGAAAAGAAAAGGCACTTTTCTACATATGCAAGTCCTCCTCTGATTTCATGCGTGTAAGGAATCAAAACTAATCCTTTTCTCTTTCTTTCTTTTCTATTTTCTTTATTTTGTCTATTCTTCCTAATAGAAACCATGTGCAAACAAAAACTAATTAATAGTGTCCAACCATACCATTTTCTAGAGAATTCTACACAATTCTCTTGAGTACACTAGTCATTATCTATTTTCCTTTGCTTTTTTGCTTATTATGAGATTTTCTTCTCTCCCTTTTTCCTTTTATCCATTATTGGATTAATAATTTAGAAGAAATCATGAAATCAATCATCCAAAGGAAATTTGCAAAGAAAACCATTCTTTAAAAACAAAGCACACAAATTTCCAACATGTCTCTTTTATTAAAATAATTGCATTCCAATTATATAAAATATAAGTGAAACTGAGGTTGTAACAAATGTGCTTTTATTAAAGGGCGTAGCATTCTAGATGCTATTATGTTATCCAATAGAATCCTTCATCATTTCAACAACTATGGTACCATACCTAAGGCATGCCTAAACTAGATCTGTCTAAATCCTATGATTCAGTCTCTTGGAGTGCTTTGTTCAATATTATTGATATTATGGAGTTTCCAAATTGCTGGATTGTTTGGATTAAAGAGATTTTTCGTTCTATTTGTTATGAAATCTTGATCAATGGAGAGCCATCCTGCCATTTTAAATCTTTCAATGGGGTCCATAGGGGAGACCCTCTTGCTCCCTATTTGTTTGTTATTTCTATAGAGACCTTCTCTCAGTTAATGAACAAAGCAATCATAGATGGAAATATTAAGACTCTTGAAGCTTCTAATGATTTTGATATTTCCCATCTTATCATTGCCGATGACTTGATGATCTTCATGGAAGTTGACCTTGAAGGAGCTGCTTACATTAAACACATTCTTTAAGAACTTTATTCTATTATAGGTCTCAAAGTGAATATTGACAAAAGCTTCTCCATCTTCACTTCTAATGCAGACAAAGTCACTTCTCCAACATTTTAGGTATTGGTGAAGGAAAAATACCCTAGAGATACCTGGGAATTCCTCTCTTTGTTGGTAAGTTGTCCATGAATCATTGATATCCACTTTTGGATAAAATTAAAGGCATGCTTGATGGATGGAAGTCAAAATGCCTATCCATGATAGAATGTGTAGAGATTGTTCAATCTACTTTATTTGCCATCTAATAGTATTGAGCATCCTCCTTCCCCCTTCCCCTCTTTGTCTGTGATGAAATTAATTGAATTTGTAGAGATTTCATCCGGGGTCATACTGAAAGTAAAAAAGCACTTCACCTTGTTCAATGGGTTAAAGTTACTAAACCAAATCTAGAAGGAGGTTTAGGTATTAGAACTTCAAGGGAAATGAATATTGCTTCTACATTTTTCATGGTTGGAATATAGCTGCAAAGAAAGATAGTTTGTGGATCAGATGGATCCATGAGAAGTACCTCAATGAAAATTCCTTCTAGACTATTATTGATAATAATAGTTTTTCTTAACTTTTCAATCAGATCATTAACTCAAGGGAATGTTTTAAAAGATCATATTAGTTATGTCATTGGTAATGACGAGGGCACTTCTGCTTGGAAGGACCCGTGGACTCCTAGGGGTAAGCTTCTAGTAGATTTCCTTGGTAGAGAAAATATTATTAAGCAAGAAATTAGTAATAACGCTTTGCTCAACTCTCTTAATTCTGGTGATTCCTAGAGTTTTGAAAATACTAGGCTCCATTCAGACATGGTCTCTCTTCTTGATAGCATGCCCAAGCCGAAGAATGTAAATGATGAAATTTTGTTTGTCAAGAAGAATCATATAAAGATTAAATACATTTAATATGCAACTAGGATTTTGGGAACTTCTGATTTGTTTTTCAATTGGATTTGGAAATTCAAAACATCTAGAAGATATCAGTTTCATAGTTGGAAGATTGGTCACGGGAAATCGATAACTCCGTGTTATCTGAATATATTGTGTTTCCTCTGGCTTCCTTGTGTTTTCTTCACAGGCAGGATGAAGAGAGTATATGACACCTTTGTTTTAGTTGTCCTTTCTCCTCTATGATTTGGATAAAAGCTAGATAGTTTCTTCTCAATTCTGATCCTTATTCTAGAGAGGATCTTTAACAATTTTAGGATAGGAAGCAACATCTTCTTTGTATTTTTATCTTATATTGGATTTGACGTGAAATAAATTATAGAGTCCACTTAGAAAGACCTATTCCTCCTTGGGCCCTTTGGAAGATCATGAAAGACCTTTTTGAGCTATTTCTTATATAGCTTCTCAGGTAGCCTAAAGAGTGGCATATAAGTTTTCCTCTTTTAAAACTTTTTTATACAGATATCCCTTATATAATATTTTCTTATTCTTTTGGATAGATATACAATGATCTAAACTATCTCTCATGCTAAACATTTGTATATTTTCAAAAAAATACCAAAAATTGAAAGGAAGAGCTTTTCAGGACCAAAAAAGAATCCAGAAAGGCATATGTGGCATTAATCAACCCTAAAAAACATACCTAGAAATTCTTAATGCTTGTAACATGTATAAAAGGTTGTTGTCGCTATCTCCTCATCTTTTACTTGCATGTAAAAATATCCACTTTAAAGATACATCTCAGGAAAGACAGTGAGAGACTTTAGTTGGTCAAATAAATCATCAACCCATGGTAGGAGATATCTATTTTTGATTGTTACTTGGTTGAACATTTATTTGTAGGTTATGAAACCTATATCATTGAATATATTTCATTTTTTGATTCTACAATGTATTATTACATAATTTTCTGATAATCTGAGCATTATTTATGAAATTTAGAAGTTCAAACCAATCAAAAATTATAGAAAATCATGATAACACAAGTTTTTGCCCAATTGATGGTGGGGCCAGACTGGATTCCCAACCCAGGCTAGCCACCTGGCCATATCTATTCTCATGGAAAAGAAACTAGGGAGAACCAAAAATAAAAATCTAAACCGCTACAAATCCCTTTTCAAGTGTCACACATATGAATAGATGTGAGGGTAAAATCATGAAATGAGGGGTCATCATCTTCTTCATATGTTCCCTTCATATGAGAACTAGATCGAGCTCCATTAGCTCCAAACCAAAATCATTATGGTTTATTTGATATAGAACTTGAGTAGAGAATGATACCCAGATAGGGTCTACCTCTCTGTGACTGCTTTCAAAGAGCTCCTCCATAGTTACTGGCTCAAGGGAGTCTTAGAAGAATTTAACTCATAGGATTAAGGGTTAAATCACAGCCAAAAACCAACACCAAATAAGCTCACTCACCCAATGCAAGTCAAAGGTAACGAACTCATAGGAAAATGAGGCCACGAATCCAAAACCCATTGTTGGTTTAGAAAATAGTGAAGCAATAACCAAATAAAAAAGGGGGAAATAGACACAATACCTCAGAGAGGCAAACTAGGGAACAAGCACCTTCACATAGACATGAGGACCTCTTTCATAGGTTTTTGAAGGTTCCCAACATTCAACACTACTTTCAAATCCCATGTGCACCCACCAAGAAGATGGAGCAGTGGAGATATGCTCTTGATTGGTGGCAACCAAATGGGTGAGGGATAATGAATACTAGAGGTGAAGAACATGTTCTGGGATGAACACCTTTATAGGTAAAGAGTTGCAGATGGATGAGGAATCCTAATTTTAGTTAGAAGGTGGGGGAAGGAGGAAGCTAGGTCAGACCAGGATGTTCTGGTGCATGAGACTACATCTAATCAGGGATTATCCAATGTGAAAACACCAAGGAAGGTATGAACGAGGAAATATAGTTACAAGGAGGAATGGAGAGGAAATTCATGGAAGGAGAAATCACACATACTGTAGATTCTCAGGTGCTACTGGATATGGGAAGAACAAGGGTGGAATCTCATCTTATGTAGATCTAATGTCTCACAAAGAACCAGAAATCATTGAGACAAAACAAACCCGCATGACACAAACTATATGTAAAAATGTACAATATGATAAATTGGTGTGTGACAGTAAAATTCCAATTAAAATCCAACAAACCAAAGTCCAATGTACATTGGGAAATACATTAAAGAGAGATATCTTTTCTAATTAAATTTGGACCATAAACATTATCTATTTAAGATTTTACATCTGGACTAACTAGGACTCAAGTAATATGATTTTGGGAATAAATTTGGGTTTTGAGGTTATCTAGTATGAGTTTTAGTACAATTAGGATAATACAATTATCTATAGATTTATTACTATATATTACCATTGTCCTAAATATATTGCAATTAGAGTTCTAATGTCCTCTTATTATCACCATCAGAGTTACATTAGATTATCTATCACGAAATAGGTTATTTAATTCAATTTATGAAAAATCCATTAATGTCACATTAACTTAAATAATGCCACACTAATAATTTTATTTAGAACATAAGTCTAATTCTTATCCCATTACAATACCAACCGAACCATTTATGCATGTTTATAGACATCAAAACCTTATTAATCATATTTCGGTCATTATATGTGTATCAGTGAACCATGTGACATATATTTTATATATTCATTCACATATCAAGTCATGGTTAAGTTATTAGGTAAAGATAAGTGTATCATGTTATGTGATGTGACTGTAGAACCTAAAGTCACATAATGTATCTTGAACTTCATTAAAGACACATATATAGGGTTAGCCATTAACTATTCAATTAGGGTACGAACAACATGTCAGGGCATATTACTAACCTTGTTTGGTCAAATCCAACAAACCAGACATACCTACCTCTTATTCTTGTGATTAGGGCTTCTAGAGTCAGATTGGGTAGATTTTGGCATGTTGCATCACCATCTTAGCTCTCAAGGTAGAGACGGACTTTTTCGTCGCTGCTTACCTGAAGAAGAGATTACCCCCATCCTAGAACATTGCCATCCCGGCCCCACTGGGGGGCACATGAGTGCGAAGAAAACTGCTATGAAGGTTTTTCAATTAGGTTTCTTTTGGCCAACCATAGCAAAAGACTCTCATGATTTTGTAAAATCTTGCAACAAATGTCAACTTTTTGGCAGCATATCTAAAAGGAATCAAATGTCCCTCACCATGTGGCAAGAGATCGAACTTTTCGACGTGTGGGGGATAGATTACATGGGCCCCTTTCCTTCTTCATATGGTTTCTCCTACATTTTGGTTGCAGTAGACTATGTCTCGAAATGGGTCGAAGCTATACCCACAGTGTCTAGTGATTCCAAACCTGTCATTAAAATGTTTAAAGATATCATTTTTCCCAGATTTGGAGTCCCCCGAACTGTCATATCCGATGGCGGGACCCATTTTCTGGAACGAAGCTTTGAAGCCCTTTAAAGAAATACGGAGTTAACCACAAAGTTGCCACGCCTTACCATCCACAGACCAGTGGTCAGGTTGAAGTTTCTAATAGATAACTGAAGGCGATCTTAGAAAAATAGTCAATAGACACCGCACTGACTGATCTACCAAGCTTCCCGATGCCTTTTGGGCTTACCGAACAATTTATAAAATGCCAATCGGGACAACCCCATTCTGTTTGGTATACAGGAAGTCATGTCACCTTCTAGTGGAACTGGAACACAAGGCTTGGTGGGCCATCAAACAGCTGAATTTTAAATTGAAAAGTGTCGGAGAAAACAGACAACTCCAACTTCAAGAGCTAAAGGAACTCTGAATGACCGCTTATCACAGTGCCATGATTTATAAAGAACAAACCAAAATGTGGCACGACGGTCATCTAAAAAGAAAAGACATCACCATCAGTGACAAAGTACTCCTTTTCAACTCCAAGCTCAAATTGTTCCCCGGAAAACTCCGCACAAAGTGGTCCGGGCCTTTCACCATCAAACATATATACCCGACTGGAGCTGTCATAATTTTTGACGACAATGGAGGAGAAAGGACAGTCAATGACCATCGATTGAAAAAATACTACACTCCAACAGATAAAATGCCGAGACAAACTATTGAGATCAGAGACGCCACAACATCATCATAACCACATCGAAACCTCATCGAGCCAGCGACGTAAAACCCAGGCGCTACTTGGGAGGCAACCCAAGATCTGAGCTTCTTCTTTTATTTTCTGTTCTTTTAAGTTACCTTAGGTTTATCTTTTGAAAATATAAAAATTGATATAACCAAAACAAATATAAAAATATAAAAATCAAAATAACCTTAACCCTCCCAAACGGTCTTGAAACCGTTTGGAGCCAAATGGTCTTCAAAACCGCATACACTTCATTCAAACATAAAAACACATAAACACATACAATTTTTTCTTTCAATCTTGTTATATTTAATACATGACTTACAATTTTCAGAAATGGCTTCATCAGCAAAGCAACCTACAGGAACCGTCGACGCACCTTTCTGGACCGAGGAGGAACTACGGGAGGAACGTGCCAAACTCTAGAAAGTAATAGACACTTATGAAGCAACTGGATAGATCCCACCTAAGGTCAACATCATTGAGGTCATGTGCGAAATTAGCCGCATCAACAGATGTTTGGCTGAGGAACCTGAAGAAGAAATCAAATAACTCTCTTCCAGCGATGAGGGCTTAGAATATGAGCCGACTCCTAAGGCGGAATCCCCCACCACAAAGAGCAAAGGGAAAAGGAAGGCCCAGGAAGCCACCACAACTCAGCTACTAAAGAAGCGGGCAAGGAAGCAGGTTCATCATGTCACTACAAGGGAGCAAACCCTGGCAGGAAACATTCCACTTCACCCATTTTCTCTTCAGGCATCTCCTTCTCCACCCCTACGCCCGACTTCACCACCTTCACCTCCATCCCCGCAGTCTTCCCCCCACCACTATCAATCCCACCATTTTCACCAGCAACATCACCACCTTTCCCATCCACCACCACCCCAACACCGTTGGTGACACCATCTATAGTCAGCACGCAGTTCACGGAACCATCACCAGTGTCTTTTCCGTAGGACACTACACCCTTCCCATCCAGACCCCAACCATCCCACCCTTCCATAACTGGGGTCCCTTTCACTAATGTCGGTGAGGAATTCGGACGTCAATTTGACACCATCCGAAACCTCCTCACCAACCCTTCTAACATAATACACTCCATTTTTTCTTGTGTGCATGGACTATCTAAGCAGGTAGCCAAGATCGACGAACAGAACTGTGCCTCACCAAGCATCCTCCAAGGTCTTCAGCAACAACAAGATGTAGTGGCCAGGCAAGTTGATCACATCGACATCCACTTCAACAACTTGCCCGAGCTGATCCTTGGGGTAAAAATCCAGCAAGCAGCGATGGCCAAGCAAGTCGATGAGATATCTACGCAAACTCAACCTTTTCATGAGACCCTCCGTGAGCTCAAGCAACAACAAACAGCTCTTAGCACGCACTTGGATACCATCAGCAACACTCTCGCCCAACTCAACAATCGCCAAGAGGAATCGACAAACAATGCAATACAACAATTACAAGATACAATAACAGATCTTACATCGTAACTCCTCTCTGCCGAGGTCCGATACAAAGATCTCAAGGAAACACACGACGCACTGCTTGAAACACACGAGCATGTGCAAGTGGCGTTTGACGAGTTACAAACTATCCATCGGCAATGCAAAAAGACAGCACACAAGTAGCTAACAGACAAAGCAGCAGATGATAAAGAAGGTGATAATGAAGACGAAGATGACTCCGACTCCTCAGCCGATTCTAACGACGATACCACCTCCTCAGATGACAAATCTGATGCCCCAGACAATGCTGGGGAGGCCCAAGACAAGGAGCAGAACCTTCTTAGAAAGGATATGACAAAGACCACCACGAAGGTGGACATCATCCCAAGTCCCCCACCCACAACGAAAATGTAAATATATCATATGGGGACCAATTCCTCGATTACTCTGCCTTGGGATCTATAGGGGAGTCTGCAAAATATGCGGCCTTTGCTGCATTCCACCAATGTATTTTAGGAACCAGCACAAGCCCACCAGCAACAGCCACTCAACCTTTTTCCGCACCTGACCAATCAATGCCCTTTCCCCTAGAACAGGAAGAATCAAAATGAGTACGTTTAGATACAGATGAAGAACTCAATTCTGCTTCCGATTCAGATGAAGATCTGCAAGGCTATATAGAAGTTTTGGAACAACCTTCTTCACCCCCTCTGTAGGAGCTTCCCCCGCCACCACCTCTACCGCATAAGATGCACGATTTAGATATGGCGGCCATCTCAACACTAGATGCTCAGGACATCTTTATCTTGAACACTATTGTCGACGATGCCAAAGAGGGGGGAGACATCATCTACTACAATACAAAGACTAAGCGCAAGTTGACACGTGAAGATTTCCGCAACATCCTGTGACCACGGTCAACGATGCCAATGGAAATCTTCCGTGTCCTACTTGCCAACTGCATAGAAGTTTACAGAAGCTTAAAGAGGCAGCAACCAGTTTTTAACGCCTCATCTGCTCTATCTATAGGCTTGTTATACAAAGACATACGAGCAAAGTCAATAGAGCGGCTGCGTGCTGGATTAGCACGGCGGGCATGATATCTTACTGTGCCATTTCAAGTTTCCGATCACTGGTTGTTTATGATTGTGGACACCGAGGCGCGTGACGCCAAGGTGTACAATTTTTGTGCCACTGAGCTACCAGCCGGAACAATAAATTTTGTTGGAGAAGAAGCATGAGAGGCAAGATGTATACCTTTCCGGCTTCTTAAGCTAATTTGGGTTGCACGCCCATCCCTCCGTCAGGACTAGAGCCAACCCTGGTTCCAAATAATTAACCCACAAGTCCAAGCTACTGAGGGATCTGGGGACTGCACTTTTTGCACTATCTGTCACATTCAAGCGCTAAACCAAGAAATCCCCTTCACCAAGCTAGTCGCCGAAGATTTTAACTCCCTGCGAGGGCGTTATGCCATGGAGCTTATTTGTGATAGACAGTTCTTCAAGGACCTGACAATGGTACCAAATGACGTCCCCTGTTACCTCTTTTCAGCAATCCAACGTCCGCAAAGGTGACCTTTCAGACATACTTTGCAAGAATTGGAGAAAAACAAACAGTCAGCAATAGTCCCCGAGCAGAGAAAAGGGGACCCTTCCCACTGTGATCCGACACAGGACAAAGGGGACATAGATCTTTTATCAGGGGCACCCATTAGGAGATCCTCACCACAAATGATGCCCTTATCCACCATAGAACCAACCTTCCCAGATTTCGACCTCAGTGCTTGCAAAAGTCTCTCTGACAATGAACTTCGTCTCATCATGTCAAGGCTTTACGCTGAGAAAGATGAACTCGTTTTCATGTCTGGAGACATTCTGGTCATGGCGGATGTGCTACGAGAAACTGTACAGATCAAAGGGTCTCTCTCCGTAAGATTAATGGCCACTTATCAATTCCTTCTCAGACAGAATTACCCTACAACATATATGGCATCCCCCTACATGAAGGATGATTTATTAAAGCTAAAGAACTTCGGAACAACTGAAGCACTAATTTCCTTCCTGCAACATACAACACCGAAGTTTATCATGCTCCCCTTCCTTTACCATGAGCATTGGATGCTTCTGGCAACAAACCTACCTGAAGGAACAACTACCATCTACAACAGTTCCGACAGCCAGTTCAATCCCCGACAGAAGAATTATGTAGTGACACCAAAGACGCCCACAGAGGTAGTGGCGAAGGAATGTGCAGACAGACTAATTGATTTGTTAAGTCAGCACACAAGGGCATACAACAAAGAACACTTTCACCGCCCATCCTTCAACCAAAAATGTCTCCAACAAATTCAGAAATCAAACGACTGCGACTTCCACGCCCTCTACTGGATGTACACCATCATGGTCCTTCAAAAACCAGTAGAGGATATGACAGACGTAGATTACCACGCCCTCTGCGGAAAGTTTGCAGCTACTCTACTGAGAACACCAGAGGCGAACTCAGGATCAACAGAAGCATGAAGCCCTTGTCCTTGTACTTCTCCATCTATCACTTTGACACTCTGAGGACAGAGTGAGTGATAAGTTAGGGGGAGTACATTAGACAAGGGTGAGGTATCATTTCTATATCCTTCCTTCCCCACCTTTTTTTTCAATTCTGCACAAAAATTTTCTTAGTTTCCCTTACACATTTAGTTTTTGTTTTAAATAATTCGTCCGATAATATTTTTTTTGAAATAAAGTCATCCCCCGCCAAATTTAGAATCAAGTCAGTCTTCAAGAATAATAACAAGAATAGAACTTAGACATATAATGGTGACTTAATAAATGTCTCTCCACTATTGATCTTCATGCTTTTGTTTCACTTCTACATCTGACTCTCCACAGGTCAATATCAAGGCTGAAATAAGCCAAGCTCTCAAGGATGAGAGGGGTATCAGGCAACATCCAAATCAAGAAACCTCACAAGTGGACCATTACAAAAAGAAACCAAATAAGTGCATGTTGAAAAAAAACTAAGAACAACTTTCCTCTCTTCAATTAAAAGAGGCTTGGCCGCCTAAAATAAATTCCCTAAAAACCCCAAATCCTAAGCTTGTGAGTTTACAAATAAAAGCCAGAGAGTTGAATAAAACTATGAGAGTTGTTCCATAAATAAGGATTCATATAAAGAACCGATGAAGCTCTCACCCGACCGGTACATTCAGCTTCCCTCACAAAGGAAGATGTGTCGTGTCCGATAGTGGAACCCTAAGGTATCTTAATATATGAAAGGCTTATAAAGGACTCACCTGGCTGGTACATTCAGTTGCCCTCACAAAGGCAGATGTGTCATGTCCAGTAGTGAACTCCTAAAAGTATAGACAACCCCTCCCCCACTTGAAGGGGGAGTTACACATAAAGCCTTCAGCCAACCCTCATACCCACTCTAGCTTCCAATAGGTTTTTCAGAGAGGTATAAATCTGATTAGAGTCAACAACATGCACAGAATAAAGAGTAGTCCCAATGCAGGCTACGAGATACGGAAGAAACTTGAGACCCAAGCAACTCTCAATACCTGAAAGAGTCAAGGCAAGCAATAAGACCTGATATGACCTTAGGAGAGCTCGGGTTTATAATTGAAGCAAGAATATGGAAAATTTAACTAAATAATATCGCCTCGCCATTACATGCCTCAGCCCTATCTAACTTGAGGACAAGCTAGACTCTAAGTTAGGGGGTGATAACCTCCAATTTTGTGATATTATCTTAGTAATTTTCTTTAGTTTTCCACACTCTTTTTTGGATAAATTAGATAGAATCCCTAACTATCCTCTCTTATTGCAATTATACTGTTAGATTAACTTTTCTCCTTTTTACCTACAGAAAAAGACACCAAAAAATCACAAAAGACTCAACCGGTCTCAAGACCGCATGGACTCACACGGTCCCAAGACCGCATGAAGCCAAATGGTCCCAAGACCGCATGAAGCCAAATGGTCCCAAGACCGCATGAAGCCAAACGGTCCCAAGACCGCATGGAGTCACACGGTCCCAAGACTGCATGAAGCCAAATGGTCCCAAGACCGCATGGAGTCACACGGTCCCAAGACCGCATGGAGTCACACGGTCCCAAGACCGCATGGAGTCACACGGTCCCAAGACCGCATGAAGCCAAACGGTCCCAAGACCGCATGGAGGCCAAACGGTCCCAAGACCGCATGGAGTCCAAACGGTCTTGGGGTCCAAACGGTTTCAGAGTCCAAACGATCTCGGGGTCCAAACAGTTTCAGAGTCCAAATGGTCTTGGGGTCCAAACGGTTTCAGAGTCCAAACGGTCTTGGGGTCCAAACGGTTTCAGAGTCCAAACGGTCTTGACCAAAACTGTCCAAACCGTTTGGACTTCACTTGAGGCCTATAAATAAGACCCAAGGGGTCCTCCCAAAGACATCAAGTTTCAGACGCCCAGAGCCTGCCTCCATCACTCCAGAGCTATTCCAACTTCCATCCTCCACCTGAAGGCTAGCGGTCTGAGATCCACATTACATCTTGAAGCTGCTTCCTCTCTCTTCGCCAAAGAAGGTGGGAAGAGGAGACCTCGTCATCGAGCAACCTGTGAAGCTTGAAGATTATCACTCTCTCTCTCTGTAAGGGGTTGACTTTCCTCTCTCCTTTGTGGGGATGATGCTCTCTCTCTCTCTTCTCGCCTCCTTCTTTGTCCTAGCTATGAGCGAGTAGTTCTTTCACTAGGGTGCGAGGAGTAGCCCCGTTACCCATGCTTTCACTTCATGTAATGTAATCCATAGTTTGCATTATAGAGTTACTTCCTTTACAGTTCAACATCAATCGTTTAATGAATGCTTATTGCTTGATCACCAACTTGTGTTATCTTTTATCTTTTAGTATGAATTGTCTATGTTTGTACTATGAGATTCGAAACTCATTTGAATGTTGGTTCTTGGTGCATGTATCCACCATGCACCTATTTCGGTATCTAGGAGTGCTTTCAAGAAGTGGAGTAAACTCACTTCCAAATGTTGTACTTTCATACTATGAAATGGAACCAGTTGACGTATGAAAGTACAACTTTGGTAAGTCGAGGAATACACTTTGCGAAGGGAATGATGCAAAGCAGTTGACCATTCATTCAGGGATGGCTGGCGTTGCATCATTCCCACACTTCTTGTAGTTAGTTCTCCAAAAGGAAACTAAATCTACAAAGATACTAACTGTTTTGACTCTTTTTGCAGGTTGTGTTTTATGTTGCATGTTTTGATCCATGTGTAGTGGCGGTGAAAGCCGATCACGTCCTAGTGGTTCCTTATCATTGTTTAACATCCTTAAATTTACTTGCCTGCTTTACTTTACTTGCTCTTAGTCTAAAAACAACCAAACCAACCTTTTGATTTAAATACCAACTTCTAAGAGATTAAGTGAAATTCCAACGTTTTCCATCTTGTTGCTCCCAACAAGACCGTTGTCCTGAGGATTCGACCCTTAACTATACTACGATAAGACTTCCACATATCATAGCATACGTGGGTGGAGTTATCGATCTAGTATAAGCAAGGCTAAACTTAAAGATTTACCATCTTTAGGATTTTTAGTGGTGCACGCAATTCCTCGTAAGTGGAAGCTCCATCATGCACCTACGGATAAGGTGGATGCTTATTAAAAGCATTCCAACGATGATGCCTTAGACATCAAGAATCTTATGCTATGCTGCATGAACTATGAGTTGCATGAGCAGTGTGAAGACATGGGGGTTGTTGATATGTTAACACATCTAAAGAACGTGAACCATAATGATGCAAAGAAAAAAGGTTCAATGTCTCAAAGGTATTATTTGAGTGCAAGATGACAGAAGGAGATCCAGTAGAAACCCATGTGCTCAATCTGATTGGACATGTAGAACATCTAGAGGAACCATGATTCTCCTTGAGATAATAGTTGGCCACCGATATGATTCTACAATCGTTGCATGAATCGTATAGTAGTTTATTGAGTGTTACTACTTAAATAACATGGCCAGACTATTGATAGAATTGCTTGGAAGTTGATAAATGTTGAAGAGCAAGAAGGACAAATCTGTGATGGTGATCAATAGAATGGATGATAGCAAGGCCAAGAAGAGTTTTGAGGCTAAGTAAAAATCCCAATCTTCAACACTCAAGATAAGGAGAAAGGAAAGTGTAAGAGGAATTTGTCCTTTGTACTTGAAGGAATTCAGGAAGATGAAGTAGGGGATAAAGATCTCCAATTTGGGTATATACATTATTGAGATAACTTTATCTACTTCTTCATCTTGGATACTAGATACTGAACGTTGATCTCACATAGGTCTAGCAAAAAAAGACCCGACCCAAATGACCCGACTTGAACCAAAAATTTTAAGCGAGTTTAGGGTCTAAGGTTTTTGACCCGACCCGAAATTGACTCAAACCCAAAGAAACCCAGAATTAATACAGTGTCGGGTCCAGGTTCATAATTTAGACCCAAATTTACCCAATTGACCGCAATTCAAAATTATATTTTCAAATAAAATTACAAATATTATATTTTAAGACACCCAATGGCCCATTAAATTACTACTCCATCAATCATGAAGTTTATTTTGGCAATTCTACATGGTTTTGTATTGATTTTTATGATTTATTATACTAATTATACTATAAATTTGTGCTTAAAACTCTCGAACAAACTACAACAGGATTTATATGTGTTTCTCAATTACAATGTAATTTGATCACTTTGAAATTTGTTAATTACATTTAGAAATTATCAATGACTAGACAAATAATAGAGTATTTTTAAAATATTGTCTTGGTATGGGATTTATAAGTCAGAATTGATAGACTCGAAATTATTTGTGGGTCAAGTTAGGGTCAAGGGTTTCGACCCAAAAATCCATATTTTGCAAGTTCAGGCATCTATCCAAAATGTGTTGACCAAAAATGATTCGAAATAAACCCGCTCAACCCAAAACTGATTGCCACCCCTAATATCACATATGTTTGAATAGAAGGATCTGAACGAAATAAACCTTTAAGAAAGAGTGGGGTTGAATTGCATGTTGCAAATAGAGTAAGAGTTGTTGCCACTACAACTGGAACCTATAATTTATCTTTGCCCACATGGCTTATAATAGAGTTAAATAACTACTATTTTATACATGCCATAAATAGAAACATTAATTCTCTATCTTGTATGGACAAGTATGGATATGAATTTCATATAAAGAATGGTCAATGTTCTATTTCAAACGATGTGTCTTTTATGACCATGCCCCAATGTGTTATGGTGTTTATATTGTGGATCTAAAGACAAATGTCTATAACGTTAATACCAAAAGATTAAAACTTGATAACTCAAACAAAAATATCTTTGGCATAATTATAAAGGGAACATCAATGAGATCACATATCTAGACTCCATAAAGATGATTATCTAGACTCTTTTGATTTCATATCAATAGAGATATGTGAGTCTTGTTTGTTGGACAAGATGGCAAAGACTCCCTTCACTGGTAATAGCGAGAGGGCTAGTGATCTATTAAGACTCATACATACTAATGTATGTGTCCCTTTCAGAACAAATGATAGAGGAGGTTATCAGTACTTCATTACCTTCATTGATGACTTCAACAGGTATGGTTATGTTTACTTGATGAAACATAAGTTCAAGGATTTCATGAATGAAGTATAGAACCAACTTGGTAGAAGTATTAAGGCACTTCATTCTGATTGAGATAAAGAATACCTAAGTCAAGAGTTTGAGGACAATCTTTGAGATCATGGGTATTGTATCACAATGGACTCCACCTGGGATACCAGAACATAATGGTGTATCAAAAAGAAGGAATCACATGTTGCTAGACAGGGTGCAATCAATGATGAGTTTTGTTCATCTTCCGAATTCCTCTGGGTTTATGCTCTAGGAACCGCCAACACTAAATTGTGTACCATCTAAATCGGTTCAGAAGACACCATATGGAGTTTGGTATGGTAAGCGTCCCAATGTGTCTTATATAAAGATTTGGGGATGTGAAGCTTATGTCAGAAAGTAGTTTCTTGAAAAGCTTGGACCCAAATCAGATAAATGTTATTTTGTTGGATATAATAGGGAAACCAAAGGATACTACTTTTATACTCTATCTAATAATGAAGTGTTTGTTTCTAGGGATGATTTATTCTTAGAAAATGAATTCATCTCCAAAGGAATCAGTGGGAGGAAAGTAGAACTTGAAGAAGTTTGAGGCCAAAAAGAAAGCATTGAACCTATAGAGGTACAAGAGGAACATAGAGAGTAACAAATTGTTGTGCAATCTCAAATTCCTCATGTAACATGGGAACCTCATAGATCTAGTAGGACATGCCTTGAGCCAGATATATTTGATTATCTAGTGACTCAAGAAGGCTATGAGTCAATCATTGATGATGAGCCAACTACGTACCTAGAAACTGTTAAGGAACCAGAGTCTGAGAAATGGCTTGAGGCTATAAGATCTTAGATGGAATCTATATACACCAACAAGGTAAGGAACTTGGTGGATCCACCGGAAGGGGTAAAACCTATAGGGTGCAAATGGGTCTTCAATAAGAAGACTGAAATGGATGGTAATGTGCAAACTTACAAAGGACAATTGGTTGCAAAGGGTTTCAAACAAGTTCATAATGACATGGACGGTAATGTACTATGAAGAAACCTTTTCTTCAGTTTCTATGATTAATTCCATCAGGATTATACTTGCCATTGCAACTTATCATGACTATGAGATACGGCAGATGGATGTTAAAACTGCATTCCTTAATGGGAACCTTCTTGAGAATGTGTACATGACACTACCCAAGGGTTTTATAAATCTAAAGGATGCAAATAAAGTTTCTAAGTTACAAAGGTCAATATATGGATTGAATCAAGCTCTCGAAGATGGAATCTTAGATTTGACAAAGTGATCAAAGATTTTGGCTTTAGTCAAAATGAAGATGAATCATGTGTTTACAAGAAGGCTAGTGGGAGCATGATTGTATTCCTCACATTGTATTTGTATGACATACTATTGATGGGGAATGACATCCCTACTTTACAGATGGTAAAGACATGGCTAGGAAATACATTCTCTATAAAGGAATTAGGCAAATCATCCTATATCTAAAGAATTAAGATCTATAGAGTTAGATATAGAAGGCTTCTTGGGCTAAGTCAGAGCACATACATTGACCAAGTGTTGAAGAGGTTCAACATGAAGAACTCAAAGAGAGGAAACTTACCCATGTCTCTTGATGTTACTATCTCTAGACAAAGTGTTGAAGAATGGAAGTGCATGAGTAGATTCCATATAAATATGTAATTGGATCTATCATGTACGTAATGTTATGCACTTGTCCAGATGTCTTGTATGCCTTGAGCATGACAGGTAGATTTTAGTCAGATCCTAAGCCCACTGGACTATCGTGAAGAACATTCTTAAGCACTTGAGAAGAACTAAGGATCAGTTCCTTGTCTATAGTGGTGAGGAAGAGTTGGTGGTAAAGGGTTACACCGATTCACGCTTCCAAACTGAAAAAGATGACTAAAAATCACAAATTGGATTTGTGTTTTGCCTAAACAATAGAGCTACAAGATGGAAGGTTTCAAGAAAGAGAATGTTGCTGATTCTACAATAGAGACATGGAGGTTGTTTGAATCAATAAGTTCATTTCTGAGCTTGGGGTGGTTCCAAGCATCAGCAATGCAATTGAGCTATATTGTGACAACAATGGAGCTATTGCACAAGCTATGGAACCCAAATTGTATCATCTTTCCAACACATAGAAAGGTGGTTCCATCTCATATGATAGATCGTACAATGAGGAGATGTGAATATTTGCAAAGTACCAACCGATAGCAATGCGGCTGACCCCTTATCAAAAGTACTTTTGTAGCAGAAGCATGAAGGTCATGTTATATCACTTGGGATTAAGTTCATAATTGATTGTCTCTAAGTGCGGCTGGGAGTTTGTTGGTATGTATGCTTGGAGAGCCAATCATATGATGATTGTAATGGCATATCTTATAAACAATTGGATTAGCAATAAAGGCAATCTTCCAATTTATGTTGTTTCATTCAGTTATGAGATAATGACGTAGCATATTAAATATCTAAAGAATGATATTACTCAATGACGTATGTCTTCATGTTGAGGACCTGAACAATGCAATCTTACGAATGTTAAGAGTATATGAAATCTTGTTATGTCCCTAGTTGTATGTTATTGTGGAAGGATAATAGACATCAACAACACACAAGACTAGAGCGTGTGCTGGTTGATGATAGAATCTCATTAATTCATGATATGTGATATAAAACCCAACATAGAGATACTTGTCAGAGAATAGTTTATCAGATAAATCCACCATGAGAGTGATGCATGGAAACCATGATTGGTGTTCAAATGATGGTGGTTCTTAGACCTGAAATCACTATACTCATCACATGCCATTAGATGTATTTTGACATCATCCACCATTACCTTGAATAAGGGTTAAGATGGTGCTTGTGTGCATTGTGATACATGGGGATGAATGTGAGTGATGCAGATGGGATTTTTCCCTCCTACAAGAGTATGATATCTTGACCACTTGATAAGAGAGACTGAGAAATGCATGACCATGTTCATGTGAGTTAATATGTAATGTTGAGCTTACATATACATCAGACAGACTGCTCTAGTTTAAGGAACATGGGTTGAACGTTGAAAAGGATGATGATTTGATGCCTTGAGTTCAATTTGGATATCACAGACAAAGTAACTATACAATCACTTGGGATTAAGTTCATAATTGATTGTCTCTAAGTGCGGCTGGGAGTTTGTTGGTATGTATGCTTGGAGAGCCAATCATATGATGATTGTAATGGCATATCTTATAAACAATTGGATTAGCAATAAAGGCAATCTTCCAATTTATGTTGTTTCATTCAGTTATGAGATAATGACGTAGCATATTAAATATCTAAAGAATGATATTACTCAATGACGTATGTCTTCATGTTGAGGACCTGAACAATGCAATCTTACGAATGTTAAGAGTATATGAAATCTTGTTATGTCCCTAGTTGTATGTTATTGTGGAAGGATAATAGACATCAACAACACACAAGACTAGAGCGTGTGCTGGTTGATGATAGAATCTCATTAATTCATGATATGTGATATAAAACCCAACATAGAGATACTTGTCAGAGAATAGTTTATCAGATAAATCCACCATGAGAGTGATGCATGGAAACCATGATTGGTGTTCAAATGATGGTGGTTCTTAGACCTGAAATCACTATACTCATCACATGCCATTAGATGTATTTTGACATCATCCACCATTACCTTGAATAAGGGTTAAGATGGTGCTTGTGTGCATTGTGATACATGGGGATGAATGTGAGTGATGCAGATGGGATTTTTCCCTCCTACAGGAGTATGATATCTTGACCACTTGATAAGAGAGACTGAGAAATGCATGACCATGTTCATGTGAGTTAATATGTAATGTTGAGCTTACATATACATCAGACAGACTGCTCTAGTTTAAGGAACATGGGTTGAACGTTGAAAAGGATGATGATTTGATGCCTTGAGTTCAATTTGGATATCACAGACAAAGTAACTATACAATCACTATAACACCAATCACATATTGTAGGTTGACATTGTTCTCCAACTTTTCGATGACATGGGTAGTAATGATGTCTTGCTAGATAACACTCATTTCTTGTGATGTCATAAATCAGTTATGGACATTCACTACCAAGATAACTTGGAACCTATAGGGTCACACACATAGGGTACACATGATGTGAGACCTTACCACACCGAACAAAATTACTCAAAACAAAATGTGTGATCAACCACTAATTAACCATACGTCAGAAAATAGGGTAAATTAAAACTGATTTAAACATTACCATCATGATCAGGAACACTTCATAAAGGTCCAACAACTTATATATCAACACATACCACATCATGTATTTACACATGTGTCTAGTGGCATTAGCCACAACCCTATATATAGAAGATATTGTTTCACATATACATGCCATATATAAACATAGGTATACTGCCAAACCACGTGTAGATACACATCATTTTCAAAACACCCCCTGCCCGGACCTGAGAATATAGAGATGAATCTAGGAATCTACAACTACTATCCAATCTTCTTCTTCTACTGCTCTCTGAGCTGCTCCTCCTCAGCACCACGATCCTGACCATACCATTGACGACCACCAAAAAACATGTGGTGACTTACAAGGTGAGACACATGTCCCAAAAAGAGATATAACTCTCAACCAACTATTATTGATTACAACAAGCAACCTTATTGAATAGGATGAGCAGATTCAGCTAAACAAGCAGGTTAATTTGGTTAAGCAAATTAAACAATTTAAATAGGTTAAGCTGGCTAAGTAACTACAATAGGTAAACATGACTAGAATAGTATATAGAGATACAGGTAAAGTTGCCACTTTCTATATAGTTGATTTCTCTTACCGTATTATATAACCACTAAACAATATCAAAAACAAGGTAAGGTTTAACATCCAGTATGAAGCATGTTTAATCCTAAATAGATATTCTACACAACTAAATTATGTCTTTTATTAAGCCATGAAGAATTGAGGTATACCACTCAATTCCAACTAACCATTGCTAAGTCAAAATTAATGCCATACAAGATATGTAGGAGAGACAAAATCTTAAGATCTCATCCTCCCTCAGTCAGTATGATTTTAACACAATGACATATAAGTCCATCTACAAAATAGCCTAGTCTTCCCTTGGTATACAGGTCACGACACTAATGAACAACCTAGTATGTCCTTATAAGGTCACAGTACTAGTGAAACTAGGGTATACAAAACCAAACATCTGAGGTTCAACCGCATATGTCCTCAATCACATCATGTTACTGAATCACAATCATCTAAGATACAACCTTGACCTTTCTCCTGCCAAGGTATGACCGCAGCCATCCATGTACACATGCATTTAATCAACAATATACGACTCCGAGCTTCCACCAAAGGAGAACTCATTTCACCATCCAACAAGTCCTAGCTGGAATGGATCTATGGTACAAGGAAACTACATGATTATGGTTGCACTTGATTAGTTAACATCAATTGGGTAAATTAAGGTTGCATGAATCAAGTTATGTACAAACCCTAAAATAATTCTACAAAACATGGTGTATATTGAAACTTCAGAAGATATAAAGCATAAGAGATATAATGTTGATCATAAAACCACATGTTTCATTTCCATACATGAGTCCATACTCATCATTATACCATCACGTGTTATAAATCCCTCTCACGTCATGAAGAGGATAACACCTCAAATCAGATCACTAAACCATGTCAAGGTCAATAAGACCATGACATCATTCCATGTAAGATCATCATTATCTCTCCATGCCTCATCAAGTCTCATAATACTATCACCACTCATGAGACACATAAGTTCAACATAATCTGGTATAAACAATAACCATGATGTTCATGTGGATACAAATTAGGGATATAACAACTGAGAGAGATAAAGTAATATATCAACATACTAAGTGCTCATGAAATATAAGAATTATCATCACTTACATGGATTAGGGTTAGGTTCAACAAGGAAAGTAAATTAAGGTTTCCAAACAACAATGAAAGATAAACCTTAATTCTTATCATCTCCAACAATCATGGAAGTAATTAGGTCAAACATCACCATTTACCACAAAACATAGATACATAATGACTACATAGGTCAGCTACCTTCATCAATCACTTAGATTAGAGGTGTCATTGACTGCTGAAAACTAGGTCCACCATCTTTGGTGATCGAAGAGAGTGGTCACCTTAAGCGACCACTAGGGTAAGTGACATCATCGACCGAAGAAGACATAAGGCATTGACGGCTGAGACAACATAATGCATTGGTGATCGAAGAAGACATCAAACATAGCGACCACATATCACCATGATTCTAGGTGACCCTCAAGGAGGTACAAATCTCATCGACCACATAAGATCAAACTCAACAACCATGTAGATGTAAATTGGTGACCAAAACATGAGGTCAAGCTTGGCAACCACATAAGATACCAAACAACCAAAAATCAAAACCATGAGTTGGCACAAGGAGGCCAAGTCAATTGAACCAAGATCAAACCATATCAAGGAGGAAAACCAAATTAAAACCCTATAAATTCGAGAGCAAAACCAACGATTTACATATGCATGCAAGCACCAAAACTTCCATCACTAAGGAAAACTCAAGCACAACGGTTAGGGTTTGTCCAAAAATGTTATCCACTCAAGATCACCATGTGAACAAAAACCCTAGATACAAGGTATCATCTTTCTACTTCTAACCATGTTCTATAGCAATGTTATGACCATGCAAGGTAGAGTTAAGAAATAACAATGGAGAAAGTTATATAACTCGCCTTAGAGTTGATGTAGAAGCTCCAAACAACAAGGTAACTTAAAGAAGAAAGGTAGGAAGAACCCCTAGCTTGAGAACTCCTCACAGCCAAGCTAGCTTCGCCTCCAAGAAAGAAGCAAACCCTAGATCAAGGAAGCAAGAAAGAGAGCAAACCCTAGGTATAAAGGAAAACAAGTGATGTTCTTCAAGCTCTAACTCAAGCACTACCATGGAACACCATGGGTTAGGCCAAGAAGAGAAAGAAGAAGGGGAGAACAATAGGGAAAAACATAGGTAAAGAGGAAGATCTCACTTACCAAGACCAAGAAGAAAGAGCAAGGATTCACCAAATGATCACAAGATGGGTAGCTCCAAACCCTAGCTCAACATGCAAGGTGTATCAACCCACTTTCTTCAACCTTGAGCTCCTCCTTCACCACCAAGATAGAAGGAATGATCTCTAAGATCAACCAAGGAAGAAGAGAGAGAGGTAACTAGGTGTGTAAAGAGAGTATTTGCATGCAAAGAGAGGGGTTTATATAAATTAGGTTTAGAGAGAGGGAAAGAGGGTTAGGTGTCCAAGGGATCTCATCCATGCAAGCACCACACTCATGAGTGCAATTAAGGGTGCCAAAACAAATAAAATCCATCAACCACACTTGTCCAGGAAAACATAGAGATCGATGATAACTTGGATTAGAAAAGCAATCAACCACATAAAATTATCACCAACCAACATGACCAAAAACTCAATGATCGCTAACCCTAGGGTTCTTGGCGACCTAGAGGGGTCATGAGCCTCATCGACCGCCAAGTGCAAAGGGAACACACAACAATATTTGAGTAACTTCCAAAAACATAGATCACAAGAACCTTGGCGATCTCCAAAACAAGAGCTCATTCACTACTACAGAAATAGCTTATAATGTCACATTTAGAGATGTCAGTTATTACCAAAAACCGACGCCTAAATCCTACAAAATCGGCTAATTACAGAGATCAACATCTATATTTGAAGACCAGCCAGACATGGGTATCGCTTTTTAGCGTCGACTCCCTAAAATGAACCGATGCCTAAAATAGCCTGCCAAATCCAATTTTTTGAGCAAAAAAAAATTACCCCCAAAGTTTCACATACGCGTCGGTTTTTTACCTAATAACTGACGCCTAACAATGATAAAAATTATCTCCAAAGGTCGTCAGTTTTTGTAGAAAAACTAACGCTGATAAGGTTTCACGCGTCGTCCCCGCAAAAATTTTTAGTGTTAAGATTGTCCAATGGACGTCGGTTTTTTCTGGCAACCGACGCTAATGGATATTAGGTGTCGGTTTAATAGAAGACTGACACCTTTATTAACTTAATAGCCCCTGCGAGAAACAGACTCTTCCCCATTCGTCTATGTTTCATCATGAGAAATAGACCCTTCCGCTCCCGATGCCGCCGGTCATGCTCCAGCCTGCTCGGTCGACGTCGCCTGCTCCAATGGTCACCATCATCGCCTGATCAAGCCGCCACCCTGCTCTCTTCTTCCTCCCACCCGCTGCTCCTCAAACCACTGCACCTGCCACTGGTTCTAGAGCTCGCCGCTGGTCATCTTCTTCCCGATGCTGCCAGCCTGAGGTCGCCGGAGGAGCTGCTGCAGGTCGTCGGAGGAGCTATTACAGGTCGCCGGAAGAGCTGCTGGTCACCGGAGGAGCTAGCCTATGCTTCCCCTACTGCTAGATAGGTTACATATCTTGATTTTACTAATTTCCATCAACTAATTAGTATTTACTTATCTATTGATTTGTATTTACTTATCTATTGATTTGTATTTATTATCTACTGGTTTTTATTCATTTATCTACTGATTAGTATTAATGTAATGTTTTAACTTGTCTAATTCTCATGCTTGACCTAATTCAATAAATTTTGATGCATGTTAAAATAAGATTCAAACTTGTCCATTCTAACATACTAATTTGATTTGATTATGTGCTTTGAACCTTGAAACATGCGTGTTAAAGATACATTGATGTTGAATGTCAAAATTAACTCACATGTGAGTCTTCTATTTCTAAAATGATTATATGAACTCCTAAATCAGTAACATTATATTATTCTTTGTGCACCCAAATACCTTGTGAATCATGTATGCGCCCTAAGGTGATTAAATGCCTAAATCTTGACTTGAAATATGACCTAGTATGTATGTTGATATATGAAGCTCTAATTAAAACTTCAAGATTGACCCCTGATTCAAATCTTTGATATATGGAATCATGGTTTATTTAATGTTTAGTATTTACTGACAAGCATAATTAAATGATGTTACACAAAACTTAGGATATGAATGATGAAACTAGGATTGCAGGTATAAGAATGACAACATACATGTATTTGTTGGCCTAGAAACCCATCCAAGATTTATTCATTAGGAGTAAATCTTGGACAGTCCCCAGTTTGGGACTGTTCTTGAACACCTAATCTCACTTAGGATGTAAGTGTATAATGTGTATTGGGTTTTCAAGAAAATTTCGGCAGTATTTCCCCGTTTGTTCTCTAAGTACATATGTACTTGGAGAACAACGGGGAAATGCTGCCAAAATTTTCTTGAAAACCCAATACACATTATACACTTACTAGTGAGATTTGGTGTTCAAGAATGGGATAGGTGGTACACATTTATTATATATAAGAATGACATCACATGTATTTGTTGGCCTAGAAACCCATCCAAGATTTACTAAATAGGAGTAAATCTTGGATAGTCCCCGATTTGGGACTATTCTTGAACACCTAATCTCACTTTGGATGTTTTAACCATTAATTATATATAAGACCTTAAACCCTAAAGTTTTAACCATGCTTAAACTCTAATATGTTAACCCTAGACCCTAATCTTGTTGTAGTATATACTTGTTTTCTCTTTGATCATAGAATGGATAGATCATGGATGTCCATTCAAAATCGCTGCACCCCAGAGTTTATTTTTGGTCTTGATCAGTTTATTAGATTTGCCGAGGAACATAGGAAACAACCTGGAGATAGGTTCTACTGTCCATGTAGGCATTGTGGTAACAACTTGAAAGTCAGCACTGGTGACGAAATCAAAAGTCATGTCATGTGTAACGATATTGTACAAGGCTATACAGAATGGCACTGGCATGGAGAGATTTCAAACCTGAAACCAATGTATGTCGATAGCAGTGCTTGTGTGGAAGAAGTTATTGCCTCCAATGATGTAGATGTAAACTAAATAGTTCCAATAGACATCGTTGATGCGATGCTGGATAGTTGTGGGGTAGAGCACACCAAAACCGATCCACCTCCCATGTTTAGAAACATTGTGCATGATGTTGAGATACCGTTATACACAGGTTGTACTAAGTTTACAAAGCTTAGTGTTGTGTTGAGATTGTATAAGTTGAAAACTAACAATAGATGGAGCAACAAAAGCTTCACGTCATTGTTGTCTTTGTTGAAAGAAATGTTTTCTGAAGGAAACGAGCTACCAATCTCAACATACCAGGTAAAGAAATTGTTGTGCCCAATGGGAATGGAGGCCAAGAAGATACACGCATGCCCAAATGATTGTGTATTATTTCAAAAGGTCTATGTGGATTTGAAAGATTGTCCAAAATGTGGTGCGTCACAGTATAAATTGACGACTTCGTGGGAGTCTAAAACTGGTTCTCCTGCCAAGGTGATGTGGTATCTACCTATAATATCATGGTTTCAATGCTTGTTTGCCAATCTGATAGATGCGAAGAATTTGAGGTGGTATGCAGATGTTAAGAAAAATAATGATGGGATCCTACGACATGAGTCTGATTCCCCACAGTGGAAGAAGATTGATCTATTGTATCCTAAATTTGGTGAAGAAGTTAGGAATCTAAGACTTGGGCTTTGTACAGATGGTATGAATCTGTACGGGACATTGAGCAGCCAACATAGCACTTGGCCAGTCATGCTTGTTATATACAATCTTCCTCCCTGGCTGTGTATGAAAAATAAGTATGTTATGTTGTCGTTGTTGATATCGGGCCCTAAACAACCTGGAAATGATATCGATGCTTATCTTGAACCTCTGATTGATGACTTAAAGAAACTTTGGGGTGAAGGTGTGATGATCTATGATGCTTCACAAAGAGAGACATTTCGTTTACACGCTATGTTGTTTTGCACTATTAATGACTTTCCAGCATATGGGAATTTGTCTGGATATAGTGTCAAAGGAGCTAAAGTGTGTCCTATATGTGAAGATAACACTGATTCAACAAGACTAAAACATGGCGGCAAGACTGTATATCTTGGTCATCGAAGGTTTCTTCCAAAATTCCATCCGTATCATAGGAAGCGCAAAGCATTCAATGGATGGAATGAGGAATGGAGTACACCTAAACCTATAACGGGGGAGGTTGTTTATGAAAGAGTAAAAGACTTTGTCAATGAATTTGGTAAGATATTACAATGTACTATGGCCACACGGAGTGACAAATCTTTATTCAAGAAGTCAATATTTTGGGATCTTCCTTATTGGAGTTCTTTGACAGTCAGACATTGTATCGATGTCATGCATGTTGAGAAAAATGTCTGTGATAGCATCATTGGTACTCTGTTGAATATACCAAGTAAGACTAAAGATGGGATAAAATCCAGACTAGACCTACGTGAAATGGGAAATCGGAGAACATACTTACCTCCCGCTTGTTACACGTTGTCTAGAAAGGAGAAGAAAGCTTTTTGTGAATGCTTGGTAAATGTTAAGGTGTCACAGGGTTACTCATCCAACATCCATAGATTGGTATCAATGAAAGATCTTAAGTTGATAGGTCTTAAATCTCATGATTGTCACACTCTAATGCAACAAATATTGATCGTGGCAATTAGATCTATATTGTTGAAGCATGTAAGGTTTGCAATCACCAGACTTTGTTTCTTTTTCAACAGTCTGTGCAGCAAAGTTATTGACCCTGATACTCTCGATACTTTGCAAAGAGAAGTGGTTGTTACCCTATGTCAGCTTGAGATGTATTTCCCTCCTTTTTTCTTTGATATCATGGTACATCTTGTTGTCCACTTGACTAGGGAAGTGAAAATATTGGGACCAGTTTTCTTGCATTGGATGTATCCCTTTGAACGATACATGAGCATTTTTAAAAGTGATGTTCAAAACCTTTATCAGCCTGAAGGGAGTATTATTGAGGGTTATGTGGCGAGAGAAGTTATGGATTTTTGAAATGACTTTCTGAGTGGTAATGACACTCCTGGTAATGACAAGAATATTGAGGAGTAATTTGGCAAAGGAATTTTGGGATCACGGGTGAAAGTAATCAGCCGTGAGCAGTTGGAACAATGTCACTTGTATATTTTACACAACATGGACGAAGTGAGTATTTATATCGAGGAACATACCAATTTCATCAAGAGACAATATCCTCGAGCAAATTCAATGTGGCTTTCTAGATTGCATACCAAGACATTTATTAAGTGGTTTGAAGATAAAGTCTTACATCAACTATCTCAAACACCAGATGATATTACTGAAACTATCAAATGCCTCACTTTTAAACCAAAATTGAATGTTATGTCTTATGAAGGGTATGACATTAATGGATTCACATATTACACAAAGCACCAAGATGATAAGAGCATCGTCCAAAATAGTGGGGTCACCCTTCAAGCGTCGACTATGTTTTTTGCAAGTGTAAAGGATAAGAGTCCACATGAAGCTAAAATGTCATATTACGATATCATTGAAGACATATGGGAGTTTGACTACATAGATTTCAGAATTCTGCTCTTCAAATGTAATTGGGTTGATAACACCAAATGAGTTATAGTGGATGAATTGGGTTTCACTTTAGTGAATTTTGAAAAGATTGGCGAGAAGGGTGAACCATTCATATTAGCATCACAGGCGAAACAAGTATTTTATATCGATGATCCTGTAAATGATAAATGGTCGGTTGTTATTCATGGTAAAAGACAATTCATTGAAGATCCTATAGATGAAGAAGAGTACTATGATAAATATGATGACCCCAGTCCATTCTCAGTTGGGTTGCCAACACCACAAAATATTGAAGCTAATGATGACTTGTATGTGCGCAGAGATCACAATGAAGGATCGTAAATCGCAATATTAGAGGCATGCATGTTTATATTTTTTATATGTTTCATTTTTCAATATTTCATTTGTATATGTGAACTACACAATGTTTCATTTTTCAATGTTTCATTATCTTCTAGTTATGTCAAATGCTAAATGTTTGATTTTTTAATGAAATTTTTAGATGGTTGAGCATGGGCATGATGACCATGATGTCCATGATGAACATGGTGAGGATACCAATGCACTGCCTCACAATGTAAGTTTTAAAAATATATCATATATTTCTATCTATATGTCCATTTATAGTTATATCATGTAAGTGTGTTTATTTTGTCAAATTTTAGGTTGATGATGCACATGTACCCTCTGAAGCACTTGAGGCACCTGATGAGCAGTACCAAAAAGTTGACAAGAGAAGGGGCATCACTATGATGAAGAAGTTAACAGTGCTAAGGGGCAGTGGACCCAAACTGGTTGTGGATTTTGATAATGTAGGAAATGCAATTGGAGTGAACCACAATTCGTTTGTTTCATATCTTGGGTATGTTACTCGTAGCCATTGTGGTTGAAGATAGATTCTTGGCATAAAGTTCCTAAGGGGAAGAAAGACTTAATATGGAAGGATTTATGCGTGAGTTAATATTATTTGCAATGCTATTTTGTAGATTACTATATTTTTGGATACTAGTTAATAGCAATTCTATTTTGCAGAGTATATTTGTGTTGGATGAAAAGCTGCATCGTAAATGTGTGATGTGACGTTGTGGGAGGGTCCTAAGGAACTATAGGACAAATCTCACTTGAGAATACATAAAAGATGGTGAGAAGAGGAAGAAGTCAGCCATTGAACAGTGGAACTTCTTGGACCCAGAAGAATGGGACGTGTTTGTTGCTTCAAGAAACACTGATGAATTCAAGGTATTAGGTGTTACTCCCTATTTAATTAATATATGTTGTATTAACCTATTCAAGATTAACCTTTAGTATTACTAACCAAATCAATGTGCATACTAACTAGGCTATCAGTGAGGCGCAAAGAGCAAGGCATGCACTGAATGTGCATGACCACACAATGGGTCCAAAGGGCTATGCAGGCATTCGCCAAAGACTACAGGCTGAGTGTACTTCTCAATCTACTACTACTCATGAGTCCTCTACTATAGGTACCGCACCTTTGCCTCACCATGATGTCTGGATAGCTGGGAGGAAAAACAAGAAGGGAGAAATAAAGAAGCCCGCAACTGCTGAGGAGGATGCAAAAATGGTAAAATACAACTCTTAGAGCAATCCTTCGAATATTGATTATTTGTGGTGTTTACTTACTTACCAATTTTTGTTGATGGTGATTAGAGGGAGCTGTACGAGCTGAGGAAACAAGGAAAGTTCATCCCTGAGGGCACAAGGGATGAATTGACAGTTGCTCTAGGTAACCCAGAGCATCCTGGACGTGTTAGGGGTGCAGGCACTGGTGTGGGCATCAAAGCATTCTTTGGGCCATCCCAGTGCAAACATGTCCCAAAAGCAAGAATTTCACAAGAAGAGGTAACCTATTCTTTTTTTAGAATGTTACTGAAAAAGGGAATTCAATAATCAGAAGCTAACGTTTATTTTATCTATGTATAGGTAGATAAGATAGTTGATAGGAGAGTCGATGAAGTAGTTGATAAGAGAGTCAAGGAAGCAGTTGATAAGACACTCCATGAAGCAATGAGTAAATGGTAGGCATCTCTGACTGCCACTCAGACAGTACCTATGGCGTCCCACTCTACTCCTACTGTAGAGGTTGGGAGTAATCTTGTAGACCCACCACCTAGCACATCCGTTGTAAGTATTTTTATGACATAGTAGCTAGTCTTTTCAAGATGATATGTATATATGTATATAACATTCTTTACATAAATTTGTAGGGGCTGAAGCCATGTCGTCTAAAAAGTAACGAATATGTCATTGCAGAGGCATCGGCTTACCCATCCCTTGCAGGGGAAATGTTTCATGGGTCTCCATTACCAGATGGTTGGGTTCGTGTGAGCCCACTATGTATATTCCCCAATTGGATGGATCTTCCATTGCCATATGCCCACCCAGATTGTGAAATGCTTGGTGAGGCAAAAGGCGGAGTGATATTGTGGCCCAAAGCGGATGTCATCTATACTAAAATTTTATGGTAAATTTACATTACGTTAAATTGTTAGTGTGTATATATGAGGTCAATTGATATGAAATTGTATATACAGGTTAAAACGAAGACACCCAGAGCATTTAGACCTCAACCTCCAGCTCCTACATTACCAAGTTGGATTCCACATGACCTACCTGCCTTGTTAGGTCCTAATTGTAGGGGTATGGCAGTATGGTTAGGCGAACATGATATAAATTGCCCTATAAATGCTTCAATCATACGAAAACAAATTATTTATACAAGATATTTTGGAGTTGTTTCGCTATGATTGGCTGAATACATCTTTGATAGAGCTATGGATAAGGTGAGATCTTGTTTATACATCCATATACCTTATGTAGGATCCGGTGATCTAGTTTCTTATATATCAATACATATGTAATACATGTTTTGCAGCTACTTAGACAAGATATGTGTAGATTTTTCATTTGAACATGTAGGATTTTTTATTCCATCTTTGATTAGTCTAGTAGCTAAAGACCCTTCGTCAGTTCAACAATCCTATTATGATGCTTTTACAAATTTTAGTTAAAATAAGAAGACGGTGATAATAGCTCCATTCAATGTAGAGTAAGTTTACTTTGCTTATAATTTGGACTTAAGAAAATTATATTTTTATTGTGGATTTCGAGTTATTAATTTTTAACTTTTTTACCTCTAGGGGTACGCATTGGGAGTTACTAGTTATTGTCCTTGGGACATTCATTGTCTATTATCTAGATCCTAAGGGGACTAAATTGAATCCATAATATGGACATGCAATGAAAATGGTATTATTCTGGTGAGAAATATTTCATTTTTATATCCGTTAACATCTGTTATTACATTACTATTTAATTATGCAATTTACTGTGTTACATTAACATGTAGGGGTTTACATGAGTTCAAAAAGGCTGGAGGAAAGGTCCCCAGGAAAAAGAACCAGCCAATAATTTGGGAGAATGTGGAAGTAAGTTCCCCACTCCAATGTATATATTATTTATGTGAACTGTGCTTAGTTGTATTTTTTAATATTTTGTATGTTTCAATTTATAGTGTGCTACACAAGACAACGGTTGGGCTTGTGCATACTATGTGATGTGATTTATGAACATGATTATCAAATATGCCGCAGTGGACATCGATACCATACATGAGGTATTATATACAGTCTCATTAGATAATATGAAATATAACAATCTTATTTATATATTATTAATTATATATATACATCATTCTCTTATACATCATTCTCTTTGCAGGTGTTTAAAACTGACCCCACTATAGGTAAGGCCTTATCAGATGTACATGTTTCTTATACGACGGAAGAGTTAAATGTGTAAGAGAAGAATGGGAAAAATACATACAAGTAGTGGGGGTTTTAAAATATAATTGGGATGTTGATAGCGATAATGACTAAAGAATAATATTTTGTAAATGAATTTTTCTGAATTGTCATATGTGTGAATGTTTCTACATGTCTGAATGTTTCTACATGTGTTTGAATGTTTATACATGTGTGAATGTGAAAATGAATGGAACTGCATGTTGCCACATAAATGTTTCTACATGTGTCTAAATGTTTCTACATGCGTGAATGTGAAAATGAAAGGAATTGCAGGTTGCTACATGAATTTTCTACATGTGTCTGAATGTTTCTACATGTGTGAATGTGAAAATGAAAGGAATTGTAGGTTGCTACATGAATGTTTCTACATGTGTCTAAATGTTTCTACATGTGTGAAAATTGAATGGAACTACAGGTTGATAAATGTGTACAAATGAATCTTGTTAATTTTACAAGTTTGTGGCATGTTGTTGGCTGATATCAATGGATGTCATAAACCTGCAGTTCAGTTCCACTGAACTGTAGGTTTCTGCATCCTGCGACCAGCCACAGCAGGCCTGCAAACTGATAAGAAAAAAAATCAAAACATAGGCGTCAGTTATTAGTCGAAAACTGACAACAAAGGCTTACATTGTCAGTTAATAGCAAAAAATTGCCATCTAATGTGGCCAGGCAACACGGCCATGCTGGCCAGCACAGCCGTGGTGGCAGGTGATATGGCGTCGGTTATTACTAAGAAACTGATGTTGATGATGTCCTAGATGGCGCCCTTTTATGGCACGAAGGGTTTGGGCATCAGTTTCCCTACTAATAACTGACGCCTATAGTGCCCCTGTTGGTGCCCTTTTTGTGGCGTGAAGGGTTCTAGTGTCAGTTTCCCCACTAATAACCGACACCTATAGTGCCCCTGCTGGCACATTTTGGGTGGCGCAAAGAATTCTGGCGTCGGTTTTCAAACCGACGCCTAAGGGTTCACCTTTTAGTGTCGCCCACATATGTGTCACTTTTTAACAGTCACCAAATGCCTTAAATAACTAACACTAAAGGTTGGTTCTGTAGTAGTGATTGGTCAACACACATCAAGGTCAACCATCCACTTAGGGCGTCCATGCAAACCCTAATCTCATACATGAGATGTCACCACTCAACCAAGGTGTGAAAAGGCACCTCAAAGAACAACCATATCAAACATGATGTCAAAACATCTGAGGCACAACAAGCATGTGATAAATTGTAAGAAAAATCCTAGAAGTGGGTAATTTGTAACTAGGTCCAAAACAAGCACATCATAAGGTTTGATTAAGGTTGTAAGCATGTAATTATGATAAGAAATTATGTTTCAACCAAAAAGCAAGGTCAGGGGTCTTATAGCCATAAAACCCTAATAAGGATTTTGCCTCCCAAATCCTACTCAAACAAAGATGGGTACTTCCTACGCATCTTATCCTCTAACTCCCACGTGGCCTCCTCCACACCACTGTGATGCCATAAAACCTTAACTAAAACTATATCTTTCTTCTTCAGATTCTTCACCCTCCTATCCAGGATCAACACATGACCCTCAACATACGACATGCCCTTTTCCAACTCAACCTCCACCAGCTACAACATCAGCTAGGTATGAGGGTGATACTTACTCAACATGGAAATATAAAAGAAAGCATGCAACCTGTGAAACTCTGGTAGTAATTCCAACTTGTATAAAACTTTCCCAATACGTGAAAAAATAGGGTATGGTCCCATAAACATGGGATCCAACTTATCCTTCTTACCGAATCTTATCACACCTTTCCAAGGAGAGACTTTAAGATAGACCATGTCTCCAATGTGGAACTCAAGCGACCTTCAACAGTTATCAACGTAAGACTTTTGTCAGTCCTGGGTTGTCTTCAACTGCTATTGTACCACTTTGATCTTCTCTGTAGTCTGTTGTACTAGATCAGGACCTAAAATTTGATACTCACATATCTCATACCAACAAAGAAGTGACTGACATCATCTCCCATACAAAGCTTCATATGGTACCATGTCTATATTCCTCTAAAAACTGTTGTTGTAGGCAAAATCTATCAAACTCAGGTGCACATCCCAACTACTAAGAAATTGCAAGACACTATCTCTCAACAAATCCTCTAATGTCTGAATGGTCCTTTCTAACTGACAATATGTCTATGGGTGAAAGGTTGTACTAAATCTTAGTTGTGTCCCCATAGCCACATGTAGACATTCCCAAAAATGATTCATGACATGTAGACCTCTGTCATACACTATGGTCATTGGAATACCATGCAGACGGACTATCTCATCAACATATATCTGAGACAACTTTTATGTTGTATATGTTGTCTTAACTGGAAAGAAGTGAGATGACTTGGTCAACCTGTCCACTATCACCCAAATAGAATCATGACCTTTGGTTGTACTTGGAAGACCAACCACAAAATCCATGGTAATATGATCCCATTTCCAGTGAGGTATCAGTAAGGTTTGTAATGTACTTGCATGCTTATGATGCTCAGCCTTGCCTACTGACAATCTGGACATTTATCAACAAACTCTGCCACATCACACTTCAAACTAGGCCACCAATATAGATCCTTTAGATCATGATACATCTTGGTAATGCCAAGATGCATCGCATACATCGAGGAATGAGCCTCCTCAAGGACCATATTCCTCAAGTCTTCAGCATCTGGAACCACAGTCCTATTGTGGAAACAAACTATCCAGTCATCTGACTCATGAAAGCCACCATACTTCTTACTGCCAAACTCAGTATTGATTTTTTGTATCATGGTATCATTTTGATGCACATCTCTAATCTGTTGCATCAATGTAGGTATCACCTACAACTATGCTAACAAGTCTGCCAAAAAGAAACCTCAAGTTGTACATTCATCTGAAGAAGCGACACCAACATGTCCCATTTGTGGCACATCAAGGCATGTAATTGTGCCTCATACACAGATGACGACGAAGATGACTTCCTGCTCAACGCATTAGACACCACATTTGCCTTCCCTGAATGGTAGTCTATTATGCAATCACAGTCCTTGATCGGTTGCATCCATCTTTTCTGTCTCATCTTCAGCTCCTTCTTCGAGAAGATATACTAAAGGTTCTTGTGGTCGCTGAAGACCTGCCACTTCTCTCTGTATAGATAGTGCCTCCAGATATTCAAGGCATGGACTAGAACTGCTAGCCCCATATCATGTGTTAGGCAGTTCTCCTCGTGTTTCTTGAGCTATCACAAAACAAAAGAAATCACGTTCTTGTCCTACATTAGCACACATCCCAAACCATTCTTCGATGCATCATAGAAGACAATGTAGCCTTTCCCTTGCTCTGGCAGAACTAACACTGGTACACTAGTCAACTTATCCTTCGGTGACTGGAAATATCACTGACACTTGTCATCCTAGACAAAAGGAACACCTTTCTTAGTCAATTTGGTTAGGAGTAATACTACAACATCAAAAATTTTGATGAATCTCATGTAGTAGCCTGCCAAGTCTAGGAAACTTCATACCTCCATCAGTGTCTTGGGATGTTCCCATTCCATGACTGACTATACGCTCCTAGGTTCCACACAAACACCTTTAGCATATATGATGTGACCCAGAATAGATACCTATTTCAACCAGAACTCACACTTGTTGAACTTGAGACACAACTTGTGTTGTCTCAACAACGTCAATGCCTAGAAAAGATGTTTCTCATGATGTTGACTATCTCTGGAGTATATCAAAATGTCATCTATGAACACTACCATGAACTGGTCCAGATACGGCCTGAACACCCTATTCATTAGATCCATGAATGTTGCCCGCTCATTGGTTAGCCCAAACAGCATAACCACAAACTCGTAACAACCATACCTAGCCCTGAAAGCTATCTTAGCTATGTAATCCATCTTGATTCTCAACTAGTGGTAACCTGGCCTTAGATCTATCTTTGAGAACATGATAGCACCTCTCAACTTGTCAAATAGATCATCTATCCTCGACAATAGGTACTTGTCCTTTATCCTGACCTTGTTCAACTGTAAGTAATCTATACACAATGTCATGGATCCATCTTTCTTCTTTACGAACAATATGGTAGCACCCCAAGGGTAAGCATTCAATCTGATAAAACCCTTCTCCAGCAACTCCTGCAATTATTTCTTCAACTCTTGCATCTCTGTCGGTGCCATCCTATAGGGTGACAATGATATTGGTTGCATTCCAGGAATAAGATTGATCTCTAAGTCAATCTCTCTAGGAGGGGGAACACTAAGAAACTCTTCAGGAAAGACATCCTCAAACTCTCACACTACATGCACCTCCTGGATACTAGCACTCCTCACCTTAGTATCCACAATATGTGCCAAGAAAGCCTCACACCCCTGTCTCATCAACCTCTCTGTTGTCATGACCGACACCAAATGTAACATCCCAGGACTTGAGGCCTCGAATAAAATGATCTTACAAGAAGTGATTGGACTACCCATATCACCAAGGTGCACCTCCTTTTTTGGGAGCCCATCACTAAAGAACTCCATAGTTAAGCGTGCTCAACTTGGAGTAGTACTAGGATGGGTGACCAGTCAGGAAGTTAACACCGACTTGCGCATGAGTGAGTAAAAAGTGTGCAGTTAAGGCTAGTGGTGGTCTGTGGGGCCAGTCGTCACTCCTAAAACTCTACTAGGACCTAGGGCAGTGGGCACGGGCTTTACAAAATGGTATCAGATCCATAACCCTTCTAGTAGGTGGGGCCCACATGGGCATGTGGCATACTAGTCTTGAGTTGTGTGGTCCAGGAATGTTGGAAAAGGTTGTCCATGGTTGATGTGGCCACCCTTGCACTGGTATTCCGTGATCAAGAGTTGGGTGTCCATGGGCCATTCTAGGCCTGCACTGAAATGGGGTGATATTAGGAGGCCATAATAGTTGAGCCTTGACGAGGGCGTCAAGAGTCTAAGTGGGGGAGATTGTAACATCCCAGGATTTGAGGCCTCGGATAAAATGATCTTACAAGGAATGATTGGACTATCCATATCACCAAGGTGCACCTCCTTTTCTAGGAGCCCATCACTAAAGAACTCCATAGTTAAGCATGCTCAACTTGGAGTAGTACTAGGATGGGTGACCAGTCAGAAAGTTAACCCCAACTTGCACATGAGTGAGGAAAAGGCGTACAGTTAAGAGTAGTGGTGGTCTGTGGGGCTAGTCATCATTCTTGAAACTCTACTAGGACCTAGGGCAGTGGGCACGGGTGTTACACCAAACACGTAGGAAGAATCTTCCTATCTCCTTGAAAGATCCACAAAACATCTCCATCTCAGAACGTCGCCACCATAGAACTACAATCCAATACAACTTTGTACTTCTCTAAGGTATTCATCCCACGGATCACATTGAATATGTGCATATAAAGTGACATAAGATCCATTTGAATGATGCGTCCTGAGAAAGAAAGAACACAAGATGGACACACCTCCTGAAACTTGGCAGAACTAATAAGAGGGATTTCTAACCAAAGACTATTAGATTTACTACAAATAGACAGATAAAAACTATCTATCACCTCTCCAGTGATAAAAGAGTGTGTCACACCAGGGTCAACCAAAACATATATAAAAGAAGAAGCAGACAAATCATAATGAAAAAGTTCCATATGACCTGTCACGACCCATGGATTGACCACGCCCTCCTCCGGCTGACTCATAGCATAGAATCTAACCGTCACTTGTTGACGTCCACGTCCTCTTCCAGGTGGCCCAAGAAATCTTGCATGCAATGCCTGAATGTACCCTCTACCACCACTATTGTTGGACTATTGTTGTTGAGAAACCTCACTAACTCTACCTCGGTTGTTGTGTCAGTTCTTCATCCTTCATAGGGCAAGCCCACCGGATGTGCCCTACTTGTCCAAACTTGTGACAAGTGTTGGTATCATACGGTGGCCTATACGGCTATGTAACTAACACATACAACGTGTTGCATGCTCCTAATGGTGGAATATGTGTGACACCCCTCCACACTGAACGAGATTACTCAAAACAAAATGTGTGATCAACCACTAATAAACCTTACACCAGAAATAAGGTAAATTAAAATTGATTTATACATTACCATAATGATCAGGAATACTATATAAAGGTCCAACAACTTATATATTAATACATATCACATCATGTATTTACATGTGTCTAGTGGCATCAGCCACAACCTTTATATAGAAGATATTGTTTCACATATACATGTCATATACAAGTATAAGTATATTCCAAACCACATGTCAATACACATATCATCTACAAAACATCCCTTGCCTAGACCTGAGAGTACATGGATGACTCTAGGACTCTACAACTACTACCCAACCTTATACTTCTACTTCTCTCCGAGATGCTCCTCCTCCACACCATGATCCTAACCATGCCACTGACGACCACCAAAAAAGATGTGGTAACCCACGAGGTGAGACCATATCCCAACGAGAGATATAACTCTCAACAAATAGTTATTGATTACAACCAGCAACCTTATTAAATATGATGAGTAGATTCACCTAAATAAGATGGTTAAGTTGGCTAAGCACATTAAACAGGTTAAGCTGGATAAGTAACTACAACAGGTAAAACATGACTAGCACAGTATATAGAAAAATAGGTAAAGCTACCACTTTCTATATAGTTCATTTCTCTTATTGCATTATATAATCAGTAAACAATATAAGAAACAAGATAAGGTTTAACATCCAATGTGAAGTGTATTTAACCCTAAATAGATATTCTATAAGGCTGAATTATGTGTTTTCTTTAGCCCTGAGGAATTGAGGTATACCAATCCATTCCAACCGACCACTGCTAAGACAAAATCAGTGTCATAGAAGATCTCTAGGAGACCCAGAATCCTAAATCTCATCCACCCTCGGTCAGTACGAGTCCCCTACAGTGACAAATAAGTCTTTTGACAAAATAGCCATGTCCACCCTTGGTATATAGGTCGTGATACCAGTGAAAGACCTAGTCCGTCCTTACAAGGCCACAATACTAGTGAAACTGGGGTATACAAACCCAAGCATCCGAGGTACAGCCGCATCTATCCTCAATCACATCATATATATTGAAACCAATCATCTGAGATACAACCTCAACCATTTACCTACCAAGGTATGACTGTAACCATCCTTGTGAAAATGCATATACTCAACAGTATATGACTCCAAGCTTCAACTAAAGTAGAACTTGTTTCACCATCAAGAAAGTCTTGTCACTAGAATGGATCTATGGCACAGACAAACTACATTGTTACAGTTCTACTTGATTAGTTAACATCAATTGGGTGATTTAAGGTTGCATCAATCAAGTTACGTACAAACCCTAATAGAATTCTACAAAACAAGGTGTATATTGCAACTTCAGAAGATATAAAACATAAGAGATATAATGTTGATCACAAAACCACATGGTACTATTTCATTGCCATGCATGAGTCCATACTCATCATTATACCATCACGTGTTATAAATTCCTGTCACATCATGAAGAGGATACCACCTCAAATCAGAGAACTAAACCATGTCTAAGGTCACTAAGACCATCACATCATTACCTGCTAAATGACCATTATATGTCCATGCCTCATTAAGGCTCATCATACTATCACCACTCATGAGACACATAAGTTCAACATAATTTGGTACATACAGTAACCATGATGTTCATGTGGCAACAAATTATGATTATAACAACTTAGAGAGATAAAGTACTCTATCAGCATACTAACTGCTCAAAAAATCTAAGCATTATCATCACTTACATGGATTAGGGTTAGGTTCAACAAGGTAAGTAAACTAGGGTTTCCAAGTAGCAATTAAAGATAAATCATAATTTTTATAATCTCCAACAAACATGGAAGCAAATAGGTCAAACATCACCATTGACCACAAAACATAGATACACAATGACTGCATAGATTAGTAACCTTCATTGAACGCTGGTAGTAGGGGTGTCATCGACTGTTGAAAACTAGGGTCACCACATTTGATGACAAAAGATATTGTTCACCTTCAGCGACCACTAGGGTAGGTGACATCATCGATTCAAGAAGTCATACAGCATTGGCAACCGAAGACAACATAATACATTGGCGATCAAAGAAGACATCAACCCTAGTGACCACATATCACCATGATCCTTGGCGACTCTCAAGGAGGTACAAATCTCATCGACCACATAAGATCAAACTCAGCGACCACATAGATGTAAATCTTGCTGACCAAAACATGAGGTCAAGTTTAGCGACCAAATAAGATACAAAACAACCACAACATCCAAACTGTGAGTTGGCACAAGGAAGCCAAGTCAACCTCACCAAGATCAAACCATCACATACCATATCAAGGAGGAAAACCAACTTAAAACCCTAGAAATACAAGAGAAAAATCAACGATTTGCATATGCATGCAAGCACCAAAACTTCCATCACCAAGGAAAACTCACGAACAAGGGCTAGGGTTCGTCCAAAAAGAGTTATCTACTCAAGATCACCATGTGAACACAAACCCTAGATACAAGGTATCATCTTTCTACTTATAACCATGTTTAGAGCAATATTATGAGAATGCAAGGTAGAGGTAAGCAATAACAGTGGAGAAAGTTATATAACTCGCCGTAGAGTTGATGTAGAAGCTCTAAACAACAAGGTTACTTGAAGAAGAAAGGGAGGAAGAAACCCTATCTTGAGCACTCCTCATAGCCAAGCTAGCTCTACCTTCAAGAAAAAAGCAAACACTAGGTCAAGGAAGTGAGAAAGAGAGAAAACCCTAGGTATAAAGGAAAAGAAGAGATGTTCTTCAAGCTCTAAATCAAGAACTACCATGGAACACCATGGTTTTGGCCAAGAAGAGAAAGAAGAAGGAGAGAACAACAGTGAAAAATGTAGGTAAAGAGGAAGATCTCACTTACCTAGACCAAGAAGAAAGAGCAAGGATGCACCAAATGATCACAAGATGGGTTCACCACCAAGATAGAAGGGACAAGCTCCAGGATCAACCAAGGAAGAAAAAATAGGTAACTAGGTGTGTAAAGAGAGTATTTGCATGCAAAGAGGGGTTTATATAACTTAGGTTTGGAGAGAGGGAAAGAGGGTTAGGAGTCATGCTAAACATGTCATGTGTCTAAGGGATCCTGTCCATGCAAACACCACACTCATGCATGCAACTAAGGGTGAGAAAACCAAGAAAAACCATCAATCACACTTGTCCAGGAAAACATAGCGACCGATGATAACTTGGATCAGAAAAGTAATCGATAGCATAAAATTCTCAGCGACCAACATCGATAGAAAAGTAATCGATTGCTAACCCTAGGGTTCTTAGTGACATAGAGGGGTCATCAGCCTCATCGACCACAAAGACCAGAGGGCACGCACGACACTTCATCGACTGAAAAAAACATAGATCACAAGAACCTTGGTGATCACCAAAACAAGTGCTCATTTGTCAACACACATCAAGGTCAACCATCCACTTAGGGCATCCATGCAAACCCTAATCTCATACATGAGATGTCACCACTCAACTAAGGTGTGACAAGGCGCCCTAAAGCATAAAAATATCAAATATGATGTCAAAACATATGAGGCACAACAAGCATGTGAATAATTGCAAGAAAACCCCTAGAAGTGGGTAATTTGAAATTAGGTCCAAGACAAGCACATCATAAGGTTTGATTAAGGTTTTAAGCACATAATTTTGATAAGCAAGCATTTTTTAACCAAAAAGAAAGGTCAGGGGTCTCACACCTACAATAGTAGTTTATTCATGAATGTAGTTTAAACTTGATTAATAAAGCGTTAAGTATTCAATTTAAACAATGATGGTTGAATATTGACTGACAAGACTATGAACCGACCAGTTCAAGTGTTGAATCGATTGATTCAAGTGTCAGGTCAATTTGGACCAACATTGGCCACCATAGCTCTAAAATGATCAGTTTAGCAACTAAATCGATCGGCTCAGATGGCTGGTCTGACTGGTTTATATTATGATCTGACTGTTTGGTGGATCTATGTGATTGGATTAAAGATTGATGCTGACATCATGTTGTGCATTAATCAAATATTAATAGTCAATACAATTGTGAACATGAAACATTATGAAATGATCATTTCAAGGGTAGAACCGATCGGTTCACATGTGAATCGGTCTGGTTCAGTTGTGAACCGACCGATTCAACATTCCCAGGTTCCAAAAAATTCATAAATTTTGTTTCTTCAACTCCCGCTCAGACTACAACTCCTGACCCTGACCCTTCTATAAGTAGAGGGTAGTCCAAACTTTTTAGAGACACAATAACATGCTTTAACAATTGTTGTCTTCTCAAAGTTGTTATAATATGAGAGCCCGAGCAAATCTTACCCGTTAAAGGGGGGGACAACAATGGAGAGACAATTAGGAGAGCAAGTCAACGCTAGAACATTGATTAGAAGGGACAACTCTTTATCCGTTCATCTAGAGAGAAAAGAGTCCCTGATGGTCTGTGTGGACTACTATAGAGGCGAGGAGGCCTTTTCCAGCCGCTACGAGGATGTGGTCAACCACCATCCATGATGATCAACCAGGAGGTCGCTGTCGATATCTATCTAGGTGCAATTTGTAGAAAGATGCACATTGTAGCAAGGAATAGTCATTGGATTTACTCTAGGACCAGGTATAAACCTTGCTAACCTTCCTTCCCACTACATAGTTATTGATTCAATCAACTATCTAAAGGAAATATGGCAGTAAATTTTTTTATTTCCGTGGTTGTATCTAACGTCATATTTCCCTATAGGTTTCACCTTGACTATCTTCTCTGCCGCACACGTGAACGCATATTATGCAATTTTTGACTTACCTATACTTATACTTTTGATTTCATATAAAATATAAAGGCAAATATTATTTTCATTGTAGATTGAAACATATAAATGAGTAAATAGGGAATGAATTTCAAAGCAAAGAGAGAAATCAATAGTGTCCAATGGGATGAGAGAGTTTGGGATAGTAAGTAAGAAATGTCAAAAAAAATGAGATATTTTCAAGTAGTTGGCAATATAGAAAGGTAATAATAATGCAAGATTGTTGCGGAGCTTGAGAGTGAGTTGCATCGATAGTGAAACATTTTCTAAATGAATGTTTATAGATCATGAGGTATTTGAGGAGAGGGATAAAAAGGAAAGGACCACCCACAATATGATGTGGGTAGTTTTCAATCAAGGATAGTTCCACATGTGTAGTCCACATGAAAAGAAAGAGACATGATTAATGGTGAAGAGAAAGTCATAATATAAATAAGAGAAAAAGGAGAAAAAATTGAGAGAACAGAGAGTTATAAAGTTTGAAATATATTGAAATTGTTACAATCTAATTGGATGAGAGATTTTTAACCCAACCCAAAACTTTAAGTTGAAATAAAGTTAAGGAGTATAAGTTGATCATTGTACATCTTTGCATTTCATAACCTTCATTAAAATTGTCAGCGAAAGTATTACAACCTCGTAAATTTGTTAATGAGCATATGACTAATTAGATGGTGTCAATGTCTTTTGTTGGTTGTAATGCATAAACAAAAGGGTCTTGATACCTTCACATACTTTCATTCTCTATCTTGGACAAGAAAAGAAAAATGAATCTGAAGCATTCATCCCCTGCACAATTTTGTTGAAAGACGACAAGAGTGTATAATGAATGGTTCACATAAAAATCATTTAACACATTAGCAAATCAGTTACCAATTTCTACTACAGGATTTCTACTATGTGATTGTGAGCATATATAGTAAAAGTTGTCCTCCGATTTGTATTTCTTGACACTATCAACTCTAGCACATTCTATCTCAATGACCACAATAATCTTGGACACCCCTGTTGTGGCGCACACTGCAGCTTCCGCAATCACAACTCTGATGAATGGCACTGCAGTGAGCATCTGGAAGGGTGGTGTTTCTCTTCACTTGTTGCGGCACCTGCATGTTGGCAAATATAGAGCCAACTCAATCTTCTGAGCAGATATTTAACATGATTTGGGAGGAGCATATTGGTAATATGAAGTCCTTTGAATTTGCCCATTTGTCGTGGGGAATGACCTTGTGGTCGCTACGACATGCATAAGCCTCCCATGCCATGGCCTCCTCTATGGCGGCTTTGGGCTATCCGATTCTCCTGCTTTAGTTTGTATATTCATATTGTTGTAACCATGCGAACACGCTGCCTATGGTAACAAACTTATTCGTATCATCTTTCTGCCTTTCAGATACGGCACATAGGTCTTCTGTTGCAGACCTCCTACGCTACTTGCATTGGCCTTCTGTTGCATGCTTCAGTTGCATGGATCTTCTGGCAATACCTCCTATGATGCTTCCTAGACGACGCTGGCCGCAATGTTAACAATGAGAGATATTAGAAATCACACTTCATCCTTTCAACAATCGCTGTGAGTAGGCAAACTGTTGAGGAAGTATATAACACGAGGTGGCGACCTTGTCAGAGCGGAGACGGGCTTACTTGTCAGATAACTAGGTGTTGCTTCATTTGTAAGGACGAAGCGACAAAGAGAATAATGTCCCTTTAGTTGTGAGGAAGCATGACCATTATAGATGCTAGGGTATGCGTAGGCGGAAACAATGAGTAGGATCAGGAAACTTCAATGGAAAAAAAAACTAAAATAGCACACTTTGAGAGAAAAAATTCTGAGTATAGCACTCCATAAAAATAATTCCCAAAGTAGCCCACTCTAGAGAAAAAATACTACTTGAATTGGAGGTTTTTCCTCAAACTACGGAAAATGCCATTCAAATTGGAGCTTTCAACTAGAAATGAAAAAAGAAATAAAAATAAAGCAAAAACGCCAAGTGAATTGGAATTTTCACCTACATGTTAGGTGAAATTGCCAATTCACTTGGTGTTTTTGCCCTATTTTTTTCATTTATGGTTGAAAGCTCCAATTTGAATGCTATTTTTGCTAGTTTGATCCACAAAATGTCAGTTTAAGTAGCTTTTTCACTCCAAAGTGGGATTTATTTGGAAATTATTTTGACAGAAGTGCTATACGCATATTTTTTTCTCTAAGTGTTTTATTTTGATTTTTTCCAATGTCAATTGGACAATTGTAATGTCAAGACAGCTATATTTGTGTGGTTGTGAAATTTAGTAAGCGGCATGTGGATCACAATAACTATCGAACAATTAAGAAAGTGCTTACTCAAAAACACATAATCTGGATGTAATATGTTAGAATTAACACAAAAAGAGAAGATATCAGCAGTTTTTGAGCATGCTAACCTTCAAACACAACTTGACAGGACATCTTTAAACAATCGAATTAGTGTAGCTCGAGGATTGTGACCGCCATAGACTTATGTGGTAGAGATTGACTCATAATCTGCTTGCTGGAGTAGTAGTGGTCAAGCATACAACGTCCATGATGGTCTTCATCGTCTCTAGATAGAGAAGCAAATATGCGTGCTTTGTCTGGTCTGAAAATGTTGCTTTTATGTTATTCTAGTGCAAACTAAAAACAGACATCAACAACAAAGATGATTTTCTTAATCAAAGTTTAGGAGAAAATTTTCATCTCTGACTTGAATAGTTTCTATCACTGACAATTATTGTCTATTGCAACTTGAGATCTGGAGAGCATACATACCATTGTTGGAAAGCCGACGTGAGAGGAAGATGACTGGACAGCAGGCTATTTGTTAAAGGAGAGACAAGGAATTAGAAGTATTTGAATGCAATATGGAAAATCTGAGTATCTTTCGTCTAAACCACGTTCTCCTTAATCTTCCGGTGCGTGAAGTCGTGTCCATGTCAACACACCGAGTGGATAGTGGTTAAAGAGAGGAGATAGTGTGTATGTTGGTTTAAGTTAAGATAACGGGAAATTCATATTGTTGGGATTGTGGTTTTTACGGTTATCAAAGTTGACATGAATGTAACTAGATTTACCCAAGTGAAATGCGGGATCGTGATGTTTTAATCAGAAATAACATGCCATTTGAGAAGAAGTTATCCTAAAAAAAAAGATAAGAGTAGTCCATGATGATGGAGTAGTTGGGGGAGAGGATCGGACTATAAAAGGTATTGATGGAAATAAGGAAAGAAGATAACAATATCCCCAAGAAAGAAAACAAGATAAGAGTAGTGTACAATAATGGAGTAATTGGGGGAGAGGATCGGACTGTAAAAGTTGTTAACGGCGTGAATGTAGGTAATTATCTTTTATTAAGTGTATTAGAGTAGAAACTTTGTCATGTCTGTTGTTTTGTTGTGCAAGGCACTACAAGGAAATTAGTTAGCAGTGTGAGAGAGTCGTTTCAGCGGAGAGAATATGAAAAAAATATATAATGGTCATTTCTCCATTCCATTAAGCAGGAGTGAATCAATTTTCTTAAAAAATAATATGATCAATTGTGGGAGTTGCGGAGGAAGTGGAGAGATGTTCAGCACAATTGTATAGGTGAGATAAGGTAGAGGCTAACCAAGTTCAAAGTATGAGTTTGTCAAGATGAAATTCAAAAATAATATTTGAAATTTCCTAGGAATATGAATTTATAGTATTTATCATTTTTGGCCTCTCTTAGTTTTTGTAAGGAAAATATAATAATACCAAAAATAGATCTCATATTTATTTTCTTCCCTATTATAATGCATACAATATATCATAAATAGGACCATGATCATGACATCAAATATTTATTCAAATTTTATCTGTAGATCATTGGGATTTGCCATTAAAAATGATTGACAGCTCAATTTATAGCTCGGACCTCTGTGAAGACATTTCTTTAGAGATGTTTGATGATTTTCATTTGTGAATTTGAAGGAATTTTCTATTATTTAATTTGTATTCATATATTTAGTTAATATCTACAATGGAATGGTATATAATAAATCCTATAATTTTGAGTTATGAGAGTGTGGCAATTGTGCATATGTGTTTTTAGGATTTCTTTTTTGGTAATTATCTTCCGTTGGGTAAATTGGGAACATATATATTTCTATTAGAAACGTACATGACAACAATTTTGTCTTTTTCAAAGAAAACGTATATTTTTTTCTCAAGGTTGTTTTCCTTGATCTTTGTGCATTATCTAACTGCCTTCTATATATGATACTCAAAACTTATAGGCTAGCTATAAAGTGTGCAACTTGTAGGTTCAACTTGGGGATCAAAAGGATTTGATCGTTTTGTTTACCACATAGACGATTAGTAATAGAATTATGCGTAGCGTAATGAAACTTTAATTAGCTTTCCTTACATTTTTTATTTAAAACAAGGTTCTCATGAATACAAGGTTTTTAGCATCTTTTGGCAAATACACGCTAGCTAACTCACACAGAAGTACTTATATGCACTCCAAGAATTTTCTTATATTTATAATCCAAGTTAATCTAAGTTAGTTTATTTGGGTTAGAGACGGGAGTGGAAATGCCTATTGGACGAGTCATGTAATTATGTTCGTTGACATGTGCATAAGTAGATTGATCGAAATTGGGAATTTTGGATGAAATATTCCAAATAGAGGGCAATCATCCAAATTTTCATTTATGTCTTCAACCTCCGAGTAGAGTCAAATGACTTTCCTAACAAGATAAAAAAGAGTATTGTTCATTATAGAATCGTCCAGTCACTGACAAAGCAGCAAACACGGCTGACATGGTTGTAGCTCAACCAACTTGGAGCAAATAGCTTATGGTGATAAGTGGTGTGATAAGCCAATATGACATGGAAATCAGTCATTCTCAATTTTGAGGAAGTAATTATTTTGCATATACTGAAGTTGACCTTCTTGAAGATGAGTTGGTTGATCTAATGGTCGACTTACTCCAATCAATTGGAAGTTTAATTTCCAACTTGTAGATTTTGGTCAACCTCAGATTAAGATAATATCTTATAATATGTTGCTTAGAGGTAAAGTCTTTCAATTAAATTTAATTTTTCTAAAGTAGCCAAACAGATTGAATAGATTATGAACTAGATTAACTTTTATGTGAATTTGCTTTTATGATGAACTTTTAAAATCCAAGAGCCATATTGACTAACTTGAGCTATGATATTATCAATAATGTGTAATCTTCCTCTTATAACTTCATTTCAACAATCAAACATGTAAATTAGTCATTTTTAATTATTGCAACATTAAAATTAACTGACTAGTTGCTTTTATTTAAATTAGAGATAAAAACACCAGTAAATAATGGATTGCGATTGTTGATGTTTTTATTTAAATTAGTGATAACAACACAAGTAAATGATTGATTGCATTTATTAACTAGAAAATTGTGACTCAAGAAAGGTACGAAGGTACCAATTTAGAACTCATTGTTTGTGTAATATATTAAATTGTTGATAGTATTGGGAAGGATATCTCCTTCAACGGTAAATCAAAATAATGTGAATGTTAGCTTCAATAGGCTAAACCATGTCGATCTTTGATTATCAACTTGTGGTACACTATAAATTGTGTCTAATGCTCCTTTTCCCTCAATAAAAGTAGGTACCTTGTGGGTGCCACTTGTGAGGGGGCAAGTGGGTGAGTTGCATAAAGTGTAAGTCAATCGTGAATACCTCCACATGTCATGCACAACCCTAAAAACATGATTGATAGAAGAACAACTTAAATTCCATTCCAATGGGTTCACGTCTCAAAAGAACCCACAATGTATTCAAGGCTTTTGTTAAGTTTGGATATATCCCTTTATGGAGTAAAGAATGACATCTTTGAAAATCCAGTGGAAGAGGTCAAATGTATGGCATACCTTGAGACATAATCTCACCACTCTAATTTTATAAAAGAATGATGGGCATGTATTCCATGATAATTATTGACCTAACAATTATACATTGTCCATATTTGGTAATGACTTAACCATTCCATTCACGTGTATCTAATATGTCTATTTGAGATTGATTTTATGTATTAGGTACATGAAAAGGATCAATTCAATAAAGTTCCAACTTGACTCAATACAAGTCAAAGTCAATGCAAATGTATTTTTGTGGAAATAACCCTAAATGACTTAAGACAATTTTTGTAATCATTTGCATTGATGTTATGAATTATAATTAAGATGAGAAAATATCAGGAGCACTTACTTCAAACGTTAAAGCACTTTAATGATGATTTCTAATATCCATCACTAAATGCATGTTCAATCGAGCTTTATCCTTGATAAACTCGACCGACACCCTTGATGGCTCTGAGAATTGCCAAGTTCGACTGAGTTTGTCCCAAATCAAACTTGACTGACACCCTGCACATCCAAAATAAATTTAAGCCATCGACCGAGTGTCATCCAGGATAAACTCGACTAATGCTTCAAATTTACTTTGTTGCATAGTACAATCGGTTGAGTTAATTTTATTGAAACTCGACCGACTGCACTATACTGAGTGTGCATAAAAAGTGATTCTAACTATTTGAATGTTGCAAACGTCAAAAATAGATCTGTTGCAACACCCCAAACGACTAGAATTTGTTGTCAAGTGCTTCTAGTGGCTAGTGGACATTTCCAACTATAAATAGAGACCCTTGAGCTTCATCCCAAGTTTGCTTATCTTGCTCCTAGATATAGTTGAGTGATGTTGTCCACATAGAAACTCCTCTCTCTTTCTTACTAATAAAAACGTCTTTATGAGGGAGATAGGCTATGTGTGAGAGAGATACTCCATTGTACTCTTGTAAAGCTCTCAAATCCTCCCTTTCTCAACCCCTTTCTCAAGAGCAAAGTTTGTGAAAGGTTCTCCAAAATGAAGGAGAAGATGAAGGCAGAAGATCCTTGAGGAGAGTAGGTAATTCTTTCAAGGAGGAAGACTTGATGCAACAACAGAGCTCCTTGGCGAAGGTGTCCAGCTCGTGCAAGATTGGGTAAACCCTTATAGAGGTTGAAGATTCTACCTCAAGGATGGTAAGACCTTGTATGGTTTATTGGATCCTTTTGGTGCTAAAAAGGGAAGGTTGAGTATCCTTGCCCTGTAAAAGGAAGGTCTTATTGTATGTCTTATAATGGAATATAAGTATGCAATGGTTGCAAAATCCTAAGACTTGAGGATTGGGCTTTCTCCTAGTTTGGAGATTGGAGTCACTCTACATAGTTTGTTCTTGTGCTTGTTCAATCTCTTTCATCCTTGCTATGTATATTTAGTTGCACATCAAATTCCATATTTGCAATCCTACTTCTTGAAGTAATTCAAAGGTATAATGGTTTTTTGTAAGTATTTTTTAGCTCTATTCACCCCTCCTCTAAAGCCTTTGACCCAACAATAATAACCACTGCCATTTATGACAATGGATTAATGTAGCACACCAATACATCTTTAGAAGATGCCCACTAGTTATGCCCCAAAAAGGATGTAGAAAAAAGAATGTCATGGTTCAATATCTCTTATAACATATCCAAATTTAGTAACATCTAGGACACTCATGGTCATTGAGAAGAAGAGTACTTCATGTGGTCATAGGTATTACAAATTCATATTTCTAACATACATTTAGTGTTGAATCTAATGTTGAAATTAAGGAGAAAATGATCAAACAATATAGCACAACTATCGTTGCCCCTTCCATGATAAAACACCAAGGTTGAGTGAGATGGTCTTTGGAAGTACCACCTACTAAGTAGTTGACCATGATCTTACACACAAACTTGTAGAAGACACAATAGTAGGTGATGAGCCTATAATCCTAGGTGGAGGTGTCTTCTTAGGAACATGAACGAGTAAATGAAAATATGCAATACAAATCATTCTATTAGATAAACACGTGAACAAGTGTAAGACATGGATAAGATCCATTTGAATAATGTATTCTCCAGAAAAGTGTCATTGAATTATGAATCCTCGAAGCAAGATTTAAACAATGAATTAGAGGGTGTTTTTCACCTCCTTAGTAGAAGTTGGACTGGTGTAAATGGCATCATATGCAAGGATAATCCGCAATTAATATAATTCCATGAAGAATTTGTCCCAACATGAGATCGGTAATGTACATTCACTCCAATAATCCAATTGATCCATGCTAAGTTGTGTTTGTCCTACAATTCTATAACCATGATCACCCACTAGTTCAATGTGAATCCAACAAAGGTCTTTGTTGTTGATTGGAGCTTGATAGAAACACATGTTTCACTCCCCCTCCCGGATCTAATTTTCTTCACTACCTTGTTTTCTAGTCTTGTCCATTTATTGATGTTATGAAATTGAGCCATTAGCAATAATGGTAACCCTTATTGTTCCTATGACCAACAAGTCAATTCATCACTATGGTTCTTAAGGACCACTGAATCATCCAATTTTCTCAAGAAGAATAAGATATAAAATACGAGATAATTTAGGAGGTCAACTTATTCTTAAGTCTTCCATGTTCTAGGGATCTTATCTCTTTTGTATCAACTTGTTTTGAAATTCATAGGGTTAGTGAGGGGCTACCATTTAGGCTCCTTCCACTTCTACACCCTACATCTCAACATTATTGTTTTTTGGGGGAATCGAAACCAATGAAATGGTATACTTTAAGATTCCTCTGAAGGTGGAGTGGTGTAGCTTACCATATGATTCGTATGCATGAGTTGTATACTAGCATCACTTTAAGGTAAATGTGTCTCAGGTGACTCATGCATCCTATAAATATCCCACCCACCCCATCCCACCCCCGCACACATTTTTGGAGTTGAAACCCCCAGACCCCTTTAAGAAGGTGACATCATAATGTGGTTGTTGGATGTTGAGTCTATATAGTTTCATTTCTTGACTTAGCACTAGCAAGATAGAGATTAGTGCATGTCCAAAAAGCATATAGTTAAAGTAGGTGATTCATATGTTTTCATACTCGTTATTGACATGTGATACTTGCACTACACGAGAAGCATATTTTCGTGCATAGCCACTTCATTACTCTAAACACTCATTTACAAATTCATGATATAATAATATACTGACTTTTGAATTAACTTAGTAACATTAGAGAGTCAAAATGCAAAGTAATCTATTTATGTAATGTTTTTGTTACAACTGTGCAAAAACATCATATGACCAACCATCTGGAATATGAAGATCATAGAGCAGTTTGCCACATATATACAGAAGCACTTAGAAGACAATCACATGTTTCAAGGAGATTACACCATACACAAATCTGGATTGTTTGACGTGCCACTTCCAAAACTATCTGAAAGAGGACCCAAAATAGAAGTTAGCATCACTAAGAATATTTCTTTCATGGATATAGAACCCACATATGTCATTTCTGCATGTAGAATTAAATAGAACTTCTAGATTTTCTATTACACGCGTACATTAGAAGATTTTCTCTTACTTGGAGTGAACAATAGGTTGTTGAATCAAGTATTATAGATTAATAAATAGATGCCAAAATCCTCCATGTATTGAAATGAAATGATTCGCTCAAAATAAATCACATGTTTCATTATATCAATTCAAGAAAAAAGTAAGACTTTAATATTTTGTCATCACATGTCAAGATTATCTATGTATTCTCTACTACTATGGTTTCCACCAAAATCAAAACTCCACCTTTTGTGTAGTGATGAAGGGATGTTAAATGAATTTGTGCAGCATGTAAACGATTTCATCCATATATAATCTATAAATGTATCCTCCTAGAAATGGAAAATTGCTTAAGTTTTTATTTTAAAAAACAATATCAAGGCATATAGTAGAAGCTTTAAAACATTCATAAACCCAATGTACTCCAATACAATTGACAAAGTTGGTTGTAACATCCCTGACCTGGGTTATGGCCTAACCCTAGGAGTTTTGCTTAAGTAAGTCATTTATATTCTTGTCTTTATCTTTTAAAAAATAATTAAGACTAAAGGAGAGTTTATATTTCAATTTTGCTCTTATTTGAATAATGTTAAAGTAATATTTGCTTGTTTTGGACTAAAGTGCAATTTACCCAATATAAGGGGTTACCTTACAAAATGTTACATGATAAATGTTCCTCAAGTACTTTAGCATCATAAGAATGAGAAGGATGCTAAGGGATGGTTTGTGGAAGCCTAAATTCTAAGAAGGGGCTTGTTTGAATAATACTTGTACATTGAATTCTAGTTTTGGTGAAATTTATAATTTACCCAAAACCTAGGGTTGAATATGTAAAATACCACCTCAAGAGTGTCCCTACTGTCTCTTGGTATCATTTAGAGAAAATAAAAAGAAAGGGGCACCTTGTTTGTACCATATTTGAGAAATGATACTCTTGATAATAAAATAATCAAGAAATAAGCATAATTGAAATCCTAAGTTATTTTGTAGCAAAAATATATATATTAATTGAAGTGCCCATCAACTAAAAAGCTTTGAGTGAAATTCTATAATGAAATGGAAGCCAAAATACCTTGAGAGGCGCCGATATTCCGAAGAAGGTGAAAATATCTACCTACATTTTTTAATTGAAAAGTAATATCCACTAACATAAAGGTGCTAATGGATAATAGTATTATATCTACCAAGGACCTTTATTGCTGACTATAATTCAAGGATAACTCAAAGAAATTTGAAGATAAGAAGGATAGCTTCGGAGACAAGGAAGTGGAGGGGGCAAGGAAAGTTGATGACTTCCCTTCTACTTTCTCTCTCCTAAGAATTCAATGATATACACTCAATTATTCACCTACTAGAAAGGTCATTTTCACAATACACACTCATTCCTCACTTAGGCCGACGACCAAGGAAGCAAAGGAGAAGGAGGAGATCGTTTCCCAAGCTTAAGCTAAGATCCATGGTCATCTTCAACCTTGGGTTGAAGGCTAAAATCAGGTTATAACTCTTCTTTTCTTCTCTCTTCCATCCAATGCTCAACTTTGGCAATCTTTTACATCAAAAAGGTTGAGAGCGTGCCTTGGATAATTGAAGGAGATATCTTCACCATTAAAGATGAAAAGCTTGGAGCTTCGAAGTTGCTTTGAAGGCGGGTTATATAACTTGAACCCATTGATATTATCATTTAATTTCAATCTTACAATATATGTTGATCTTTCCTTCTTCTCAAAATTTTCTTGAGTAATTGATGAATTCATTAGTTGTATGGATAGTAGAAACGGAGGTCTGAAGCTTGATGATGATGACATCATCTTAGCACACACCTCTAGATCAACAATACCAAACGATTTCAACTCTGTATGGCCAAACGGTTTCAAACCATTTAAAGATTAAACGGTTTCAACACAACCTAGTGCAAACGGTTTCAAACCGTTTAGTGATCAAACAGTCTCAACATTGGATAGTTCAAACGGTTTCAAACCGTTTAGAGTGCAAACGGTTTCAAATCCTAGAAAGATCAAACGGTTTCAGACCGTTTGAAGGTCAAGTGACCTCAAGACCGTTTGAAGGTCAAGTGACCTCAAGACTGTTTGAAGGTCAAGTGACCTCAAGACCGTTTGAAGGTCAATAAGTGACCTCAAGACCATTTGAAGGTCGGGTGATCTCAAACCGTTTAGAGATCAAGTGGTCCCAGACCGTTTGAAGGTCAAAGTGATCTCAAGACCGCTTGAAGGTCAATAGGATCTCAAGACCGTTTGAAGGTCAATAGGATCCCAAGACCGTTTGAAGGTCAAAAGGATCCCAAGACCGTTTGAAGGTCAAAAGGATCTCAAGACCGTTTGAAGGTCAAAAGGATCTCAAGACCGTTTGAAGGTTAAAGGGGTTCTCAATATCGTATGAAGATTAAATAGTCTCAAACCGTTTAGAGACCAAATAGTCTCAAAACCATGTAAAGTCAAACATCCTTATGAGTGTTTGTAAAGTATCTCAAGGTTGATTACAATGGAAATACCTCTAAAGTACTTAGGTGAATAGTACACTTCGAGTGATTGTCATTTGATGCTTATGAAAGTAATAAACTCAATACAAGTATAGGTGCATGTACTTTGGTGAAAGGTTGAGCCAACTTAATAAAGTATGGAGTAATCAACATCCTAGAGAGGATGAGAGAGAAACTCATACTTGTGTAATAAACATGTAATGAGCATACATTGATACTTTTAATAAGTGTAGAGTATGAATTAGGGTTTGATCTTTGATAATGTGATCATAAAACCCTAATTGATAAAGAATGGGAAACCCTAACCCTAATTTTGGGTAATGGTATGAGAAATCCTAATTGACAAAGAATGGAAAACCCTAACCCTAATGAGGGAATAGTGGTGTTACCCTTGTATTGCATAGTGTTGATATGTAATTGATATGGTTGTTATCAAGTATACTAACCATGCAGGTATCACAAGTTGATGAGCATAGCCAGGTATGAGCTATGATGTTTAATGTGCCTTGTGAGCCATGTGAGATGCTTGTGTAACAAGTATCATGTATACCTTGGTCAGATGACCTGGAGGTAATAGTTATCTGATAAGTGATAACAATGTTCAGTGATAAACTAAGGGTTTGAATACCCAGATCCAGTAAACATGATAATGATATTGTTGAGGGATGAGAATTCCCGATAATAAGATAAGGGATTGAGATTCCAAATAGTTTATAAAGTTTTGAAAAGTACTTGATAGATGTATTACACTTTTCTTTATAGCATTTGTCATAATAATTCATGTTTGAAAACTTGGCTGATGCTAAAAGAATATGGTAATGCACTTAATTAATCAAGTGAAATCTTATCATGTAGAGTCCTGGCCATAGATCCATCATCGTCAGTAGTTGGTGATGGTAAAATAGGTTTTCCCACGGGATCTCCTAGAGGGCATATTTTTTAATATGTGGGGGTAATGGGCGCAAATATCCTTACATCCTAATGTGGGATTGATGTGAGATAAACATGAGATCTCTCAATTCTTTATTATATGTGTCGGGATGGATGTATCATGAATCTCCCGATGATGTTTAATGCCGGATCGATGTGAGATAAACATGAAATCTCTTGATTGTGAAGAGAGTGCAGCCGCCACTGTAGCTCTATAGCGAAGTTGCCAGTATATCCTGGAAAGCTATTTAGCAGAGACACGAGATGTCCTGCATGTGGTCTCACACTGACCGAGACGGATGAGGTCATGGAGTCTGCTCTTCCATTGACCTAGGTATGGAACCGATGCTTTACGCCGCCGTGGTCGGTTGGAGTATGAGCGGTATACCTCATCTCCTCAGGGCATAAGTGTGATTGTAAAATGTAATCAGCCGTGTAGCGTATTTTCTTAAGGATAAAATACAGAAATCATTGGTTGATGTTACATTGCTTAATGTATCCTAGAATGGATAAATGTTATATATGTTCTTCATATTCCTTATTAAATAGATGATTTACTGCTTTATCATATATAGCTGAAATGTTTTAAAAGATGATATTGCTCTATTCTGCTTAAACAGTGATTTATCATGCTTATTAATAATAAAGAATCCTCTGTTCAATTTATTATTGTCTATCTGTAATGATAATATTATTGCCGGAGAGTTATATCTCTCGCTGGGACATGGGTCTCACCCTGGTGGTCACCAACATTTTTAGGTGAGCGCGGACGAGCAGGTAGGGACCATACAGCAGGGGAAGGACAGCAGCCTCAGGGGCATCAGTAACATCTCATGTGGAGATATTGACTGTCGTGTCTTATAGATATGAGTCTTATGTGTCGTCTTTGTACTCTCAGGTCCTTGGAGTCAGTACTCAGTATTTTCATGATCGATCTGAGATTTTGACTTGAATGCCTCGAGGTTTTATGTTGGTTATGTATAGTTTTGGCAAAGCAACTGTTGCAAATATATTCCTCGAGAAGAGATGGTACATGGTATGTACAATGTGAACTATAATGTATACAGTACCTTGATTCTATTTATAAGAGTTTCCTGGAATTGAATCTCTTTACAAAAAAGTTTTAATTTTTGGTGATTTTTGTTATTTTGTTGATTATGGTTAATTTCCGCAATTAATTACACAGTGACGGTCTGATTTGTTGTCGGATCGTCACATTGGTATAGACTTTAAGATGGAAGGAAGACAATGAGATCATGAAAAAATGTAAGATGTAAGGTTTTTGTTAATCTTGTACCAATGATGGCTCACTTTTTCTATGTAATAAGGATCATAACAATAACATTGCACGGAAAGACCCATACTATATGGCTCATTAAGAACAACATGAGATAGGATATACAATGAAATGAATAAGAATAGAAAGTGCCATAGTTGTACTATTTACAACTATCAAGATATATGTTCTATAGAAAAGATTTTATAAATTCTTGTAAGTTGTTCTTCAACTAAATATTATGCATACGCAAGTAATTGATTCTTGTATCCTATGCAATGAATAACCATACTCAAATTCTCAAATATTATACAAGTTTCTCATGTTTCAAAAATCCATTATTTCTATGCTAGTACATAAAAAAATAACAAAACCATCAATCAAGATTATTACTTCGTTATTATATTCACATGTGTGAGAACACACCTCAAGTAAAGGCTTCTACAATGGATTGACCAAACGAGGATCCCAAATTGCATGAGCAAAGGTTGACCCATGATTGTGTTGTCGTTACGAAGATACATGAAAAAGGTTCCTCTTTTATAAAATAGTATAAAAGTTTAAAATTGCCTAAATTTAATGATAGTTTTTCTATCTTTCTAATGGATTCTTTATTCATGCTATTAAGTATATAAGATCCTTTAATACTAAAAAAATATAAGATCCTTTAAGAATAGGAATTCTATTTTGCATTGATTTCCACCACCAAAATAACTAGCTAAATATTCAAAACCAATAATACAAGGGTTTCCCAAATCTAGGAAGTTGATCAGAGGGTTAATACCTCAATGCAAAATTTCCTTTCACGTATCTTAGTAACATGTGACAACCTTGCAGTTTTGACCCTCTAGGGCAACCTATGCAAATTAACTTTGTGAAAAATGTCCCAAAATATACATCAAGGTGGTTCTATATGTGAGATCAAAAATTAAAATTTTATCTAAAGGATGGAAGTGCGGTATGCATATTCCTTAATTGATTGGATGCAAAATCTTTTTACATGAATTAACAATATGCACCATCAAATGTTTTACAAAATATGTCATGGTGTACATATCAATGTTTACTCAAATCAAAATCATACTCTTTCAAGCAATGTGATTGAATTATGTAAGCAAGTATCATCAATCACATAAAGCTAAAACTGGTCATGGGTAATTTCCTATGCCCTCGAGTATAGGAATTAAGAATTTTAACAATATAAAGATAAAAATTAGCATTTGGTTTCAAACACTTGGCTTTATTATTAATTATTTAAGAACATATTTTCTAGATCATTGCCATTGTTACTACTTTGAACCCTCAACCCATGCATGTTATATCCAACTGTTGTTAGCCTTGTAAATATCTGCACACGTTAAATATATATCATATTTAATATGAGAACATGAATAGTGTTTGAAGTTAGTTGGTATTACTATAAGCAAACGTCACATGCATACTTGCCCTTGATACGGAAATTAATCTAATCTGAACATATTGTTGGCATGGGAAATGAGTCGGTTTTCCATGGTATTAAAAACCAAGCTGCCTTCAATAATGTTCACAAATCATTATTGCGGCATTCATACTGTCATTGTGCTAAATGTAAATTACCCTCTTTTTACTATAAATAAAGGGTTCCATTTGGTGTAGTTTTCCCAGATAAATAAAAGCCTCAAATAGTGACTGAGTACTCATATGCCAGATCTAGACCTGAAAAGATTCATAGTTCTTTGGGAAAGGTGATTTCAGGCAAGGAAAGTCTTATAAGTTTCTCTGAAAGAAGTGGCACATGTTTACATAGGAATATCTGGAAGTGAACTCCATCCTCGTTTTGCAGTCAAATTAACTAGCTGGCAACCTAAGCACAGAGCAGTAACAATTGCAGGGTCTGTGTAAATGTAGTTGGTTAAGTTATTAGCTGTGACTAACTGAAGGGTGCAGAAATGTACGAATACATGAAATTTCTTTTTAAGTATACTGGAATTCTTAAACAACATCTGCCTGGAACATTGTTGTACGATAAGATAATCCTTTACACGAACCTTAACAAAAAGATAATCTTTTATATGAAACTTTTAGGCGAGCACAAATTGATTTCTTTTTCTGAGATGCCTAACCATTCAAGGTAGCCTAGCCAATGAATAACAATTTGAGAAGATGACCAAATGAAAAGCCAATAATGTATATGAAAATGGTGTAACTGTTTTTAAGTTAGTGAAACCTGATATAAAGTTTCTGAATCCCAATATCAAACAATCACCAAGATTTAACTAGAAGCATAAGGATCTATGTGGGATGTGCCAAAAGTGTCAAACCCTACCTCACACTGCAACAGCCCTGGACAGAAGATCCGTTTCATACCAAGTTTCAAGCTTCAGTTGGCTCCGGAAGGGTTATTAACCGAGCTCCAGAGTCGTACACCAAGCTTGTACCGCAGCTGATAGATCGCCATCAAATTGCAACATAAAACACCGAAAGAACAATGAAGTTTATGAAATCTTCTTCAGAAAAATATAGAGTACTCAGGACCGTGCTGAGAGCTTACTTTGAGCATTTCACTGCATTTGTAGCACCACCGCTAGGTATAGTCAATATAGTTCCGAAAAATGAGATATTTTCTGTCCCGCAGTTTGGGCATGGCCCCTAAAAGTAGATATACTTTTGTCAATAGTGGCTCTTATCAAGAGAAAGAAACTATGTTTTCAAGGGAAATGCAATACCTTTAAGATCAGAAAATCCTTGAGAATGGCACTAGTGATTAATTGTGACAGGTATACTATAACAGGTACAGCTGCAAACCACGTGAAAATAAAACTAAATGGTTCCGGCAACTGCAAAAAAAGAAGACTCTATTAGCTTCAAAGAAATAATAAGCACAGCTAATTAAAAAATAAATATAATATTTAGTTAGAAAAGTCAGTTTTATAGATTTGACTATTAAAGTATAAACAGAAGGTACTAAAATTGCTTTTGCCGAAAAATTTTAAAATAAAATTTAAGAGCTTTAATAGATGAAATCTAAGTAAAATATATGGAGATGAACATTAGAGTGAATTTCTGAAGAAAGCTAATAAATTTATAATAGATATTATACCTCTAGAGAAAATTGTTACGGTAAATGTCTGAAGAAAGTTATAATGACTATTGTTACGATAAATTCCCACCCTACCCCCTTGACCTAAACCTTCCCTCCCCCCCCCCCGTCACTGCAGCAGCACCCTGCCCCTCTTCCCCTCCCGCCACCGCTGCCACCTTCCCCTACCCACCCACCCACCGCCGCCTCCACCACACCCTTCACCCGCTGCCGCCAACCCTCCCACCTCCCCAACCCGCCACCCTCCACTCCCCGGCGCCCCCCCCCCCCAATCCTCCTCCTGCTGTCCTCACAGCCATCCCCTCTTCCGGCTTCATTATTACTTCCTATTCCACCAACCACAATCACCATTCCTCTGCTCCTCTAATCCCTTTCTCCCTATCTCCACTTCCCTACGTGTTTGACGTTTTCGGACAGCCATAGCTATTGTACGTTGAGAGTCTTTCCGGCTCTTTGGGTTCTTCTGCCTGCGCCTCATAATGGAATCTTGATCTTGCTCATGACGGCGTAGATTCCTTTATCAGTCAATCTGCCCATAGCGGGTCTCTTTCTGATCTGATGCTTCAGATCTTTGGTGTTGCTCTATTGCCCCATAGCGGGTTCCTTATCTGTTAACTATTGTTGCTACTGCGCCGCTCCTCTCTTATTCTCTTGCTGCTTTGTCTCTGATCACCATGGCCTCGGTTGAGCCGCCTCGTTCTCTATGTGTTACCATAGTTAAACTCGATGGCTCCAACTATCATCTCTGGTCAGCGTCCTTTGTTCTATACGTCAAAGCACAAGGCCGTTATTCACATCTCACTACTGATCCTCCTGCTGCCCCTGCTGCCACTGCGGATGATAAAAGTAAGCAAGCCTATGCACAATGGTTCAAAAACGATTCCGGTGTTATGTCCTGGCTTCTTAATAGCACCGAGTCGCTGATCAACCAATCCTTGTTGTGTCTTCATGATGCTAAGGCCATGTGGGACTAGCTGTCTCATGTCTAATCTCATCAGAAGAATCCTAAGTGTGTTTTTGAAATTTTCAAAACCTTGACCAAGAAGGAATTTTCTTCTAACACTTCTGGAATGAGTATGAAATTTATCACCCCTTGACGGCCGACATCAAAGAAGCCCAGAAGCAACGCAATGAACTACAATTTGTCCAATTTCTGGCTACCCTTCCTGCTTACTTCTCTGGTGTGGTCGATCAGATTCTATCTAGTGACCCCCTGCCTACTCTCCACGACGTCCTTAAACGAGTTCAAAGACTTCCGTCGATGACCTCCACCCCTGCCATTGAACATCTTGCTCTGGTCGTTCGCACTACTGAATCTAGACGTGGCTGAGGTCGAGGTCGTGGTCGTGGAGGATGTCTGCCTCCTAACAGTGGTCGCACATCTTTTACTACTCCTAGTCGAGGTCAATCTACTGGCCCTCGCTTCTGCAACTGGTGTGGTCGTGATAATCACAACGAAGACCAGTGTTGGATCAAGCACGGTAAACCGGCTTTGGCAAACCAAGCCTCTGCAAACACCTTCACTGATATTGCAACTGACCAGCCATCTGCTACGCCGTCTACTGAGTGGCTCCGCTCGGAGTTCGAGAAGTTTATTCAAGAATGCATGGCCCAGCTTCCCTCTACGTCTGATGTTGGGTCCTCTGCCTTGCATGCCTCTCCTTCTGCTGGTAACAATAAATGGTGTATTGATTCTGGTGTATCTGCCCATATGGTTGGCGACATCAACATATTTTCTACCTTGACTAAAAACACAAATATTCCGTCTGTTACTGTTGCTAATGGCTCTAAGACTCCTGTTCACGGCATCGACACTATTCCCTTATCTCAGAAGTTGCACCTGCAATTTGTTTTATACATCCCACAATTTCCTGTTAATTTACTTTCTGTCAGTAAGACTGTAAAACAACTTCAGTGCTCCATTAAATTTGATCCTTCTGGTTGTGTTTTGAAGGATCTCCGCACGAAGACGAGGATTGATTCGGGCCATGAAGGACCAGACAGACTCTACTATCTGGATGGACCACCAGCAGCGTCTGCTCTTCTGTCTACATCAATCACAGGACTCCAGTAGCACTATCGGCTTGGTCATCCTTCTGCAACAAAGTTGAACCATTTATTTCTAGCATTATCTGAAAAAACCTTTTCTACAACATCTTGTCTGGTGGGTAAACAAACACGGTCTATATTTTCCGCTAAGAAAGAAATTGGTTCTAAAGCACTTTTTGATATTGTTCATGCAGACATCTGGGGCCCATGTTCTGTTCCTAGTCATTATGGAGTTAAATATTTTCTGACTTTTATTGATGATTATTCCCGTGCTACTTGGTTGTTTTTACTGAAGGATCGCAGTACAGTTTTGGATAATATCAGTGTTTTCTTTTCTGAAATACAGACCCAATTCAACAAACCCATTAAGATTTTCCGTACCGATAATGCACTTGAATTTATGCAAAAACTGTCACATCCTTTTGTTCAGTTCGTGGCACCATCCATCAAACTACCTGCCCCTACACTCCACAACAGAATGGCGTGGTTGAACGTAAAAATCGTCACTTGTTAGAGGTTGCTCGCACTTTACTTCTTCATTATAAAGTACCTCAATGATTCTGGCCTGAAGCTGTTTCTACAACATGCTATCTTATCAATCGCATGCCATCCTCTGTTTTACACAATCACATACCTTACACCATTCTCTTTCCTGATGCTCAACTGTTCTCTTTCCCCCTCACATTTTTGGGTGAACCTATTTTGTCAAAAATCTATGCCCGGGGCTAACAAAACACGATCCTCGCTCCACTAAATGTATCTTTTTGGGATATTCTAGAACCCAGAAAAGTTATCGATGCTTTGATCCTGTTTTGAAGCAATGGTTTGTTAGCACGGATGTGATCTTTTTTTAGCATATGCCATATTTCTCTGATGATGGGGTATCACTCTCCAGTGATATGTTGGCACCAATGTTACTGCCAGATGTTGTTGAGGTTTTGCCATCTTCTGACCTGCCTGAAGCCCGCCCTATGCAAGTATACAAACAATGGACCAAGACAAGCACTCCTTCCATGGCCCCTCCACAACCATTTCCTCCGTCTGTGGATAATCATACAACCACTAAGGTAACTTCTGACTTACACCTGCCTATCAGTCTGCGCAAAGGTGTTCGTTCCTGCACCAATCATCCTATTAGTCATTTCTTCTCATCCGCTAACCTGAATAACAGTTTTGCATGCTTCACTTCTATAATTTCTGCCGTCACTATTCCAAAGAATGATGCAGAAGCTCTTCTTATCCCTGCATGGAAACAGGCGATGGACCATGAAATGCACGCACCATGTGATCGCAAGACGTGGGAACTTGTGGATCGTCCTCCTTCCTGCCCTACTGTTGGATGTTAATGGGTCTTCACAATTAAGTATCAACCTGACGGTACAATTGAACACCTGAAAACTCATCTTGTGGCAAAGGGGTGGATTAAGGATTGATATTGACGTTAGTTTGTGCATTAATCATCACATTAAAGTCAATATGTTTGCGAATAGGAAATAACGTGAAGCGACTGATTCAAGTGTTGAACTGATCGTTTCACATGTGAACCGACCGGTTCATAGTTCGCAACTTCCAGAAAATTCATGAAATTTCATTTCTTCGACTCGCAAATGATCTGGAAACCCTGACCCTGGCCATCCTATAAATAAGGGGGCAGTCAAGGCTTTCAAGAGACACAACAATAAGCTATGACAATTGTTGTCCTTTCACAATTGTGGTAATGTGAGAGCCCAAGCAAATCTTACACGTAAAAGGGAGAGACAATAAGGGAGAGCAAGTCAACACTAGCACGGTGACGTTTGAAAGGATAACTCCTTCTATTGGCTCCGGTAGTGCAACGTGGAGTTTCCGGTGGTTCGCGTGGACTACTTAGAGGTGTGGAGGTTGTTGCCATCACGTTAGCAGGACAACAATCACCATCTTCTGTGGTGCTGCACCAAGAGGTCGTCGTCGCTAGTTGTTCGTGTGCGTCTTGCAAAGAGTGCACATCATCGGGCAAGAGTAGTCGATCAACTTGCTCTAGGATAGGTATACCTCTTGCTACTTTCTTTCCTAGATACATCATTGCTGACGTGATTCCCTGATCAAGGAATAGGGACAAAAATTTTGTTTCTGTTGTCTTCTCTGTCGTCCCTATTTCCCAATACTTATTTCTTGTGTTCTGAAAAGGGGTCACAAGTCACAACCCGTTGGGCCAAAAGGAGGAACAACAGACCTAAATCAAGGCTGCAACTAGAAGCCCAAATGTAGTCACATCAGTAGCGAGACTAGTGAATATGATAATTTTTCATTTCTTTACGAGATAACCCACCCCGAGCAAGGCCACTACTGGACCCACCCCGGCATAGTAAACTCTCGGGGCCTGAATCGGTGTGGTCCGGTCACCCCCCCCCCCCCGACACTCAATCAGTGTGAATTACCATTTTTATAGAGTGCCTTCGGTCTAGGTCGAACTCGGGTCCTTCATTGGGACTTACCGAGCTTTTACCACCTGGGCTACTCTAGCAGAACCATATGATACTTAGTATATGGGTATATAAATTTTAAAAACTCAAGAATACATAGAAAATTCTGGGAAAAACTGAAACATTTCCAAAGTTGAAAATTGTTTCCGCTATAGTTGGCCCAGTATGTGTCTTTTTCTACAGATTCACACAATCAAGGAAAAATAGAGAAATCAAGAATGCTCTCTTTATAAATTCTTTGACCATCTTGAAGCCAAACTAAGGGGTGCCAACAAATTGGCTCACATCAAGACAAGATTTAGGGTGCTATAAACCTCATGGTGGTCATACTCATATGAACCTTTACTATACTACCTTAAAAGTGATATCAAGCTACGAATTCCAACTGAGAATCGTCGCCTTTTGGTGATTGGGGATGCACGTAGGTAGTAGGTTGCATGATTTATCAAAAAACCCGATGCAATGAGGACATGGGATTTATAGGGGTATTGGTAGGGGGTCTGATAGGGATTTTTTAAAATAAAAAATCAAATCAAGAGGGTCTAAAAATTTATGCGTAGTAAAGTTACAATCCCTAAGTCTATGGATGTAATATTTCGGATGATAGGTTTTGTCATCCAGAAAGGGTTGGTGGCGCGGCTTGTTTCCCGTCTACCTTTTGTCTCGGTGCAAATCCTATAATCTTTTAAATTTATCATATATTATTCATGTCAAGGAAATGTCTTTTAGCAACCCCCTTTCACAAGCAATATGAAAAAAGGTTGGAGATTTTCTATTAAATGGAGATTGCAAACTAGAGGTCCTTTTTTATTGGAACACAACATCTACTAAATCTTTTAGTTGCATCATATAATGAATGACACACAAAATTTGTTGTATTGCACATCTAAAGCAAAGATAGCATGTTCAAAACAGATTAACACACAAGTTTGAACAAGGGATACACGGACTTGTTGCTAGACATGTCCTCTTGACACCAAAAAAAAATATATCAACAGTTTATTAATGTGAGCAGGAGACTAACACCATCAGAGTTCAAAACAACTTCTAGGAGATATTGAGGTGCATACAACGAGAAATAATAGCATCACATTTTGGAAAGGGGTGAGTGATAAGATTGCCAAAAAATGGTATCACTACTTCTGGACACTACATGGTGCCATATGGATCATCCTAGATAGAGAAAGAGCAATAATGACACATTTTGAAGATGTAAATCCCTCCTTGAAAGTCTCGTCTTGCCATCAAAGCCACTAGTATGAATTTCACTCCAGATGCTTCATCATTAAAGTCATCATCAAATAATCCATGTCCCCAGTACTTCAATTGTCAAAGATTTGGCCTACAGCTTCACACTGTCTGAGTAAACTTCTTATAATCCGGACATACTACATGGAAAATTTATACACATGCAATAAGCAAGTCCAGAGAATTAAACACTTTTAGCAATACTTTCACTCAACTATATGAATTTGCATTAGTGCATCGCCAAAGCCTGTTTTGACCTGGGTGATGATGGCAACAATGCTCATCGATTATAGACCGTGGTAGTAAAATCAACGTCCTACCTACTTCAACAATACAACCTCATAGTTTATTGATATAGCCTCTTTCTCAAGTCTATTATCTGCATTGGCACGACAATATTTCTCAAGTTGTAATTAGAGATTCTTTGGCCACATCTTCGACGACACACTTGATTGAGTGTGCATATTAGTATTTCCTTCTGTCAAATGCCACACGCATTGTTTAGATGTGATAGCTTTACATAATGACTTCAAGAACTCAATATGTTTGCAAGAAGTGGTTATACAATTCATTCGAGTCCGTTAAAACAATCTTACGTCCACCTACATTTGAAGATCCTTTCCACTGAGAATAATAAAGGTCATAATTGAGTTATACAATTCATTCGAGTCCGTTAAAACAATCTTACGTCCACCTACATTTGAAGATCCTTTCCACTGAGAATAATAAAGGTCATAATCGAGTCATTTCCTTATTAATCACGAGTGTCCGTAATGAACAACTTGGTGTCTGTTCATGTAAGGTTTTCTTTATGTATTGGGGTCTATTTGTTGCATGTTGTCTTGTTTGTTTTGAATTTATTTATGATTTATAGTGAGTGCTTGTTTCCCATGAACAGTTGATGATATGATACTTTCGGATTCTAAGGAAACTTGTATTCTTAGAACCACCATTGGGCTTGTAACTTGTCTTAGGACCAAGTTGGGCCCCTTTTTCAGATCCGTGTTGGCTTACATTCCAAGGGAGCAAGTAAAGCAAAGATGACAAAGTATTAAACCAAAACAGAATCAAAAGACTACCAAGCCACTGAGAGAGCAATAAGCATGTGCTAGTTGCAACAGGTAGTAGAAGGGAGAGCACGAGAAGGGAAATGGGGAGGAAGCAAGAAGAGGGATGATAAGGCATGGGAAAGCAATTTTAAGGGCTGATGATGCACAACAGGGGCAGGGGCGCGACAAATGATAGTGAAAATGTAAATGATTTTTAGGGTAAAGAAATCATAAGAGAGAGGAATACATAGGGTAAAAAACCAAGATATGTCATTTAAAGCATGATACCTTCAAACAACTTAAAGAGTAAAAGGATCAGTTGCAATTTTGAAACATGTGATCAACTTGGCTAATGTCTACCAATGGAATAGTCTAGGTTATATAAAACAAAATAAGACCATTTTTAAGATTTTTCATTATACCTATGCATTTTTCCTTTATCTAATTGACACTGACACTTTCCTCCAAAACAAAATAAGCACCCTTTTGTTTATATGATAGCATATTATCACGAAGACACCCGAGCATTTATTGGCATGAAAGATAAGTGGAACTTGAAGGTCGTTGCAGAACCATATCTTCGCTAGTACCCACATGTACCCATTATAAGACTTTCCTAATCATAGGTGGTTATGACTTTAAAAAAGGTGAATTAATGTAATTCATCTAATATTCACACGGTTCTGCTTAGTGATAGGATACTGATTGAAGAAGATGCTTACATCTCATGCCTTACAGCTAACTTTCTGAATTAATGCAACAAAAAAATAGGCTCAGGCAGCATTTTATACCCCATTTTCTTGTGGGATTTGGACCATGGATAAAGGAAATGATTCCTCAAATTATTGATGGAGCATGAGGTTGAGGTTTAGGTGTTACCACCTACCTACAGGTGTGTGAGATTTCCAAGAGGTTATCAAAGCACATTGTAAGCCTATTGTGGGGCCTATGCTTCGTCCATATGATCTCACTTTTCGATAGTTCCTACAACCCAACCTCTTGCTTCTTTTCCATGTCTTGCTTTAGCTTTTCTCTATCTTCTAAGTCAAGACCTTTGTCACCCACCTCCTCAAACCAGACCCTAACTTGCCATGCAACTCAAAAAAATTCTTGTAGGCAATGATTTATCATTAATTACACTTACTTTCTTGTGAATCATGCCAATTTCTACTCCATTAACAGAAAAAGACCGAGCCAAATGTAGAAAATCATCAATAGCATTTCATTCTCAGTACCAATTAAGAAGCAGATTTTTACAGGCCCTTCCTTTTACGCACAAATGAAAAAATTAATGCCTTGGGCACCCTGTTCCAAATAATAAATACTAACCTCCAAGAGATATGTTATTTCAAACCCTGTCAAATCATCTAGAAAGAAGAATCTGCACAATGAGAAGGAAGATTTTCAGCTACTACTTAGAAGTCTTTCTGACCAAAAGAAACAGAAATTTATCAGGTTTTAGAAAAGGCAACATACAAAAATGAATGCTACTCTAATTCAAGCTTAAGAATATAGTTTTTAAGAATTGATCGTGTTTTCAATCTGCTCAAAGTTGTTACTAGAGAAGAACAGCCTGTCTACTAATTCGGAGATCTGGTCCTTGTTTGTATGAGATAGAAAACAGTGGAAAAATCCCAAATTGGAAGATCGTATAGCTATCTAAAATCACCAATGAACTAACATAAAAACAAAGATAATAATTATCAAAATTAGAACATTCAGTCTCTACCTCAAGAAGAAGCTCCCACCACTATTTAAGTTACTAATAAATATGGGTGAGGGGGTTTCAATTATGTGAAGTAGTATTGATGATTGGATCAAGTTATTATTTGTATAAGAAAGTGAATTGAAAAACAATATGTAGTAAACTACTTAGGCAGCAAGAACTAGATATGTTGCATCCAGCAACAATTGCTGAGACCAACTACTCAGAAGTTAGAACTTATATGTTGTAATGTGGTTAGGAATATTCAGAGTATAGTATGGCACAACCATGAGAATACAACTAAATAAAGAACCAAATCGTATTGTAGATAATAAGCAAATCATAAGATATGGCTGAGAGTCCAAATTTGCCTGTATATTTTTTTCTATAACTACAGTCTTTTAGCAATTGATCCCCATAACCCTGATATATAAAAGACTACTAATCTAAACCTAATTTATTCTTGAGGTAAGCAAAAAAAGCATGAGGATTCCTCCCTCATGTAGGCATAGGATCCCCCCCCCCATTATGTTTTTGAACTAGAATGAACTTTGTCTATGTGGTTATCTTCCACAAATTCAAAATGGCATTAGCTATACAGCAGAACTTTTTTTATCTTTGTGTACAAAGAATAAGAAGAGGGACACCAAGATTATTACTCATGTTTTTGGATTGACTTCCTATGTTGTCGATGTCAACTGCACTCTTGTCCTTCTTGTTGTTGTGGTACATATCTCCCCCTAACCTTTCTAGGTAGGGTCCTATTAGGCCAATGCCCCTATTAGGCATGCCCTTCTTCATACTTGTTCTCTCTCCCGTCCAGCCATTCAGTGGTGGTCAAAGGCTCTTCCCATTACACGTGAGTTAGATACCTATCATTTCAAGAGTGTTGCTCCTACTTGATGCCAATTCCCCCCATTCCCCACCCTACTTTTCTACGGGTCCCTCTATTAATTCTCTAAGTTCTATCATGAAATAAGGGGTTTGAGGACCATCTCATCCCTAATATATCTGGTAAGACCATTCAAGATGTTTCTCAAGAGGATGCAGCTCTCTTTGGAGTTCCTACCTAGGTCCCCCCCTGTAGTGGCCTAGGTTTGCTAGGTTCATCTCTCAGGATCCCCTAGGGTTGTTGGTGGTTTCCCATTCCTCCTTTGCTATTGCTTCAAGACACCTAACATGAGAACAGATGATTCGGATCCATGCAGGTTATGTGATGCTACAATCTTCCATTCTATTGGTAGTATACAAGGAGCCAACTGTTGCTCTTAGATCTACAACTAACAGCTTCTGAAGGCTCCATGCACTCGTGTTAGTCTTCTAGCCCATTTTGCCACATGGTTTCTCGTCCCACATAACTGTGGGGCATCGTTTGTTGTGTCAGTCCTCTTCTCTAGAAATAAGGAAATCACTTATGTTAGTGTCATAAAAAACTCTAATTTAGTTGCTTTATTAGGACTGCTGGGACCTCCTACTTAAGCCCGTTAGCATCCGGGTAGTTTACCATATTATGTCTGCATGTACCTCGTACCCTAAGTCTAGGCTATATATAGGATTTATTGCACTCTGTTTTATATTAATCAAATTATTCCTAATTGACTCACATGGTCGGAGCAATTCTAAAACCATAGGGTTTTAGAGAGCAGCCGCCAGGACAGCCAGGAAACATCGACAACTCCAGAGAGCAGCCGTCGCTAGCCACCGCCGCAGCACAGGCCATGGGCAGCCAGCACCCAGACGACAACCAGGCAGCCGCCAGCTGCCATCGGTGGTTCCGCAGTAGGTCACCTGGCAGCATCCCAGCACCGGGTCGCCGCCTGCAGCCCACCATCGGGCTGCTGGAAGCCACTTGTCTTCACCGACTGCGGAGCAACGGTAGGGGCTACAGCAGCACTCCCAGAGGAGAGGCGCAGCAGCCGACGTCATAGGAGGTGCCACCATTGCCGTTGATGGGCGCAAAAGACGCAGCCACCTCAAGGGAACTAGGCCGGCAACGGCACCTCTCCTTCATCATAAATAGCGCTCCGTTGATTGTGGTACGGAGGTGGTAATTCCCTAAACATTGTAGGAACATAAGAGTTCCTTCTTGCACCCTCTACCTCCCTTTGTACTTTCCCTACATAGATGGTTGAGCGCTTCTAAGTTAAGACTCATATTTTTCCTCTCCCAGTGCTTCTTTTCTGTGATAGTGCATAGCCGTGCATCTTATCGGCATTCTCCATAACATTGTGCTTCATACCAATGATTAATCCCTCATCATCCACCTTGTCTATCGGTGTGATCCATCCTCAATCATGCTTGACGGCAAAGAAACACCTTAGACGATCGTCTACAATAGTGCTCCAACCTCCATTATCAAATTAAATGGAGAGAACTACTTTCTCTGGATGAATTTGATCTACGCCATCCTTGAATCTAGAGATAAGTTGAAGTTTATTGAAAAACCTATCGAGGACAACCCCGAGCTGAAACGGGGGAATACCACATCAAGAGTTGGCTCTAAAACAATATGGAGCTCTCCATCACCTCCAAGTACATGTTCCACAAGCATGCTAAAGACTTGTGGGATGCAACTCCTCGCCACTTCACTTAGGAAAAAACATGATGTGCGTCTACAAGATCCATGACAAGCTCTTTGTTGAACACCAGGGGGACAGATCGTTGGACGAGTACTTTGATGCCATTGTTGTGTTCAGTGTTTTAAAAAGCGACTCAGGAGGCCGCTCCGATTAGCCTTTAGGCGGCTTCTAGGTGCTCTACATTGAGCGGCCGCTTCAAGCCCGCTCAGCCTGCTTAACTGGCCGCCTAAGCACTGTGTCTGAGTGCCCGCCTGAGGCCGCTTAAGTGAAAAGCAGAATCTAGGCCCACTTCCTAGGCCCAAAAGGGAAATGAAATGTAATTTTTAGTATGTAATATTAGACTATTAATATTGTGTAACATTATTTAACTGGTTAATATGTTACTATTGTGTCAAACAATTAAGTACGTATCTAAATATTTTAATGTAGTTAAATAGTGTATAATACTACATTGATTCTACTACTACTATACAATAGTAATGACTATGTACCACTAAGTCTATATAGCAAATTATACCATGTATATGTAATGTAAAACTATGTGGCTTTGCCATAAATTAGCAATATTGTATTGTTATATGGTACTAATCACTAAGTGTGGAACATTAAGCTAACAAACAACAACCTGTCTATAAATGTAATACAAATCAATGTAAAATACTGTGAATATTGTACTACTATATAATGTTGACTACTAATGGCATGATACTATAAGACTATATGTAATTAATACTACTATATATGGTATTAACTATTAAGTTGGTTACATGCTAGTACGATACTAGTATATTGTTGTATGCAATACATGTATCTTAATGCTCCGTCTATAGGTAAGCAACTAATAAATAACAACATTGTTGTGTAGTGTGAATTGTACACCGTCACGTGGGTTTAGTTATGTATACAGGCTTGCAAAAAATTAATATATATATACAAATGTGTGTATTTTTGTATAACATCATATCAAAAAGTGAGCAGCTGCTCTGGATATGGCTCTCGTTGCGCCTCTGAAAGTGTATCAAAGACGCCCGAGAAATACAACTCCCTCTATGGCCCATCCATCTTCAATTCCTCAGTCCTCGTCGACAGATCAGCCTTCATCTCAGGTAATTTCTGATTTCGACATCGCTATTAGCTTGTGAAAAGGGACTCGATCTTGTACTCAGCATCCTATTGGAAATGTTTGTACTACTGTTTAGGAATGAATTTTGCAAGTTTTACCTCTACTTTATCTGTATTAGTATATAGACTTTCCTGTGTTTTTACTTAGTCTATTTTTCTCTTTTCCTTGTCTTGTTTTATCCCATATTGGTTATTTCTAAACCATGTGTCTTTCTCTTGTCTTATAAAAGAGAACCACTGTACTCTGTTTTTATTATCTCAATAATAAGACAATTAGTCTCATATTCTAGATGGTATCAGAGCCACCCGATCCACCCTAGCCCTTTCTCCCTAACCCTAACCCAGCCGCCACCCACCTACCCCAGCCGCCACCCACCTGCTTCACGCCGCCGGCCACCTCCTCCACCGGCTGCTGCTGCCGCCACTTCCTCTCCCCTCTCCGCCCTCCCCAGCCACCCCCTCCTCCTTCTCCGCCCACCCCGCCACCCCCCTCTCCCTTCTCCACCCGCCGCCTGCCCCCCCTCTTCTCCACCCGCCGCCGACCCCTCCCTGACCTGCCGCCGGCCGGCCCTGCTGCAAACAGCCACCACCGCCACACACCACCACCCTTTCCCTCCCCTCTAACCTCCGTACCCTAAGCACATATTTCCTTATGGCTTAGACAACCACAGGTTCTCTCTTCGGTCTCCGTTTCCTTTCCGACAAGCTTACGTACAGCCCGGTCACTTTCCAGTCTGGCACGTTGAAGGCTTAAAAACCAGTTTCCGGCTCTGACTGCCTACGCCTCATGGTGGAGTGATCTCTTCTCCATGTTGGCGTAGGTTCTGTTTCCTTCTTCCTGCCCTATAAGGGTTTTCTGAGGTCCATGCTCGGATCTCCTATCTACTGCTACTAGTCCATGTGTTGGACTTCTACTGTTGTCTACTACTGCTGCTGACTTCTGTCTGGATCTGTGCCCGTGCTGCTTCTCTTCTTCTTTTACTGCTGCGATGGCGACTTCCGATCTCCCGCTGCGCACTCTCTGTGTTACTACGGTGAAGTTGGATCACTCCAACTATCATCTATGGGCTGCCTCCTTCGAGTTATATGTCAAATCCCAAGGACGCTACTCTCACCTGACTACCAAGGGCCCTGATCTTCCTGCTGCAGACGCTGATGAGAAAACCAAGCAAGCCTATGATCTATGGTCCAAAGAGGACTATGGGGTCATGACCTGGATGGTGAATAGTGTTGAAGCAAAAATCAGCCAGTCCTTGCTTCGACTTCAGACTGCCAAAGAAATGTGGGATCAGCTTTCCCATGTTTACTCTCACCAGCAGAATCCGAAGAAGGTCTTCGAGATATTCAAACAGCTTGCCAAACAGGAGTATTCGGCCACCGACTCCGTGGAGGACTACTACAACTCCTGCTGTGCTCTCTGGGATGAGTTCCGGGTATATCACCCTCTGACTGCTGATATTGAAGAAGTGCACCGACAACGGAATGAACTTATGTTAGTTCAATTCCTCGCCGGCCTACCTGCGTCCTTCGCTGGTGTTGTGGACCAGATTCTCTCCAGCGACCCTTTGCCTACTCTCCGTGATGTTCTCAAACGGGTTCAGCGTCTACCCTCTGTGTCTCAACCTGTGCCTGACACCTCTGACGGTGCTGCCCTTGCTGTCCGCTCTGGTGATTCCTTCCGTGGTCGTGGCCGTGGTAGAGGTCGTGGTCGCGGAGGACGGTTCTCTGCTCCTGGTCGTGGAACTGGATCCGATCAAGCTGAGTCCCGCTATTGCACTCACTGCAAACGTACCAACCATAATGAAGACAAGTGATGGATCAAATATGGCAAACCTGAGTGGGCCAACAAAGTAACAACTGATGAACCTGCTCCGCCGACGGCTGACTGGATCCGCTCCGAGTTTGAAAAACTCCTACAGGCTCGTCTGGCGTCTTCTACTGAGGCTTCAAATACTGGCAGTGCTGCTCTTCTGACTACGGCTGGTAAAAATTCCTGGGTTATTGACTGTGGTGCGACTTCTCATATATCTGGCAATCCTGCTTTATTTTCTAAACTGCAGCAGACTTCTTTTATACCTCCTGTTACCTTAGCTGATGGTTCTAAATCCCCTGTTACTGGCATTGGTGATATTTGTCCTACTGGTCGTCTGCCTCTGCGCTCTACACTTTATGTCCCGAAGTTTCCTATTAATCTTCTGTCTATAAGTAAAACTGTGAAGAGCCTTCGTTGCTCAATTACATTTGATCCGGATGGTGTTTTATTTCAGGATCTGCGCACGAGGATGACGATTGGTTCGGGCCATGAGGGACCGGATGGACTCTACTACCTGGACGAGCCAAAGACAGCTGCATATCTGACATCATCGGTGACCGACATCCAGTGGCACTATAGATTGGGACACCCTTCTATCGGCAAATTAAAAGTCGTGTTACCAGATATAGTTAGTTCTGATTTTCATTGCGACACTTGTCAGCTTGGCAAGCAAACTCGTGCTACTTTTTCAAAAAAAATTTGTATCAGCTCTACAGCACCTTTTGATACTATACATGCTGATGTTTGGGGTCCTTGCTCTGTTACTAGTACTTCTGGTTTTAGATATTTTCTGAGCTTCATTGATGATTTTTCTAGAACTACCTGGCTGTTTTTACTTAAAGATAGATCCACTATCCTTGAAAAAATTACTGACTTTTTTACTGAGATACGCACTCAATTTGCTAAGCCTATCAAAATTCTTCGTACTGATAATGCTTTGGAATTCATGCAAACATCTGTTAGCTCTTTCTGTCGTCGCCAGGGCACAATCCATCAAACCTCTTGTGCTTACACCCCACAACAAAACGGTGTTGCTGAGCGCAAAAATCGTCATCTTCTCGAGGTTGCTCGTACCCTTCTCTTTCACTATCATGTTCCCCAAGCTTTTTGGCCCGAGGCGATAGCCACTGCCTGCTACCTAATTAACCGCATGCCTTCTTCTGTGCTCGGCAATCACATTCCTTTTCAGATTCTGTTTCCCGATGCATCTCTTTTCTCTGTCCCGCCTCGCATTTTTGGGAGCACCTGTTTTGTTAAAAATCTTCGGCCTGGCCTTACTAAATTGGATCCTAGAGCAACTAAGTGTATTTTTTTGGGATATTCTCGCACTCAGAAAGGATATAGGTGCTATGATCCTGTTTCTAGAAAGTGGTTTGTCTCTGCGGATGTGGTGTTTTTTGAGCATATGTCTTTCTACTCCACGGGTGGTTCTGCGCTCACTTTCGATTTACTTGCTGATACACCTTTGCCTGTGATGGACGATGTACCTGCTATTTCTGAGGATCTGATTGAAAAGCCGCCTCTGAAAGTTTATCAAAGAAGACCGAAGCCGACAGCTCCCTCCATGGCCCCTCCATCGTCCTCTTCCTCGGTGCCAGATCAACCATCCTCGCAGGTATTTTCTGATCTTGATATTCCTATTAGTCTGAGGAAAGGGACCCGTACCTGCACTTGCATCCGATTGGAAATTTCTGCTCTACTGATAATTTGAGTGCTAATTTTGCTAACTTCACTGCGGCTCTGTCTGCGATATTTGTACCTAAGAATGTTGCTCAGGCTCTTAGCCATCCTGCGTGGCGTCAGGCTATGGAAGAAGAGATGAAGGCTCTTACTGATCGTCATACCTGGACCCTAGTTGAGCCACCTACTGATTGCTCTCCAGTTGGATGCCGATGGGTGTTCACTGTCAAATACCATCCTGACGGTACTGTCGAACGACTTAAGGCGCGACTTGTGGCAAAGGGGTATACCCAGACCTATGGAGTTGACTACTTTGAAACTTTCTCTCCAGTAGCGCGCCTGAACTCTGTCCAGATTCTGATTTCTGTTGCTATTAATTCTGACTGGCCTCTGTATCAACTTGATGTCAAGAATGCTTTCCTGTATGGTGATCTTCATGAAGAGGTATACATGTCACAACCTCCCAGTTTTGTGTGTCAGGGGGAGGCTTCCAAAGTCTGCAGGCTAAAAAATGCTATCTATGGCTTGAAACAGAGCCCTAGAGCGTGGTTTGACAAGCTCAGCAATATTCTTCAGCAATTTTCCTTCAGACGTTCCCAATCTGATCACTTTGTTTTTGTGAAAAATACTTCTGCGGGTATTGTTATTCTTATTGTCTATGTTGATGAATGTATTCTCTCTGGCAGCGATTCTGGTGGTATTCAGTCTACAAAGCGCTATCTGGAGAAACACTTTATTACCAAGGACCTTGGCTCACTTCGGTATTTTCTTGGGATAGAAGTGTCCCGGTCTTCTTCTGGTCTCTGCTTATCTCAACGGAAGTATGTCCTGGATCTCTTATCTGAATCTGGTCTTTTGGGTGCGAAACCTGCTAGCACACCTATGGATCCCAACATCAACTGGGATGATGAGGAGTCTCCTGCTTATCCTGACAATCAGCAGTATCGACGTATGGTTGGGAAACTCATATATCTTACTGTTACTCGGGCTGATATCACTGCTGCAGTTGGATTGGTTAGTCGCTACCTGGATAAGCCTCGACAATGCCATTGGGATGTTGTCTGTCATATTCTGAAGTATTTGAAAAGTTCTCCTGGAAAAGGTCTACTTTACAAAAAAAATGGGCATTGCAAACTCCTTGGCTATTCTGATTCTGATTATGCTGGCAGCAAGGTTGACCGTCGGTCTACTTCTGGCTACTGTACCTTTGTGGGAGGTAACCTTGTGACTTGGCGAAGCAAGAAGTAGTTTGTAGTTGCTCGCTCTAGTGCCGACGCTGAGTATCGTGCCATGGCGCATACTACTTGTGAGCTATTCTGGATTCGGAGCCTGCTGAAGGACTTTGGTTTTTCTGATTCATCTGCTATTCCTATGTATTGTGACAATAAAGCAGCCACTTTCATTGCTAGCAACCCTACCTTCCATGAGCGCACGAAGCATATTGAAGTGGATTGTCACTTTGTTCGTGAGGCGGTTCTATCTGGTCAGATTTCTACCCCTTACATTCATACTGATTAGCAGATTGCTGATATCTTCACAAAGATTCTTCCGAAGAAGCGCTTCACTGATATGACATCCAAGCTGGGCATGATTGACATCTATGCTCCAGCTTGAGGGGGAGTATTAGTATATAGACTTTCCTGTGTTTTTACTTAGTCTATTTTTCTCTTTTCCTTGTCTTGTTTTATCCCATATTGGTTATTTCTAAACCATGTGTCTTTCTCTTGTCTTATAAAAGAGAACCACTGTACTCTGTTTTTATTATCTCAATAATAAGACAATTAGTCTCATATTCTAGAATCTGCTACTTTTGTTCCCAAGGATGTTGCTCAGGATTTAGCGCATCTTGCATGGTGTTAAGCCATGGAAACTGAAATGCAGGCACTTACAAATTGTCATACATGGGACTTAGTTGATGCACCTACCTCTTGTTCTCGTATCGGTTGTTGTTGGGTTTGTACTGTCAAATACTAACCAGAGGGCACAGTTGAACGACTGAAAGCTCGCCTTGTTGCCAAAGGATATACTCAGACTTATGGTATTGACTATTTTGAGACGTTTTTTCCTATAGCATGTCTCAATTATGCTTGTGTTCTTATATATGTTACAGTTGATTGTGACTGGCCTTTGTTTCCGCTAGATCTTAAAAATGCCTTTTTGTATGACGATATATATGAAGAAACTGAGACTTGTTTATTGAGTGAATAAAAATGTATACAATGTAGTCTCTTATATAACATAAGAGAATAGAGACTAAAGCAGAGGTGAGCAATATGGGACTAAACTACAGAAGTGAACAGCATAAGTGAGGCACATGCTATGCACATGACACTCAACACAACATAACAAAACATAACATATCTCTATACTCCCCCTCAAGCTGGAGCGTAGATGTCGAACATGCCCAGCTTGTCAACTAGAGTTTGAAAACGAGCTTTGGGAAGTATCTTTGTGAAGATGTCTGCAACTTGCTTGTCAGTACTGAGATATGGAGTGCAAATCCGGCCAGAGAGAACTGCTTCTCGAATAAAGTGACAATCGACCTCAATATGTTTCGTCCTCTCATGAAAGGTGGGGTTGCTCGCAGTAAAAATGGAGACCTTATTGTCACAAAACATCGGAATAGGGCTGGAATAAGATATATCAAACTCCGGAAGGAGACTCTGAACCCACAGCAGTTCGCAAGCAGTATAAGCCATCGCTCGGTATTCCGCCTCTGCACTAGATTTGGCGACAACAGTCTGCTTTTTGCTTCGCCAGGTGACAAGGTTTCCACCCATAAATGTACAGTAGCCTGATGTTGACTTTCGATCATAACGACTTCCTGCATAGTCCGAGTCCGAGAAACCAGATAGGTTGCAGTGGCCATGCTTCTTATACATCAAGTCTTTCCCTGGAGAACTTTTAAATATCGCAGAATATGGCATATAGCATCCCAATGACATTGTTGGGGTTTGTCAAGATACTAGCTGATGAATCTGACGGCAGCAGTAAGATCAGCTCGTGTGACAGTCAAATAAATAAGTTTGCTTAGCAGCCTCCTAAACTGGTGATGATCAACATAGGGAGGAGAGTTTGCATCATCCCAGTCCATGTTTGGGTCAAGTGGAGTGTTAGCCGGTTTGCAGCCTAGCATGCCAGTTTCCTGCAAAAGATCAAGCACACATTTTCTCTGAGAGAGACACAGTCCTGCAGATGATCTGGAGACTTCAATGCCTAAGAAATATCGAAGTTTTCCGAGATCTTTAGTGACAAAGTGCTTCTCTAAGTAACTTTTAGTTTCCTGTATGCCCACAGTATCACTGCCAGATAATATAATATCATCCACATAAACAATCAGAATGACAAGTCCAGCCACTGTCTTGTGAATAAAGACTGAATGATCAGAATGAGAACGACGAAAGCCAAAGGTGACTAAAATCTGACTGAGCTTGTCAAACCAGGCTCGCGGACTTTGTTTGAGACCATAGATAGCCTTGTTCAGCTTACATACTTTGGAGGCAGACTCTCCCTGAGCAACAAACCCAGGTGGTTGCTCCCTATAGACTTCTTCCTGTAAATCTCCATCAAGAAATGCATTTTTCACATCAAGCTGAAAGAGAGACCAGTCTTTATTCACAACAACAGAAATCAGAATGCGAACAGAGTTTAATCGTGCAACAGGAGAGAAGGTCTCAAAATAATCAACACCGTATGTCTGTGTGTAGCCCTTTGCAACAAGACGGGCTTTGAGACGTTCAGTAGTCCCATCAGGCTGATATTTAATAGTAAAGATCCAACGACAGCCCACTGTAGGGTAAGAAGAAGGGCGATCCACAAGCTCCCATGTCTTGCGATCACACAGAGCCTGCATTTCCTGGTTCATTGTCTTCTTCCAAGCTGGAATAGTAAGAGCCTCTATAGCATTTTTCGGAACAGTGACAGCAGAAAGTGCAGAAGTAAAGCAGGCAAAGTTGTTATGCAGATTGTCAGATGTGCAGAAATGACTGATAGGATGTTTAGTACAGGAGCGAACACCTTTCAGTAAGCTGATAGGAAGGTGCAAGTTAGAAGTTACCTCAGTGTTTATTTGATCATCCGCAGACGGAGGAATTGGTTGAGGAGGGGCCATGGAAGGAGTACTCGTCTTCGGTCGGCGTTTGTATACTTGCAGCGGACGTTCCTCAGGCTGGTCAGAGACAGACAAATCTTCAACAATGTCCGGTAGAGGTGTTTGTGCCAACACATCATGAGATAGGCTTGCTCCATCCTCAAAAAAGAAGGGCATATGCTCAAAAAAGACTACATCCGCACTGACAAACCACTGTCTGAGTATCGGATCAAAGCAGCGATAGCCTTTTTGAGTTCTTGAATATCCCAAAAAAATGCACTTAGTAGACCGAGGGCCAAGTTTCGACATTCCTGGGCGCATATTCTTAACAAAGCAGGTACACCCAAAAATGTGAGGTTGTACAGGAAAAAGAGGTGCATCAGGAAACAAAATTGAGTAAGGTATGCGATTTTGTAAAATAGAAGAGGGCATGCGGTTTATAAGGAAACATGTCGTAGTGACTGCCTCAAGCCAGAAATAGCGAGGAACTTTATAATGGATAAGAAGAGTGCAAGCAACCTCTAAGAGATGGCGATTTTTGCGTTCAGCAATACCATTTTGCTAAGGAGTATAGGGGCAAGTGGTTTGGTGTATGGTACTATGATCAGAACAAAAGGAAGTGACAGACTTCTGCATAAATTCAAGGGCATTGTCAGTACGGAGAATTTTGATCGTTTTATTGAATTGGGTTTTTATTTCAGAAAACAAAATGCGGATATTGTCCAAAACAGTACTCCGATCTTTGAGCGAGAAAAGCAAGGTAGCACGGGAATAATCATCAATAAATGTCAGGAAATACTTAACACCAGTTTGACTCGGGACACTACATGGTCCCCAGATGTCGGAATGAACAATATCAAAAACATCTTTAGACCCAAGTTCTTTTTTAGCAGGAAAGACAGACCTCGTTTGTTTACCCAAAACACAGGTTTCACAAGAGAATTTAATTTCAGCTAAAGCAGGAAATAAAAGCTTCATCTCGCAGCAGACGGATGACCCAGCCGGAAGTGCCACTGAAGTCCTGAGGCAGATGTAGATAAGAGAGATGAAGTTGTAGGTGGTCCATCCAGGTAGTAAAGTCCATCTGATCCTTCATGGCCCGAACCAATCCTCGTCTTTATGTGGAGATCCTTCAAAACACAACCAGAGGGATCAAATTTAATAGAGCACTAAAGTTGTTTGATAGTTTTATTGACAGATAATAAATTAACAGGAAACTGAGGTATATATAAAATAGAGTGAAGATTCATCTTGCGAGATAGCGGAACTATGCCAATGCCATGGACAGGCGTTTTCGAGCCATTAGCAATTGTGACCGATGGAATATGTGAAGTTTTAGATAGAGCAGAAAATAAGTGGATGCCGCCTGCCATGTGGACAGACGCTCCAGAATCAATACACCACTTATAGTTACCAGTAGAGAGAGACACAAGCATAGCAGAGGAACCAGCCGCCAATGTCGAAGGTAGTTGAGTCATTCTCTCCTGGAAGAATTTCTCGAACTCAGAGCGAAGCCAATCAGTGGATTGAGGAGTAGCTGGTGGATCAGATGCGGCTTCAGTAATAGCTTCAGTGGAGGCCTGGTTTGCCCAGGCTGGCTTGCCGTACTTGATCCAGCACCTATCTTCAATGTGATAGTCACGACTACACCAGTTGCAGTAGCGAGGTCCAGTTGCTTGACCTCGCCCAGGAGCAGTAGAAGTACCTCTTCCTCCAGAAGGTGGTGGACGTCCTCCACGGCCACGTCCTCGACCGCGGCCACGTCCAGAATCAGTAGTACGAGCAACCAAGGCAGGATGCTCAATAGCAGGTGTAGAGGATACATATGGTAGTTGTTGGACCCGCTTTTAAACATCGTGAAGAGTTGGTAGCGAATCACTTGACAGTATTTGATCAACCACGCCTGAAAAAGATGCAGGAAGGGCAACCAGGAACTGAACCAGTTGGAGTTGCTGCTTCTGAGCCTCTTTGATGTCAATAGTCAGAGGGTGGTAGATCTCATACTCGTTCTAGAGAGCAGAACATTGGTTGTAAAAATATTCAATAGACGCATCTAAGGAGTACTCCTTGGCTAGGTTTTTGAAAATTTCAAAAACCCTCTTCGGATTTTGTTGGTATGAGTAGACATGAGACAGCTAGTCCCACATTGCTTTGGCATCATGAAGGTACAATATAGACTGACTAATGTGCGGCTCGGTGCTATTGAGAAGCCAAGACATAACGCCCGAGTCGTCTTTAGACAATTGGGCATAAGCTTGTTTGGTCCTATCGTCAGCAGTAGCAGCAGGGGTAGGAGGCGGATCACTGGTAAGATGTGAGTATCGGCCTTGAGCCTTCACATATAGTACAAAGGACGCCGACCACAAATGGTAGTTTGATCCATCGAGCTTGAAAGTGGTAACACAGAGAGATCTAGGAGGCTCCACGGATACCATACTGGGCAGAGGCAAGCAGTAGCAGGATAGTGGCGTAGCAGCAGCAGGCAGCAACGAAATAACCCACGATGGGCAGCAGCAGACAGTAAAAAATGAACCCTCTACGGGGCAGTAGCAGCAGTAGGGATCTGACGCATCAGATCAAAAGGACCCGTTTTCGGGCAGAGATAGATGAAAAAAACCTACGCCGACATGAGGAAATCAATATTCCTTAGACGTAGGGGACTCTCAACGTGAGAGATCTATGGCTGTCCGAAAGAGCAGATTAACCGCTAGGAGAAGAGGAAGGGAGTTGACGGTGGGGAAAGTAGAGGACCGAGAAGAGAGGCAGTCGGTGGGAAGAGTGGGGAGGAGAGAGGCAGAGGTGGAGAGGGGGGGGCGGCGGCAGCCGGGGGGGGGGGGGGGGGGGGGAGTTGCGGCGGAAGCAGCAAGAAGGGGTGGGCGGCGGGTAAGGGGGCAGGTGGTGGCGGCGGGTGGAGGGGCAGGTAGTGGCGGCGGATGGTGGAGGGGCGGCGGGTGGTGGTAGAGGGCAGCGGCGGCGGCTGCGCTGGGTAGGGAGGCCGGCGGCGGTGGCCGGGGGGGCTTCAGGGCATGGGGGCAGGGTGGGAAGAAAAAACGGGGACCGGGCCTGCTCTTGATACCATATGAAGAAACTGAGACTTGTTTATTGAGTGAATAAAACAGAGTACAATGTAGTCTCTTATATAACAGAAGAGAATAGAGACTAAAGCAGAGGTGAGCAATATGGGACTAAACTACAGAAGTGAACAGCATAAGTGAGGCACATGCTATGTACATGACACTCAAGACAACATAACAAAACATAACATATCTCTATAATATACATGTGGTATACATGGAACAGCCACTCAATTTTTTTTCTCAAGGGGAGAATTCCTAAGTATGGCGACTGCGGAAAGCCATCTATGGACTGAAATAGAGTCCCCGTGCCTGGTTTGATAAGCTAAGTAATATCCTTCAGTAGTTCAGCTTTCGATGTTCTCATTCTGATCACTCTTTGTTCATTAAGAAAATTGTCTCTGGTCTAGTCGTGTTAATTGTGTACGTTGATGATATTATTCTATGTGGAAGTGATCAAGCAGACAACTCTTTGGGTGAATTAAGATATATTCTGGGTATTGAAGTTTCTCGATCTTTCTCAAGAGTGTGCTTGTCTTAGAGAAAAATGTGTTTGTTAAAGAGTCTATATTAACCTATATAGTTAATAGGTTAATTAGTTAGTGGGCTTTTGTATCTCATCCCGTTTAGATTACTTGCTTCCTAAGTCTTAGGGCATCTCCCCTCTCCTATATAAAGGAGAGGGCGTCCAGTCTTGTATTCATCCCATTGCATTCAATTCAATTTAATCTTATTCTCAACATGGTATCAGAGTGTGTTCACTCCTAGGGAACCCTAACCTAGCCGTTGCCCCTCTTCCCTCTCTGGCGCGCACGCAACCCTAGCCACCGCCTCTCTCTCTGAGAGAGAGCAACAGAGGGGGCGCCTCCGCCTGCGAGCAGCTGCCGCCATTGCCATTGCTTAGGCTGACTGCCCTTTGGGCATATCCCAGCCTCCATGGCTTCTCCTTATTCTTAAGATCCAATTTTCTATTCTGTATGTCGGCGCTATCCATCCCGGCTATCTCCTATCTATCTTGCATCTCCCGACGCTATTAGCCACCATCAAGCCGCCGCCGACAGCAGCAGTCAACGTCACCATCAGTCACGCAGTCACATCGCGCCGCCACATCATGTCGCCGTCGCATCCTCCTGCATCCGGTGCAAGCATCACGGCCAGCAGCAGAGCCACTAATTCCCAACAACACTATCATTGTTGCCATTGGCCGCAACCATCAGCAGAGCTGCAGCCGCCATCAGTCAGGACAACAGTCGTTGTTGCTGCCTGCCAATGCGCCGCCCATGCCCGCCGACCGTACACCCGACGCCGTCAGCGCACAGCAGCAGCGCCACCGCCGCCAATCAGTAGCGACAACTACAGCCAGTGACAGCCATCCTGTTGTTGCCGATCACGTCGCCACCAACCGTTGCAATCATCGCCATCATCGTGTGTCCGCTCACTGCAATGTTGCTGCCTCATTTAGCAGCAATCGTATCCCCAGCCGACGATCACATTCTTCGCCGTTGTCATCATCCAGGCCCCCTGACTTCTGCTCCATCATGCTGCCGCTGACATCCATTGCCATCGTTGTTGATTCCTCACCGTTGCTGTCCACCGCCATGTCCTGCTACCCACCACTCTCCACAGCTACCAAACAGGCCTTTTTACTGCCCCCAACTTCTCTATCTCTATTGATATTCAGATCCTTAATCGGTCCTATCTTTTGCTAATCGGATCCAATTTTAAGCCTAATCAGATTTTTTGCGGGGGCTCCACCCCTACACCCCCGGATTTATTGTTGTAACGGGCCAAACAAATCCCTTTTCCAGTCGGGATTAGATACATTTAACTTTCTACCCGGATCTTTCATTGATTCATTTAGCATATTCTCTCTGGTTATCGGTTTCATTCTCCACATAATACACATCTCCATATCACAAAATCGTCTCATATCCACCAATTCATTTCCCACTCACCCATATCATGTGTATTCATCCCATTGCATTCAATCCAATCTTATTTTCTACATGGTATCAGAGCGGTGAACAGTAACTCCGGCGGTGAACAGTGTGCGGCGTGAACAGAGCGTGTTCGCTCCTGAGGGAAACCTAGCCACCGCCCCTCCTCCCTCTCCTTTCCGGCGCGCACGCAGCCCTAGCCGCCGCTCGTCTTTTTCAGAGAGCAACCGAAGGGAAGAACCCCCGCCTGCGGGCGGCCGCCGTCGTTGTCAATGCTTAGGTCGGCTGCCCGCCAGGCATCTCCCGACCTCCATGGCTTCTCTTTCTCTTTCTTAAAGATTTAATTTTTCTTTCCGTACGCCGGCCATCTCCATCCCGGTGCAATCAACAGCCATCATCAAGCTGTTACCGGCTACTAACCGTAGTCGCAACCACAGTCGTCCAGGACATCAATCGGCCAGCAATAGCAGCAACTACTGCAGCCAGCAGCAAGCAGCGCCCAGCAAAGATCTCCATCCTCCGCTGAATCCATCTAGCAAGCTAGCGGCGACCAGTAAGAGTGTTACGGCCGACCACAAAAGTAGGAGCAACCATCATCGTCGTCGTGCCGCCCAGAAGCAGCCGCCATCCACATCCGTCGACGCCATCGCACTCGCATTATTCAGCAGTCATCTACCGCTGCATCGCCATGATGTCCCCAGCTCCATCCTTCGTCGTCTCATAAGGAGAGGCTTTGCACTTGACTTCGCATGCAGCCTCAGGGCATGCAATATCTCCGGAGCCGCTCAGGAGACCAGTATCATCTCTTTCGTTGAGGTCAAGTGCTACATCAGCCGAGCAACACAATCATCGTCATCTGTCTTGCTGCTGTGTGGCAATCATATCATCCCGCAACCATATCCCTAGTCGCCGATCACACCATTCAGTCGACGTCGCCATCCATGCCCCTGGTCGCTGCTCTACTGCTGCTCTCCATCTCGTCGTTGCTGCCCCAACGTTTTCGCGTATCCTTGGCTAAAGCATGGTCACCCATCACTCTCCACCGCTACCAAACAACCCTATTACTGCCCCCATATACCAGATGCCTGTTAATATTCGGATCCTTAATCGGATCGGCCCTTGGCTAATCGGATCCAGTTTTAAGCCTAATTGGATTTTTTTTTGGGGGTCCGCCCCCGCACCCCCGGATTCGTGTGGCCCTCATGATTAGATCCATTTAATTTTCTACCCGGATCTTACATTGACTCATTTAGCATATTCTCCCCGGTTATTGGTTTCATTCTCCACATATTACACGTCTCCATATCACAGATTCCTCTCAAATCCACCAATTCCTTTCTCACCCACCCATATCATGCGTGTATCCCTTTCCACAGTGCGGGGGGTCATATATCCACTTCTCCACACCAAACACTCACTCTCGTAGTATTTGGTATGCATAGAGAGGAGAGGAAGAGATGATAAGAGAGAGAGTGTGTGAGAGAATATGCATGAGAGAGAGAGTATGATGATATATTCAGGCTATATATGTTCCAGGATATTATCTTCTTGGATCTTCGCATTGTTCAGCACATTCGTTCTCTACTTCCAGACAGCAATGAAGGATCTTCATTCAGCGTCAACACCGAGCTATCCGCGTTCATACTGTATTATGTACGTCAAGTGTTGATGGTGTACTTCAGCTGCATTCACATGAGACAGATGGGTGCTTCTTCAGATTTTCAGAAGCTCAGCAAGCCTACTAATCTACTTCTGCAAGGTTGATTCATCCAATTTATCTTCACCGAGCTGCTTCAACACGTCTTCTCCGAGCCGCATCTGCTATTTTGACATCACTTGTTGTTGATCTACTTGGGACTTTCCTTGATGGATGATCTCCTTTCCCATCAAGCCCCCAAGGTTCATGCGTCAGAAATTTATGGTACTTGCATCGTATCATCAGCACATCATCCGTTCGTGTTCGTGCCACGTTATGCACGTCTTCTCAGACAATCTGAAGATTCCGCTACTGCTACATTGACATTGGGCATCCGCGTTTGTGCCGCGTTAAGTACGTAATCCAATGAAGATGATGTAGTGATGGTGTTGACGATCGTCTGCTCCAAGTGGCGAATTACTGATGTAGTATCAGGTTTCATTCTTCAGATGCTCTTCATTCCAGATGCACTCCAAAGACCTTCAAAGCTCGAGGATCTCCAGCTTGCAGAATACAATTTCAAAGAAGAGAGGCATTGTCACACATGGTTCAGGGGGAGTATTAATTAAGGGGGAGTATCAATTTTTGTATGGGGAGTGATATTTATCTTTTATCTTTCATTTATCATTTATTTTATCATTTTATCGAGTCTTGTAACCTCCAAGCTTTGGACATGTGTTTCACCCATGCTCCAGCTTGAGGGGGGTGTTAGAGAGTCTATATTAGCCTATTTAGTTAATAGGTTAATTAGTTAGTGGGCTTTTGTATCTCAGCCCGTTTAGATTACTTGCAACCTAAGTCTTAGGGCGTCTCCCCTGTCCAATATAAAGGAGAGGGCGTCCAGTCTTGTATTCATCCCATTGCATTCAATTCAAAGTAATCCTATTCTCAACAATGTTCTTGATCTGCTATCGGATACAGGACTTCTTGGTGCAAAATCCACTTCTACTCGTCTAGACCCTAATACAAATTGGGATGATGATACCTCTCCTTCGTATCCTGATCATCAATATCATCAACTAGTGGGTAAACTTGTATATCTAACAATGACACGGGTTGATATTACTTCTGCAGTGGGCTTAGTTAGTTGATATCTGGATAAACCTCGACAGTGCCACTGGGATACGGTATGGCACATTCTAAAATATCTGAAGAATTCTCTAAGCAAAGGCTTACTGTATAAAAATCATGGGCGATGTAAACTCACATGATATTCTGACTCTGACTATGCAGGCAGCCACAGACCGCAAATCGACTTTTGGTTACTGCACCTTTGCAGGTGGTAACCTTATTACCTGACGTAGTAAAAAAAATGGTTGTCACCCGGTCGAGTGTTGAGGCTGAGTATAGAGCTATGGCTCATACTACATGTGAACTTTTATGGGTTCGCAGTCTTCTCAAAGAATTTGGTATATCTGACTCTGCTCCTATTTCTATGCATTGTGATAATAAGACTTCCATTTTTATTGCTAGCAGTCCCACCTTTCATGAGACGACTAACATATTGAGGTGGATTGTCATTTTGTCAGAGAGGCTATTTTATTTGGTGCTATCTCCACTCCGTACACTCACACGTCTGATCAAATGGCTGACATCTTCACCAAATCTCTTCCAAAGGCCAGATTCCTTAGTGTTGAAAGAGTGTCTTAAACTCTCTAGAAAAGCTTCCTTGAAGAACCGAACGTCTACACCAAGCCTCGACATCTTAGGGATGTGTTTTAGGCACCTACAGGTGTATTTACGATCATTACTTCAGACCATATATGGTCTGTCAGGACTCTATTTGTATTTACGGTCCAACCGGACCGTATACAGTCCAGCGTTGGATTGTATTTACGGTCATTACTTCAGACCATATATGGTCTGTCTGGACTCTATTTGTATTTATGGTCCATCTGGACCGTATACATTCCAGCGTTGGACTGTAAATGTTGTTGAAATCAAAATACACTCCGTATTACGGACCGTAAACATGGCCGGAAAACAATCTAATCACTTCGGGACTTTGGATATGGGTTCTATTCTTATAAATAGATCCTCCAACTCGTCCCAAACATGAAGAACACGAAGAGACATAAAGAGACGTCATTTTTCGAAGACCAAAAGCCAGGGACAGACCTAGGGATTTCCTTAGGGTTTCAGGCCTCCAAGAGCTCCTCTCCAAGCAACTGTCTTCTTCCACGGTTGGCTTTTAAGTGTAAAAGGGGATTGGGTTCTTCTTCTGTCTTCTGTAATCATCATCTTTGTACTCTCTCTATCAATAATATCATCTCCGCCAGTGAATGTAGGCTCCCACATTGGGAATATGTCGAACCACTATAAATCTCGTCTTTGTGGTTGGTTGCTTGCTTGTTCGTTCTTGATCTTCGTCGTACGTATTCGGTTTGTATTGCTCGATCTCACGCTTTCGCATCTCCACAACAAGCTTGTTGGGCCTTGTTGTTCGGGGCTCTCATCACCACCATATCCCAACACTTAGCATGGTTGACAAGTTGGGCATGATTGATATCTACACTCCGCATTGAGGGGGAGTATTAGTATATGTGCTTTATTGCTTTATGTTTATCGTTATTTTTGTTAGTTGTCTTTAGACATGACTTGTCTCTAGCCTTTTTCTTTTATCCCATATTGCCTATCTCTGACAATAGGCTTACTCTCTTGTCTTATAAAAGAGAGTCATTTGTATGTTGTTAAATCATCTAATAAAAAATCCTTTTCCTATTCTATCGATACAAAGAGCCATATGTTAGAATAGGCTTGGGATAAGTTGTACATGAGGAATAACATAAGATAAGCTAAACCATTAGTAATGGTCTTAAGAAAAGACAGGCCCATTAAATCTAGTATTAATTCTATTACTCTAACACTCCCCCTTAAGCTGGAGAGTACACATTGTGTTTTCCCAGGCTCCCAGCTTATTACACATATAGTTGAAAGTGGAAGGAGGAAGAGGTTTGGTGAATATGTCTACAACCCATTCTCAATTCAAGACATCAAGGCGTAAGCCTTGAGGCACAAGTAGGATAGCCTCACCTTGAGGAATAAGCCTCAAGAACATCAAGGGTTTTTTTATAGGCATGCTTGTGGCCCAACACATTAGTAGACCCAAGAAAAATATAATCAGAGTACTTTAAAAACTTCAATGAAAACGTATAAGGAGTCTACATCATATCCTTCTAAGAAACTACAGAAAGAAAGACATTAACATTTGAAATTTCAAGTCATGGTGGTATGAGATGGGCAATAATTAATTTGACTTTGTAGGTGCAAAGAACTTGTAAAAAGGATTAACAGTACTCACAATGCCAAAGCAACCACGGCAGCAGGTACATTCAAAAGTAACATCTTGAAATAGTCAACATTTAGGTCACTATAAACCTGTTGCATAAAATCACATGATGGAAACTATGCAATTCAAAAATGGCGTATATGTAGATATACAAGGTGAGAATAAACGTGGAATCTACATCTCAAATAATTCTATGAAGATATATAAATAAATACTGACAAAATCTTCATGTTGGCATTTGTCCCTTAATGCCCAAATGCAAAAACATGAGAAACAGAAGAGCACATAGCAAAATACATCAAGCTTTTGATGGCTTACCACTTGTCATCATAAGCATAACATTATTAAAGATAAGGGTGGACCTCTCTAAGGTGTAGAGAACAAGTGAAAGCATGTGGGTGACACAAGCATAGGGAGATAATCCATGACAAAGTGGAAAGCTGTGTGGATGGTGCCAATTGAAACCAAACCTTAACTTCATCTCACATTTTTTAGGATAGCGCTTCATGTTTGCAATAATATGGCTCTGTTCTTGTTATAATCTGTAAATCTGTACTGGCATATTTTTATGGGTTCGCTGCCCCACGTCGCATAAAGGTATACTCATCTATCTCTATGTGTTGTGTTTTTTTGGTACCATTTACTTTTTTTGATAGAATCGCTGTCTAACAGCTTGTTGCTGATCTACAATAGGAATCCCTTCACATGACACAAAGATGTACATGACTTAAGAGTTTTGCATGATGAGTAGTGTATATACATGTATACTTTTTTAGTTCAATATTCACATTCAAGTCGCAGCAGCATATCATGAGATCCAAACTTGTTACGTAAAAATATGACCTGACAAGATAAGGCTTGGCCCCCTTTGAGCGCTCATGTGAACACCTGTCCAAACCAGGGTTATAGGAACCCCACACCTTCAAACTGATTTATATGTACCACCCTTTCTTTATCAAGTCTTCATGAAGTATGTAGAATGAGTGTTTGAAACTCTTAAGAAAAGCTTATTCTATGATTTAGATGTCTACACCAAGCTCAGCCAACTTTGGGATGTATATCAGCATCTTTTGGCCAAAATATGGTCATCAGATGATCGTATACCATAATGCATTGGTTGATCATATATTGCAGACAGCAAGGAATACAGTCAGGACATCCAACTGTGTAAGGTCCAATCTGACCGTATATGGGCAGAAGCACCATATATGATCAAGGCGCTTTGACTATATACGGTTCAGCCCAACCGTACTGCGACCCAGGTTGAGCCTCAATTCAATGGGAAGGTGGGTTACTGGTCCAGTTCTAATTATTAGACCTCCTAATCTCATCTTAGACATTAAAAGACATCAAAAGACGTTGAAATACGAAGACCTCAAGCCAAAGATGGCTCTTAGGTTTCTCTTCAGGTTTCAAGCCTCTTTGAGTTTCTTGCAAAACAATCGTTCTTCTTCTACAACTGGCTTTTGGGTGGAAAGGTGGTCCGATACTTCTCTCTATCGGTAATCATCCGCTGTCATAGAGTAAATATAAGGCTAATCATTATTTGATAAGAGAAACCCCTCTTCTATATATACGAGAAGGGGGGAAGCACGCAGACTTTAGAGAATTCTAATAGGCCAAGACACACTTCCGTTCATATACAAATAGACTAAATACTAAATTAACTAAACTTCTCTAACACACACTGTAACTCTCCATCATGTATAATATCATGTATGCTAGTGGACATAGGCTCCCACATTGTGAATTGGACAAAACCACTATAAATCTAGTTTTGCAGTTTGCTTGCTTGTCGTTTTTACTCGTTTGAATCTTATGATCTCATGCTTCCACATCTTCGTAACAAGTTCTTTGCGGCTTGTTGTTCCAATCTCTCGACACTCTCATCTCAACAAGTTGCAGTACAGTGAATCAGTCACCAAAACTTTACCATGACGTTAAAGTACGACAACGAGAACTTTGATCATTGAAAAGCTTCTCTCTTTGACAAGTCAAGTGCAAATCTTGCTTCATGCAAGGAGTCCACAAAGCTATTCTTGAAAAGGATAAGAAATTAAAATTTGTGAACAATTTAAGGAAATTGATCAAAAGGCCCACACATGCATCTTTCACTGCTTGGAGGATGAAATCCTCCGCGAGGTTGTCCATCTAAATATTTTGCCAAAGAGGTTAGAGATGAACTTAAATATCTCTACAAGAATAAGCTGATCACCTATGAGCTTGTGCTGAGAAAGCACCTCTTTATGCTTCACATGGAACATGGTAGTTCCTTGACCCTTAATGAATTCAGCAAAACCATCAATAACCTCTGAGTAGATCGATGTGAAGATAGAGGACAAAAACAAGCCATTCTTTTGATATGCGTCTTCCGCCATCCTACAAGAACTTCTAAGACATGATGATTGTTAAATAGTGTTTTATTTAGTTCTTTATATTCACTTGTTATTTTCATATTCTATGTGGACCTATATGTAATTGTTCTCTTTATAAATATACGGGGTACACACATTGTGCACCCTAACCCTTACAGACAACTCAAGATGGTATCAGAGCAGGTTTTCTAGCCGCCACCCACCCTCCGCAGCCGCCGCTCTCTCTCTCCCTCTCCGACGTTGCCCCCCACCCCCCCGCGCGTGCAGCCCGCCTGCCCGGCTGCTGTTGCCGGTCCTCCCTGTGTGGGCCTGGCTTGCTGTTGTCGCCCGCACTGCTCCTTGCCTTCACCGGTTGTCCGTCTTGAGGGTCTCCAGAGCCCTTCTCCTTCTCTCTGCCCATGTCGGCCCTTGAGCCGTCGGGTTCTCTATTGTGCCTCGGCGTAGTCTTCATGTAAACTGGTTCTTCCAGTTCCTCTTATCTGCTTGTTGCCGCCTAGTCAGAGGGTCTAGGCGGTTCTACCTTGGTTGTTGTTTTCTGTGTTTGGACTCAGTCTCTATCATGGCTTCCTCCCATGATGATTTTCGTTGTCAGGTGACTACTGTGAAGTTGGATGGGCGCAACTATCAACATTGGGTTTTCTCCATGGAGATCTTTGCAAAATCCCAAGGCAAGCACTCTCATCTGACTCAAGATGCGCCTCCTGCTCTGCCCAGTACTACCGAGTCCAAGGATAAAAATATCTACGATGATTGGGTCAAGGATGACTCGACTGTGATGACGTGGATCCTGAACAGCAGTGAAACTCGTATCAGCGTTACTCTACTTCGTCTCCCGACTGCCAAGGAGATGTGGGATCAACTGGCCACTACCTACTCTCACAGCAAGAATCTGAAGAAGGTGTTTGATCTGAACAAACAGCTGACCAGTCTACATTTCACTGGGCCCGATATTCCTGACTACTTTTCGACCTTCAAAGGCTTCTGGGTGGAACTTGAGAATCTTCATCCGCTATCTACCGACTTAGCCACTATGCAGCGATAACGGCAGGAACTCCAGGTTGCCCAGTTCTTATGGGGACTTCTTGACTCATATGCTAGAGTGGTTGACCAAATCCTTGCCAGTGATCCTCTACTGACGTTGGAGAGTGTTTTTCAACATCTACAACGACTGTCGGCTTCCTCATCGGATCTGTCTTCTGATACTGGTGACACCACTTCCCTTACTGCTATGTCTGGCCGTGGTCGTGGTAGGGGTTGCGGTCGACCTCCGGACAACCGTTCATCTTCTTCTGGACGGGGACATGGGTCTCTTAGTCGTGGATCCCTTGGTCGTGGGTCATCTGTTGATGTCTCTGGAGGTGCCGCAGCTCAGTGGTATTGTGACTTATGTGGTCGCACGAACCACACTGAAGATAGATGCTGGAAAAAACATTGCACGCCTGCGTGGGCCAATGCTGCGTCTGAGGGTGCTTCTCAGACACCTTCTGTTGCTACCTCAAATTCCTTCACTGTTGAGTTCATCCGCTCCGAGGTGGAACGTCTCCTGCTAGAAAAGACCGGTGTTTCATCCTCATCTGCTACTGAATTCGGAGCTCACACTGCAACTTACACCGGTTGTGATTCTACCTTTCTGAGTGCTCCCTCTTCTAGTACTGGTAATACCAAATGGGTGATTGATTATGGAGCCTCTTCACATATATCTGGCAATTGTTCTCTTTTTTCTAAATTGTCTAAACCTTGTTCTAAATCTGTTGTTATGCTTGCTGACGGATCAAAATCTGCCGTGTCCGGAATTGGTGATATCTGTGATCAAGTTCTTGTGAGATTTGCTTTATATGTGCCCAATTTTCCGCTAAACTTGTTGTCTGTCAGTAAAATTGTACGTAATCTGAACTGCAGTCTAACCTTTGTACCGGGTACTTATGTTTTTCAGGACCTTCGCACGAGGATGAAGATTGGTGGGGGCATGAAGGACCTGACGGACTCTACTACTTGGATGATCTGAAACGATTGGCACTACAGCTCTAGCTTCAGCATTGTCTTCTTCTGTTTCTGCATTACAGTGGCATTATAGACTTGGGCATCAATCAGATGAAAAATTAAAATATGTTATTTCTGGTGTAGGAACGCACAGTTTTCAGTGTGGGTCATGTCAATTAGGCAAACAGCCCAAAACTGTGTCTCCCAAAAAATCTCCGATTGGTGGCAAAATATTTTTGATTTAGTTCATGTTGGTGTATGGGGTCCTTGTCATGTTCCAAGTTTGTCAGGCAATAAATACTTTATTTTGTTCATTGATGATTGCTCCCGTGCTGCCTGGTTGTTTTTTATGAAAGATAGATCACAAGTCTTGCCTACTATTAAGTTCATCTTTGCTGAAATTAAAACTCAGTTTTCTATGCCGATTAAAATCCTGCGTACTGATAATGCTTTAAAATTGTTCAAAAAAATGTTGAATTATTTTGTCTTTATGTGGGTACAATTCATCAAAAATCATGTGCTTACACACCCCAACAAAACGGTGTTGCTGAAAGAAAAAATAGGCATTTACTTGAAGTTACTAGAACACTCATGCTGCATTCTAATGTTCCAAGACATTTTTGGCCAGAAGCGGTTCTCACTGCCTGTTTTCTGATAAATCGCATGCCTTCGTCTATTATTGGGAATAAAATTCCTATACAAGTGCTATAACCCCATCTTCCCATTTTTTCTGTTCCTCCAAGGATTTTTGGGTCAACTTGTTTTGTTTGTTTGCTTGGACCGACTCAGGACAAATTGTCTCCTAGAGCTGAAAAATGTATTTTTTCTGGGATATTCACGGACTCAGAAAGGATATCGTTGCTATAGTCCTGTTACTAAGAAGTGATTCACGAGCAGTGATGTGGTTTTCTTTAAGGACACCCCATACTACTCTACAAGGGGGAACACGTTGAGTTCAAATCTCATTTCAGCGCCTTCGCCTATTATTAGTGATTCCCCATCTGTTGTGTAGCCTGCTAAGACTACGTCTCCTCCCCTTATTGTTTACCAACGCAAGAATCGGTTGCCGCAGTCTACCCCTGCTCAAGACCCCCCCACAGACAACCAATCTTCTCCTTCAGAAGGCCTTGCACCTACCAAGGTAACTTCTGGTCTAGATTTACCTATTATTCTCAGAAAAGGCACTATATCATATACCTCTCAAAATATTGCTAACTATGTTTCCACTACACACATGAGTGTCCATGTTAGTAATTTTTTTGTTGCTCTTTCTGTTATTTTTGTCCCCAAAAATGTTCATGATGCGTTACGAAGTACGGCCTGGACACATGCCATGACCGAGGAGATGACCGCTCTTACTGACAGAGGTACATGGGATTTGGTTGATCCTCCGTTTGATTGCAAGCTTGTTGGCTGCCGTTGGGTGTACAATGTCAAGAATCATCATGATGGGACTGTTGAACGCCTGAAGGCCCGCCTAGTGGCAAAAGGGTACACTCAGACTTATGGTATTGATTACTTTGAAACTTTTTCCCCTATTGCCAGGCTAAATTTTGTGCGGGTTCTGCTCTCTATGGCAATTAATCTGGATTGGCCCCTTATCCATCTGGATGTCGAGAATGCTTTTCTTTATGGTGATCTCCAGGTAAAAGTCTATGTGGAGCAACCACTTGGGTTTGTTGCTCAGGGGGTCACACAAAGTATGTCGCCTTAAAAAGTCTATTTATGGACTCAAGCAGAGTCCACGTTCTTGTTTTGATAAACTGAGCAAGATTCTATCTACCTATGGCTTCCTCAGATCTCATGTTGATCACTGTGTCTTTATTAAAAAGATGTCCTTTGGTATTGTGGTTCTAATTGTGTATGTTGATGATATTATTTTATGTGGCAGTGATCTCTCTGAAACTCATGCTACTAAAGCCTACTTATGCAAGCACTTTGTTACTAAAGATATAGGCAAACAGAGATATTTTCTGGGGATTGAAGTTTCTAGAACTGCTAATGCTCTTGTTCTATCTCAAAGAAAGTATGTTCTAGATCTTCTACAGGAGACTGGAATGCTTGGAGCTCGGACCACTGATACACCCCTAGATCCTAATGTAAATTGGGATGATGATGAGTCTCCCATGTATCCTGACAGTAAAAGATACAGGAGACTGGTTGGCAAACTAATCTATTTGACTATCACTAGAGCTGATATTTCAACTGTTGTTGGTCTTGTTAGTAGGTATCTTGACAAGCCTAGACAATGTCACTGGGAAGCACTATGTCATATCCTGAGATATCTGAAGAGTCTCCTGGTAAAGGCCTTTTCTATAGAAAACATGGTCATTGGTCTCTTGAAGGCTACTCTGATTCTGACTATGCTGGAAGTAAGATAGACAGGAAATCTACTTCTGGTTACTGTACCTTTGTTAGTGGAAATCTTATTACCTGGAGAAGCAAGAAGCAGAATGTTGTTGCTAGATCTAGTGTTGAAGCAGAGTACCGGGCTATGGCTCATACATCGTGTGAACTCCTGTGGGTACAGTCTCTTCTAAAAGAACTTGATGTGGGATCTTCTACTCCTACTCCCATGCATTGTAATAATAGAGTAGCTATCTTTATTGCATATAATCTTATTTTTCATGAGCGGACCAAGCACATTGAAGTTGAATGCTACTTCATCAGAGAAGCTATTCTGACTGGTCATATATGCACTCCTTTCACTCGCTCAAAGGACCAAGTTGCTGATATCTTCATAAAGTTGTTGGCCAAGAAACATTTCAGCTCTCTTATAGGCAAGTTGGGCATGATTGATATCTATGCTCCAACTTGAAGGGGAGTGGTAAATAGTGTTTTATTTAGTTCTTTATATTCACTTGTTATTTTCATATTCTATGTGGACCTATATGTAATTGTTCTCTTTATAAATATATGGGGTACACACATTGTGCACCCTAACCCTTACAGACAACTCAAGAATGATCTTCCGTGAGTCAAATACTATCTCAATCCAAGAAGTCAATGACATTGATGTCTTAGGTGAAATTAGAGAAGGTTATTCCTTCACCAAAAGTTTGTAGGTGAAGCATTGACTGCTAGAGAATGGGATTGTTTATGTGAAAAACACTCTGAAGGTTCAAAGAAAAAGAAGAACGACAAGTCACACTCACATCAATGGAAGAGGTGCAATTCCTACCAGCAGACATGACATACATGTGATGTATGCTACAAGTAGAAAAATAAGCAAATGTTGACCAATGAAATTGTGACTTGTGCACATGTGGCTCATAGAGGTTCTAAATACGATGAATAGGTTCTTATTTCATCGTCATCCTTCATCTACAAGAATATTGGGCCCTTGATTCAGTGTGCACTTACTACATGATCGGACGTAAGGATAATTTCCATGCCTATGAGACTAATCAAGGTGGAGAAAGCCTTATGAGTGATGATTATCCCTACAAGTCTGTTCGTATTGGCACAGTGAAGATCAAGATATTTGATGGTAAATCTAGGACATAGAAGGGCGTTTCACATGTTGTCGGTGGAAAAAGAATTTCATCTCATTGGGCACAATAAAGTCAAGGATGCAAGCTATCTGTACATGCATCAATGTGGAAACCTACTTCCATCTTTCCTCTTCCTCTTCGGGCTTCCTGCCAACCCTCTTCTTCCTTTAGTTTCTTTTCTTGTAAGGAGTCCATTGGTGCAATGTAGCACTACAACCTCCAGGAGTGTCGCCAACAACAGTATGCGTTATATCTATTCCCACTACCACGTTGATCCTCTCCCTCTCTATCCTAGTGGTCTCACAAGTTTGAGGTAGCGCTCAAGCCTCTAGGAGGGTGGGAGGGTCCTCCCTCCTCTCATAATGTTAATAAACAGACAATAGTTTATCTCCCAGAGCTTGTTGGTCTCCCAGAAGGGATCAAGGCCCCGAGTTGCTTTCACGAGGGTCAGTGTTTTAAAAATTGCACTGAGCGGCCACTTAAGCAGCCAATTAATCACCAACAGGTCATATTTTCCTAAGAACCCCCTTAGGGTTGTAAATGGGTACGGGTAGACCCGCGGACCCGCAAATCCGGACCCTTAAAAAACCCGTCATGGGTCTAGATTTCTAGACCTGCATACCTGCTTACCCGCATATCCACATACTCGTATTATTGCTGGTCCACTGATGGGTATAGCTATGCCCGTACCCGCTATACCCGTGTACCCGTATTACTATATAAATAAATATAATTATATATATATGTATATTTGTCATAATTTAATGGCTGAAAAACTACCCAAATATGATCTGACGGTCCATGCTTCTTTCACAGGCTCACAACCTTCTAGTCGTTCTTTCTTCACACAATCACACTACTCGTGTGCCGGTTTACGATTCTCTCCTCTCAGTCGCGACTCACTACTCCAGAAAGCGAAGAACTGAACCGAGAACTAGGGTTCCCGTTCCCAGCCGCAGGCCCGTAGCCGTCGCGACTCAGAAGCAACCGCCAACCGGTCACTGCCTCACTGCCTCAGTGATCTAATCGGGCTTCCGTTGAATCTGCTCCTGAGATCCCAGCGGCAACCGGCATCTGCCGCTTCCGTCCTTCCGTCTCCAAGCCAGCCAGGTGGCCACTTTCTCCTCGCCCACGCTCGGCTGCCTTCCGCGGCTCCGCCAGTCCCAGCGGGAAGTGCCAGTGCCAGCGCACACTCTGAATCCTAGCGGGAAGTGCCAACGCCTCGACTCCTTCCTCGTGACCTCGTCCCACGATCCAGCGGGAACGGCAAGGGAGTCGACCCCTCTGGCCTCTTCGGCTTATTGCATAAATCGACCCCTCTTCGGCTCTCCCTCAAATCCGGCCGACCAGGTCTTTCGGCACTCCAGTGGGCTGTGACCACCAGTCACCGATCAGCACAACACAGTCGTCACCAGCTTCGGGCCACCGGCGCACACTCTGAATTCCAATCTTCCAGGCAGCATGCTCCAGATTCCTCTGTTGTTGTTGCTCGATTCTACATACCTGCATCTTCTTCGTCACCTGCTGCTCGATTCTACATACCTTCCTCTGTTGTTGCTGCTCTATTCTACATTTTGGACCTGACTCTTGAAATCCGCCAATCGGTCTTCTTCACCTACCTGCGTGTGTGGTGATCTACATACTGGAGAAAGGTATGTTAGTGAAATTTCATCTTTGATTCATTATCCTATTGGTTGCTGCCATGTTCTTGTAATTAATTTGGGCCTAAAAGTGTCCAAAAATCAGTTTGGCTTTTATAAAACAGATTGCACAGCAGAACCGTGTACCCGCGGAACCGCACCGCATATCCGCATTCTATGTGGTTCCGGGTATGGTGCGGGTCTGACTATTGAGTAATGCGGGTCCAGACCCGTACCCGTACCCGCTAAAATAAAAGGGTATGGTTCTGGGTATGGCCATACCCGCACCGTTTACAGCCCTAAACCCCCTTAAGCGTCTGCAAAGCAGATTTGAGAAAAGCGGTCGCTTTTTGCCCGCTTAACCCGCTTTTTTAAAAAAAATTGTTGTAAGCAAATAACATAAATATGCCCCGATAAGTATTGACTATAATATATTAAACTAGCATAGATTAATTGTTCTATGATATAACTAGTTATAATTTAGAATGCATACTTTGTATGTAAGCTGTAATGATATGGTACTTCTGTAATGTATCCAAGTAAATTATAGGTAACTATTATCTAATTTAGAATGCATACTTTGATTAAATGTATTCTTGTAATGTATGACTAATGATGATGTGCAAATGTAACAATATGTTTGTAAGCTAGCTATGATAGGTCTATTGTTTACTGTTTAGCTATGTAAACATGTGATACAAAATTGTTGTTGCATCTTGTATATACACTTATTATTTTAATGTGTAGCGTGTAGGGTGCTTTATCTATGACAAGTATATTGTTTACTATATTATATAGATACAATCATTGTTGTATAGTTGTGTTATAAACTATTTGGGTATTTTATATTGCCTTGTGCAATGTTTAGATATGTATAAAGGTTTCAAAAGTATAGTATTTATATACATATGTATGTAATTTTGCATAAAAGTTAATAAGAATTGAAATCTGCTTTTCTAAAAAGTGCCCACTTAATCGCCCGCACGGTGATTAATCGGTTACAAGGTCCTGTCCGCACGCTTCCCCCTTCACGCTTTTTAAAACCTTGACGAGGGTCAGCCTTCCTTCTCTCAAGCTCAACCCTTCTTTTGGCAAGTTGGAGCACTAGGCTACGATCACTGCCAACAGGTCGCTACTACTATAGCCACGGTAGGTTTAGAAGCCTTTTCCTTTTCTTTCTCTTATATGAGCCATTTTATATCTAGAAATATAGATCCTGCTTTGTTGAATGCCTTCATGCCTTCCTTCTTTGCAAGCTTACATCTTTGAAAAGTAGCATTGTCACCCACTTTCAGTAAGTTCCTATAAATTTCTCTCTTTAATTTAATAGTTTTTTGTATTTCAACATTTCACCATCGTCTCTTTTAAAGGAGACCTATAGAGATATGTTTGTGTTCTGTTATGTTTTGTTGAGTGTCATGTGCATAGCATGTGCCTCACTTATGTTGTTCTCTTCTATAGTTTAGTCCCATATTGCTCACCTCTGCTTTAGTCTCTATTCTCTTCTGTTATATAAGAGACTGCATTGTACACTATTTTACTCACTCAATAAACTAGCCTTAGTTTATCTATATGGTATCAAGAGCAAGTTCGGTCCCCATTTTTTCTTCCCACCCTGCCCCCATGCCCTGAATCACCCCCCTCCCCCCCCCCCCCGCGGCCGGCCTCCCTGCCCAGTGCAGCGCCGCCCTCCCCCACCTCCACCTTCACCCGCCGCCCCTTCACCTCCACCAACCGCCGCCGCCACCTACCCCTCCACCTGCCGCCACCACCTCCTTCCCACCACCCGCCGCCCTCCCCTCCTTCCTACTGCTGCCGCAGCACCCTCCCTCTCCACCACCACTTCTCTCCTTCCCACTCCTACACCCGCCGGCTGTTGCTCCTCTCCTTCCTCTATTTTTTTCCCTATCACCTCCCTTCCTCTTCTCCCAGTGGTTAATCCATTCTTCCGGACAGCCATAGCTCTCTCACGTTGAGAGTCCTCTACGTCACTGTCTCTCTTTTTGCCTGCGCCTCGTGAAGGAATATTGATTTCCTTATGTTGGCGTAGGTCCTTTTTATCCATCTCTTCCAGAATACGGGTCCTTCTGATCTGATGCGTCAGATCCCTGCTACTGCTACTGCCCCATAGAGGGTTCATTATTTACTGTCTGTTGCTGCCCTTAGTTGGTTCTTTTGTTGTTGTCTGTTGCTGCTACGCCACCACCTTGCTACCACCTGCCTCTGCTCAGTATGGCTTCCGTGGAGCCACCCAGGTCTCTCTGTGTTACCACAGTCAAGCTCGACGGATCAAACTACCATCTGTGGTCGGCGTCTTTTGTACTATATGTGAAGGCTCGAGGCCGTTACTCACATCTTACCATTGATCCGCCTCCTGCCCCTGCTGCTACTGCTGACGACAAGACCAAACAAGCTTATGCCCAATGGTCTAAACACGACTCGGGAGTTATGTCTTGGCTTCTCAATAGCACCGAGCCGCGCATTAGTCAGTCTCTACTGTGCCTTCATGATGCCAAAGCAATGTGGGACCAGTTGTCTCATGTCTACTCGCACCAACAAAATCCAAAGAAGGTCTTTGAAATTTTCAAAAACCTAGCCAAGGAGTACTCCTCAGATGCGTCTATTGAAGACTTTTACAACTAATGTTCTGCTCTCTGGAATGAGTATGAGATCTACCACCCTCTGACTGTTGACATCAAAGAGGCTCAGAAGCAGTGCAATGAACTCCAACTTGTTTAGTTCCTGGCTGCCCTACCTGCATCTTTTTCAGGCGTGGTTGATCAAATATTGTCAAGTGATCCGCTACCGACTCTTCGCGACGTTCTAAAGCAAATCCAGTGACTACCATCTGTATCCTCTACACCTGCTATTAAGCATCCTGCCTTGGTTGCTCGCACTACTGATTCTGGACGTGGCCACGGTCGAGGACGTGGCCGGGGAGGACGTCCACCACCTTCTGGAGGAAGAGGCACTTCTACTGCTCCTGGCCGAGGTCAAGCCACTGGACCTCGCTACTACAACTGGTGTGGTCGTGACAATCACACTGAAGATAGGTGTTGGATCAAGAACGGCAAGCCAACCTGGGCAAACCAGGCCTCCACTGAAGCTACTACTGACGTTGCATTCGATCCACCAACTGCTCCTCCATCCACTGACTGGCTCCGCTCTGAGTTCGAGAAATTCTTCCAGGAGCGAATGACTCAACTACCTTCGACATCGGCGGCTGGTTCTTCTGCTATGCTTGCATCTCCCTCTACTGGTAACCATAAGTGGTGTATTGATTCTGGGGCGTCTGTCCACATGGCAGGCGACATCCGCTTATTTTCTGCTCTATCTAAAACTTTGCATATTCCATCGGTCACAGTTGCCAATGGCTCAAAAACGCCTGTCCATGGCTTTGGCACAGTTCTGCTATCCAGCAAGATGAATCTTCACTCTATTTTATATATACCTCAGTTTCCTGTTAATTTATTATTTGTCAGTAAAATTGTCAAACAACTTCAGTTCTCTATTAAATTTGATCCCTCTGGTTGTGTTTTGAAGGATCTCCGCACGAAGATGAGGATTGGTTCGGGCCATGAAGGACCATATGGACTTTACTACTTGGATGGACCACCTGCGGCGTCAGCTCTCTTATCTACATTTGTCTCAGGACTTCAGTGGCACTTCCGGCTGGGTCATCCATCTGCTGCGAAGATGAAACTTTAATTTCCCGCTTTAGCTGAAAATAAATTTTCTTGTGAAACCTGCGTTTTGAGTAAACAAACAAGGTCTGTTTTTCCTTCTAAGCATAATCTTGGATCTAAAGATATGTTTGATATTGTTCATTCCGACATTTGGGGTCCTTGTAGTGTCCCGAGTCAAATTGGTGTTAAATATTTTTTGACATTTATTGATGATTATTCTCGTGCTACCTGGCTTTTCTTGCTCAAAGACCGGAGTACTGTATTGGACAATATCAGTATTTTCTTTTCTGCAATAAAAACACAATTTAATAAAACCATAAAAATCCTCCGTACTGACAATGCCCTAGAGTTTATGCAGAATTCTGTCACCTCTTTTTGCGTTGATCATGGCACCATACACCAAACCACTTGCCCCTATACTCCTCAGCAAAACGGTGTTGCTGAACGCAAAAATCGCCATCTCTTAGAGGTTGCTCGCACTCTTCTTATCCATTACAAAGTTCCTCACCGTTTCTGGCCTGAGGCTGTCACGAAGACATGTTTTCTTATAAACTACATGCCTTCTTCTGTTCTACAAAATCACATCCCTTACTCTATTTTGTTTCCTGATGCACCTTTGTTTTTCGTACCACCTTGCATTTTTGGGTGTACCTATGTTGTTAAGAATCTGCGCCCAGGAATGTCGAAACTTGGCCCTCGGTCTACTAAGTGCATTTTTTTGGGATATTCCAGAACTCAAAAAGGCTATCGCTTCTTTGATCCAATACTCCGACAGTGGTTTGTCAGTGCAAATGTAGTCTTTTTTAGCATATGCCCTTCTTTTCTGAGGATGGAGCAAGCCTATCTCATGATGTGTTGGCACAAACACCTCTACCAGACATTGTTGAAGATCTGTCTGTCTCTGACCAGCCTGAGGAACGTCCACTGCAAGTATACAAACGCCGACCGAAGACGAGTACTCCTTCCATGGCCCCTCCTCAACCAATTCCTCTGTCTGCAGATGATCAAATAAACACTGAGGTAACTTCTGACTTGCACCTTCCTATCAGCTTACGGAAAGGTGTTCGCTCTTGTACTAAACATCCTATCAGTCATTTCTGCACATCTGACAATCTGCATAACAACTTTGCCTGCTTTACTTCTGCACTTTCTGCTGTCACTGTTCCGAAAAATGCTACAGAGGCTCTTACTATTCCAGCTTGGAAGAAGGCAATGGACCAGGAAATGCAGGCTCTGTGTGATCGCAAGAAATGGGAGCTTGTGGATCGCCCTTCTTCTTACCCTACAGTGGGCTGTCGTTGGATCTTTACTATTAAATATCAGCCTGATGGGACTACTGAACGTCTCAAAGCCCGTCTTTTTGCAAAGGGCTACACACAGACATACGGTGTCGATTATTTTGAGACTTTCTCTCCTGTTGCACGATTAAACTCTGTTCGCACTCTGATTTCTGTTGCTGTAAATAAAGACTGGTCTCTCTTTCAGCTTGATGTGAAAAATGCATTTCTTTACAGAGATTTACAGGAAGAAGTCTACATGGAGCAACCACATGGGTTTGTTGCTCAGGGGGAGTCTACCTCCAAAGTATGCAAGCTGAACAAGGCTATCCATGGTCTCAAACAAAGTCCGTGAGCATGGTTTGACAAGCTCAATCAGATATTAGTCACCTTTGGCTTTCGTCGTTCTCATTCTGATCATTCAATCTTTATTCGCAAGACAGTGGTTGGACTTGTCATTCTGATTTTTATGTGGATGATATTATCTTATCTGGTAGTAATACTGTGGGCATACAGGAAGCTAAAACTTACTTAGAAAAGCACTTTGTCACTAAAGATCTCTGAAAACTTTGATATTTCTTAGGCATTGAAGTCTCCAGATCATCTGCAGGACTGTGTCTATCTCAGAGAAAATATGTGTTTGATCTGCTGCAGGAAACTGGCATGCTAGGCTGCAAACTGGCTAACACTCCACTTGACCCAAACATGGACTGGGATGATGCAAACTCTCCTCCCTATGTTGATCATCACTAGTTCAGGAGGCTGGTAGGCAAACTTATTTATTTGACTGTCACACGAGCTGATCTTACTGTTGCTGGCGGATTCATCAGTCGGTATCTTGACAAACCCCAGCAATGTCATTGGGGATGCTATATGCCATATTCTGAGTATCTTAAAAGTTCTCCAGGAAAATACTTGATGTATAAGAAGCATGGCCACTGCAACCTATCTGGTTTCTCTGACCCGGACTATGCAGGAAGTCGTTCTGATCGAAAGTCAACATCAGGCTACTATACATTTGTGGGTGGAAATCTTGTCACCTGGCGAAGCAAAAAGCATACTATTGTCGCCAGATCCAGTGCAGAGGCAGAATACCGAGCGATGGCTCATATTGCTTGTGAATTGTTGTGGGTTCAGAGTCTCCTTCAGGAGTTTGATATATCTTATTCCAGCCCTATTCCGATGTTTTGTGACAATAAAGCCTCCATTTTTATTGCGAGCAACCCCACCTTTCATGAGAGGACGAAACATATTGAGGCCGATTGTCACTTTATTCGAGAAGCAGTTCTCTCTGGCCGGATTTGCACTCCATATCTCAGTACATACATGCAAGTTGCAGACATCTTCACGAAGATACTTCCCAAAGCTCGGTTTCAAACTCTAGTTGACAAGCTGGGCATGTTCGACATCTACGCTCCAGCTTGAGGGGGGGTATGGAGATATGTTTGTGTTCTGTTATGTTTTGTTGAGTGTCATGTGCATAGCATGTGCCTCACCTATGCTGTTCTCTTCTGTAGTTTAGTCCCATATTGCTCACCTCTGCTTTAGTCTCTATTCTCTTCTATTATATAAGAGACTGCATTGTACACTGTTTTACTCACTCAATAAACTAGCCTCAGTTTATCTATAAGACCCTTTGCTTCTTAATTAACCATAAGCTTCTTTAGCAATTTTGTTAATACACAAGTTGCCATCGTATATGGTGTTCGAAATTTGAGTTCCAATCGTCTAGCTATAAAAGGTTATCATAAGACTAAGACTTTCTTCTCTCCTCTCAAGTTCTACCATTTGATTCTCTTAATTCAACGCCCTTACTCTCTTTGTTGGTCTTAATGATAACATACGAAACCACGAACATATGATAAGTGTTGAGCGCTTCTCCAGGGGATCATTTTTCAATACTTGCATAACTTTTGATATACTCAACTTGCAAGAATTAATCAATTTAGCTACAACAGCGACCACTGATAAAAATAATTATCTGTAATTATTTCTTTTTGAAATTAGTGTTAGATAATATCATGTCACAAGCAACTGAAGTTCTAATACAGGCAAACCTTCACCATTCTACTGTCAGATCCAAGATCATCATGCACTCTCTGAAAACCATCATTGAACTACATGGTCATTCAAACCACCTCCACTGAGTTGGATTCTTGCATATGGGGTCAAACAATCAAATTGTTCTTTTTTTCTTGCTGACAAAATAATCATTGAAAATACATATAAAACAACTACTTGTGTTAAATACCAAATAGTTGATGATCATGAACATAAGTATCAAGGTTTAAGTACCCTTAGGCAAACAAACGCGAATTTGGACAAAAAATCAGTAACCAAACATGTAGACTCAAATTATATTTTCAACAAAAGATCTTGTATGCAGATGATAATTGGTAGCTCTAAACTATAAAACATGATTGGAAGATGGATAAAAATACCTTTCTAGTGCGCAAACTACACCTTGGGCCTTCTTGAACGATGCTACTTCCTTCTTTCTGTAGAAAGAAAATTAACAAGTCATTAGCACTGCCATCCCATATAAATTTGTTTCGAACAATATGTGAGACGATAGGAATGATGACATCTACTAACTACAGGTTCCAAGAAGGTGACACCTAAAATCCAAAAGTGTCATTTAGTAAATCCAGAAATTAACTATACATATTGAACTAAGTATATTTACATGTACGCAAGTGTTTTCCTAGAAAAGTTGCCTTTTTAATAGAAGTGCTAGCATGCTCATGGTGGTGTATGTCTACATGCTTGAGTTTTCATTCCATGGCATGCAATTAATATCATCAAAAAATGACATTAAGAAACCTTCAATCTCATTTTTAAATCATCAAATTCTGTATCTGTCATCACCGGCTTCCCAGCAACGTATGCCATTGAGGCTTCCAGAAACAGTTGTTCATCCTTACCTACAACACAGACAAGAACGCTCACGCCTAAGTATATAGAAGATTGCAAGAGGAACAGCCAGAAATGTGAAAGAAAGCCCTTACTTAGCATTACTACACTGCTCCCTTCCCACATAAGTTCTTCCTTGAGGTTATCAAATTCCTCGTTTGACATTATTGCTGTCTTATCGTAATAAAATGACTGCAGAATAAATGATAACATCATTGTAGAATTTATCAATATATTTCCAAACTGCACTAATGAATCAGGTTATCCCATTCAATAAAATATATGATGCCAGCAAACAATTACTTGCAGGGCTTGCAAGAAATCTTGCTCAAGCTCTCCTAAGCTTTTCTTCTCCTTTTTGTCTAAGCTACAATAAGGCAGAATTTTATTGTCGACAACTTCATCTTCTCGAACCTGACCTGATCAATAAAATAAGACGGTCAAGACAGCACGCATAGAAATTTATACCATATGTTGGCAAAAAAAAACTTCCTTTTCTTATCATTGGCAGCTACTTTCCAGAACTAGGCACAATATAGAAAACGTCACAAAGAAAATATTGAATAAAATCTGCGGAAAAAAGTGTAAACCTAAAACGACGACTGAAAGAAAATGTGCATGCAATATCCTTGACCAGCAGTTAGTACCTTGTTATATATCTAGTGTTCTAAAAAGAGTGATATTAAATTAGAACAGATCTGTAAAATTGACAAGGTTCTGAAGAAATATATAAGCATTGTTGTTTTGGACCTGCATTAGGATGTTCATTTCTTGATATATTGTTGCTACTTATTCCATAATGAGGGTGTTCTTGAAATTCTGCAGTACATCGCAAACAAAAATATTTTGCTACAGCCCTAATATAAGCAAGTGAAATTACTCCAGAGTTGTCCTTGAACGGAATTGGAAACACATTAGAGTATCAATAAGCCACAGAGCTTTGTCATCTTGGTGGATTTATCATAATTCCATCAAGACATCAAGCACATCACTTGGAATGAATTGATTTGATATTGTTGTAATTATTAGGGTTGTGAAGAGAAATTCCTATTACATACTGAAAGAGGTATAGAGAGTCATATATATAGACTCGTCTCACGGTACGGGGTACCAGAGACACAATATAACATAAGCTAGACCAACGCTAATGGGCTTAAGTAACGTCAGCCCATTTAGCTATTGCATAATTATTGTTGTGAGAATTTATCAGGGATCTATGTGTAAAGTGGGTGAAGTCTCTTGTATATTAGTATACACCCGACCGTGAAAGAGGGTTGAGGGTTTTTTTCTTCTCCATTTTCATGGTATCAGAGCCTTGGGTAAGACCTAGTCAGTCTATAGCAAGGTGGGCATCTAGTGGCAGTCCAGCCATCTCCACCGTGTTTCCATTTGTTTGCTGGAACGCTCATCTCTAGTCCGTGCTACAGTGAATTATTGTAGAACGGCGGCTGTGCTAGGAGTTATGGCTCTCTCATCATCAGATTTTTGGTCAAGGCAACTCTTCGGTTGGGTTCACCTCATCCCTAGCAGCCTTCTTGAAGGGAGAAAGAAGGATTTTAGCCTTCATAAGTGTGATCCCTAGATTGTTTTTCGGGGGACAGCACACAGCGGTCTTGTGGTCCAATTTTGCTCATCGTCCAGCAGCAACAGGGTGACTTCTCCCTTGTTTTTGGGTCCTTGTGGGGCGCCCCCTACTCCCACAACCATGGAACTAAACTTCGGCGAAGTTAGGCAAAGTTTCGCTGAAACTTCGAACTTCAACCATGGGTGAAGTCAAATTCCCTATACTTCGGGGCGAAGTTTCCCTATTTTCGTCAAAGTTGAATTTTTTATATGTATTTTCTTCCCAACTTCTCTGAAGTTGTCGAAGTTTCCTCGAAGTTGGCGAAGTTGTGGCGAAGTTGGGATGACCCACAACATTAATCCTAACTAGTGCCCTAACGGCCACAAAAGCCACAAGTGTCGCCTCCAACCCTCCTCACAACTTTTAATACTATTGATAGGAAAAGAGTTGTTTTTTCAGTGAGTAAAAAGGTGTACAGGGTACTCTCTTATATAGCTATAGAGAGTTGAGACATACATACAAGCAGGAAATATGGGACTAATACAAAAGAGCAGTATAAGAAAATAACACAGAAAAAAACACAGAACACAGTATTTCTATACTCCCCCTCAAGCTGGAGCGTAGATGTCGAATAAGCCCAGCTTGTCAATCAGAGTCTGGAAGCGAGCTTTAGGTAGAACTTTAGTGAAGATGTCTGCAAGCTGCTTCTCAGTACTGAGATATGGAGTGCAGATGTGTCCAGATAGGACTTTCTCCCGAACAAAATGGCAGTCAACCTCAATATGCTTGGTTCTTTCATGGAAGGTGGGGTTGCTTGCAATGAAAATGGACGCCTTATTGTCGCAGAACATAGGAATAGGGCTAGAAGATGTGATATCAAATTCGTTCAAAAGGCCACGAACCCACAGGAGCTCACATGCAGTATGAGCCATAGCTTTATATTCTGCCTCTGCACTTGACCGGGCAACAACTGTCTGCTTTTTGCTGCGCCAAGTAACCAGATTTCCTCCCACAAAAGTGCAATATCCAGATGTAGATTTTTTGTTAGATCGACTTCCTGCATAGTCAGAATCAGAAAAACCAGATAAATTGCAGTGGCCATGCTTTTTGTACAGAAGACCTTTCCCTAGAGAACTTTTGAGATATCATAAGATGTGACAGATAGCATCCCAGTGGCATTGTCGGGGTTTATCAAGATACCGGCTTATGAATCCTACAGCAGCTGCCAGATCAGCTCTAGTGACAGTCAAGTAGATAAGCTTGCCAACCAGTCTCCTGAACTGGCGGCGATCAGCATAAGGAGGAGAAGTATCATCATCCCAATCCATATTGGGATCCAAAGGAGTGTTGGCTGGCTTGCAGCCCAGCATACCAGTCTCTTGTAAGAGATCAAGAACATATTTTCTCTGTGACAAGCATAGTCCTACAGAAGATCTAGCAACCTCAATACCTAGAAAATATCGTAGTTTCCCTAGGTCTTTGGTGATGAAGTGTTGTGCTAAATACTTTTTGGTTGCCTGTATCCCTACATTGTCACTGCCAGATAAGACAATATCATCAACATATACAATAAGTATGACAAGTCCTGCTGCAGTTTTACGAATAAATACAGAATGATCAGATTGTGAACGCCGAAATCCAAAGGTAATCAAGATCTAACTGAGCTTGTCAAACCATGCTCGTGGACTTTGTTTCAGACCATATATCGCCTTTCTGAGTTTGCAGATCTTAGAAGCAGACTCCCCCTGAGCAACAAAACCCGGAGGTTGCTCCATGTAGACCTCCTCCTGTAGATCGTCATATAGAAAAGCATTTTTGACATCAAGTTGAAACAAAGGCCAGTCTTTATTCACAGCAACAGATATCAGAATACGGACAGAATTTAAGCGGGCAACAGGAGAAAATGTTTCAAAATAATCAACCCCATATGTTTGAGTATATCCTTTTGCAACTAATCTGGCCTTCAGGCGTTCAATGGTACCATCCGGTTGATATTTAATAGTAAAAATCTAGCGGCATCCAACAATTTGGCACGAAGGAGGATGATCAACCAGATCCCAAGTCTGTTGATCACAAAGTACATGCATTTCTTGCTCCATAGCATGTTTCCAGGCAGGATGGCAAAGTGCCTCTTTAGCTGATTTAGTAATTGTCACAGCAGACAAAGCAGAAGTAAAACAAGCAAAGCTACCACATAGATTGCCAGATGAACAGAAATTACTGATAGGATGTTGAGTACGGGAGCGAACGCCTTTCCGTAAACTGATAGGAAGATCCAGGTCAGAAAATACCTCAGTGGATGGTGGATCAACCGCAAACGCAGGATTTGGTTCGGCCGGGGCTTCAGAAGCATTAACGTTCTTTGACCTGCATCGATAGACTTGCAATGGACGTTCTTGAGGCATATCATGAGCCGGAGGTTCTTCAACAACTAAAGGTAACGGTGTGGTAGCCATAATGTCATCCGACAATTTTGCATCAGACATAGAAAAATTAGGCATATGCTCAAAAAAGGTCACATCCGCACTAACCAACCACTGTTTTTTTATAGGATCAAAACAGCGGTAACCTTTCTGAGTACGGGAATATCCCAAAAACACACATTTGACCGAGCGAGCATCAAGTTTAGTGAGGCCAGGACGAAGAATTTTCACAAAACAAGTACTCCCAAAAATGCGAGGAGGCAAGAAAATAAGGGTTTATCAGGAAACAAAATGGTGTAGGGGACCTGATTTTTCAGAACAGAAGAAGGCATGTGATTGATAAGATAGCATGCTGTAGAGACAGCTTCAAGCCAGAAGTGTTGGGGTACTTTATAGTGTAGAAGAAGGGTGCGAGCAACCTCAAGAAGATGGCGGTTTTTTCTTTCAGCAACGCCATTTTGTTGAGGAGTGTAAGGGCAAGAAGTCTGATGTATGGTTCCACGGGCAGCACAAAAAGATGTAACAGATTGTTGCATGAATTCCAGAGCATTATCAGTACGAAAATTTTTAATAGGTCGATTAAATTGAGTGTGAATTTCAGCAAAGAAGGTGTGAATAGTATCTAACACAGTATCCCGACCTTTAAGCAAAAATAACCATGTGGTGCGAGAATAATCATCAATAAAGGTCATAAAATATTTCACACCAGAGTGACTGGATACAGAGCATGGTCCCCAAATATCAGCATGAACCAAGTCAAAGATTTCTTTAGAGGCAATAATTTTCTTAGCTGGAAAAACAGACCGAGTTTGTTTGCCCAAAACACAAGTTTCACAGGAAAAATTATTCTCAGATAAAGTAGGAAATAAATGCTTTAGTTTGGCAGCAGATGGATGACCCAGGTGAAAGTGCCACTGTAATCCTGTTACTGAAGTAGATAGCAGAGCCGCAGCAGTAGGAGGTCCATCCAAATAATACAGCCCATTTGGTCCTTCACGGCCCGAACCAATCCTCGTCTTTGTGCGGAGATCCTTCAAAACACAGCCAGAAGGATCAAATTTAATAGAGCACTTGAGTTGTTTAATCATCTTACTGACTGACAATAAATTAACAGGAAACTTTGGAATATATAAAACAGAATTCAAGTGCAATTTTGGTGAAAGCGGAACCGTGCCAGTGCCATGAACAGCAGTTTTGGATCCATTTGCAACAGTAACAGAAGTTATAGGAGCAGTATTATTGAGACTCGAAAAAAGGTGAAGATCACTAGCCATATGAGTGGAGGCACCTGAGTCAATGCACCACTGCTTGTTACCAGATGATGGAGAGGCAAGCATGGCAGAGGGTCCTGAAGTAGACGAGGATGGCATCTGTGCAAGACGTTCTTGGAACATCTTCTCGAACTTTGAACGTAACCATTCGGTGTTAGCTGGAGCAGTAGGTGTGTCAGCAGTAGAGTCAACAACAGGTTCTGTAGCAGCCTAGTTAGCCCAAGTCGGCTTGTCGTGCTTAATCCAACAACGATCTTCAGTATGATTGTCCCGGCCACACCAGTTGCAATAGTGAGGGCCGGGAGGAGCACCACGTCCAGAAGAGCCACGGCCTCCTGAGGGAGGAGGGCGACCGCCACGGCCACGACTGCGACCACGGCCACGGCCAGAATCAGCAGAGTGAGCAATAAGCGCAGGATGCTCAACCATAGAAGTGGGAGTCATGGACGGCAGACGTTGGACTCTTTTGAGAACATCCCGAAGAGTCGATAGCGGGTCACTTGACAGGATCTGGTCAACCACACCAGAAAAGGAGGCAGGAAGTGCAGCCAAGAACTGCACCAGTTGCAGTTCGTTGCGTTGCTTTTGAGCAATTTTGATGTCCGCCGTCAAGGGGTGGTAGAGTTCAAACTCATTCCACAATGCCGAGCATTAGTTGTAGAAGTCATCAATAGAAGTGTCAGTGGAGAACTCCTTTTTCGCCAAGGTTTTGAAGATTTCAAAAACGCGCTTTGGATTCTCCTGATGGGAATAAACATAGGACAGTTGATCCCACGTAGCCTTCGCATCATGAAGGCAGAGAAGAGATTGGCTAATTCGAGGCTCGGTACTGTTGAGGATCCAAGACATAATGTCGGAATCATCCTTGGACCATTGCGCATAACTTTGTCTGATTTTGTCATCTGAATCAGCAGTAGGAGCAGCAGGAGGCTCAGCTGTAAGATGGTGATACCGGCCTTGTGCTTTGACATATAGCACAAAGGACGCCGACCAGAGATGGTAGTTGGAGCCACCGTCGAGCTTCACTGTGGTGACACAAAGAGATCGGGGAGGCTCAGGTAAAGCCATGGCAGAAGTGGTCGGCGCAGAAGCAGATCAGAGTAGAAACCCACAAAGGGCAGATAACAGCAGCAGAGATCTGACGTGTCAGATCAGAAGACCCGTATTGAGCAGACTATGCATAGAGAAACCTACGCCGTCATGAGGAAAACTCAACGTTCCAACATGAGGCGCAGGCAGAGAGAACGGTGAGACGGAAAGACTCTCAACTTAACCGGCCAGTGGGTGTCCGAACGTAGATCCGAAGAGCACCCGAACGTAGACCGAGATGAGAGGTAAAAACCAGTGACAGTCGGCCGGAAGCGTAGGAACCCGAAGAAGGGAGAAGGTTGTGGGGTGGTGGTTTGTGGAGGAGAGGAGACGGCGAGGGGAGGTGGTGTGGCGGGGAGGGAGGGTGGCGACGTGAGGATAGGTGGAGGAGGAAGGGGCGGCGACGGGAGGCCGGGGGGGAGCAGCGGCGGGTGGAGGGGAAGAGGAGGGTGGCGGAAAGGGAGAGGGGGTAGGGCGGCGCCGGGTGAAGGTGGCGGCGGGCAGTGGCGGAGGAGGGGGGGTTGGCGGCGGGTGGGTGGCGGGGGTGACGGCGGGCTTACGTCATGGGTGGGTTGATGGGTGGGGAAAAGGGTAACCTGCTCTTGATACCATATTGATAGGAAAAGAGTTGTTTTTTCAGTGAGTAAAAAGGTGTACAGGGTACTCTCTTATATAGCTATAGAGAGTTGAGACATACATACAAGCAGGCAATATGGGACTAATACAAAAGAGCAATATAAGAAAATAACACAGAAAAAAACACAGAACACAATATTTCTATAAATACCAACTCCTATGTTTATTGTTGCCACTCTTTCCTAGAGAGGGTCTTGTAACTACTATTTGGTTGTATATTGTATATAATACATATGTTCAACACTGAGAACTGTATTTGTATGTGTATTGCATGTTTGACCATTACAAGCAACACATTGTATTATCAACTTACCTAGGGTTAGAGAGTCCTGAATCAAGGTTTTGTGTTAAATTGACAATTATAAGATAGAGGTGTAGCATAATTAGAAGTTTTCAATGGAAGTTTCTTTCAAATTCACATCATTTTTTTTCAAAAATTTGCATCAAAATTTGTCGCAAGTTTGCGTCTAAACTTCCGCAAAACTTCCTCGAAGTTTCCAGGAACTTCCACTTCCACACCGGGCGAAGTCAACACGAAGTCGAAGTCCTGCACCATGCCCACAACATTGTCCTAGAAGGTCCGGGACAATGAAGCAACCTAAAGAAAACAATAGCTCTCCTTCTCTCTTGCGCCGAAATTACTGTAGCAGCATAGTATAGAACAGCAATTAAGTGCTTTTGGCCCCCACTTAAGCCTCTAGCTATCCCAATCAAGATCTCGGTTGATTTATATTTTCTCAGTCTGAAATCAAGATCTTGCTTCAGCCATTACAACAAAGAAAATTTGATTTTCAAGGCCACAAGATCTGATTTCAAGGTTCTCGGCTTCTACAAAGTGTGCAATATATGTTTTCAAGGTCTTCTAGCCCTTGTTTCGTTTGAGATCGAGATCGAGATTACGAAATCCGGACCGGGTTAGTCGATAGATCCGGATTAGTTTATCTGGATTCGATCCTGTTTTTGTTTGGCAACCCAATCTCATTGCAAGCACTCATTAAATTGGACTGACCTCGTAACTTGTGTTTTTCAGTCTGGTATATAAAACAAACTAACACAAAAGACAGAGCTAAATCCGGACTGAGATCCTGGAATCCTGCCGATAGCAGGACTGACTTGGTCTGGATTAGAGGATTACGGAATCCAAAATGGACCCCGTCAGTCCAGTTTTTGCCAAACAAAATAAGACTAGATCCCGACTGGGTTAGTCGGGATTAGCGTCACGTGGCACAAAAAGACAGCGCCCAATCCGGATTGGATCTCGAACCCCCTATTGTCCCCTAGCTTCCATGAAGTCTCCTTCGGAATCCACGGTTCACCAATTCACTATGTCAAACCAAAATGAATTATATGCATTCCCTGTGAAGTCCACTAAATAAAAGCAGCTATTGATGATACTCTGGAGAATGTTGCATATCAAGCATCCCTGTCTAAAGAAGAATATGCTCATTTAATGTGTTTTCAAGCTTCAAAGCAGGCAATGACTCCAGTCTCCATTGCAAAAGGTCTGATTTGGCTGCATGCATTTCACAGGCGTATGAGGCATTGACGTTCAAGTCAAACTAGGCCCTTGATTCTGGTGCAACTAACCACATCACCGGGGTACCAGAGATGTTCACAACGTACACCCATAAGCCCAAACTACCTGGTGTCACCCTTGCATATGGCTTTATTGCTTCTATTAAGGGAATTGGGATTTGGGACGGTGTCACCAACCCCACATATATCCTTTCCATCGACCTTATTCATTCCCCACTTTCCTTTTAGTTTGTTGTTATTAGTATATACACTTTACTGCTTTTCTATACTTAGTGTATTTTGCTTTATGCTTTTTCTCTTTTTCTATTGTGTACTCTTTATCCCACATGGGTTATCTCTATACCATGTGTACTCTCTTGTCTTATAAAAGAGAGCCCCCTGTACTCTGTTTAATCATCCAATAATAAGCAATCTCGTTGTCGACTTCTAGATGGTATCAGAGCGGGCCGATCCACCTTAAACCTAATCCCTCTCTCACCCCAACCCTAGCCGCCATCTTCTCCACCAACCCTAGCCGCCACCACCCCCCCTCTCTTTTTTTCCGCCGCCGCTACAGTACTGCCGCTACAGTATCGCTGCTACAGTACCGCCGTCCACCCCTCCAATCTCTCCACCAACCTCCTATCTTCTAGCTACACCCGCTTTTGTGGCCTAATCTATCACAGGCCCCTCCGTCTAGCTCCGTTTCTATTTCTAAAATCTCCGGACAGCCCCGGCGTATTCCAGTTCTGGCACGTTGACGGCGTAAACGGAGTTTCTCTTTCTGCCTGCGCCTCATGGTGGAGTGACTGATCCTCCATGTTGGCGTAGGTCTTTTTATCTCTATCTACTGCCCTACGTGGGTTTTCTAAGATCCATGCGTGGATCTTCTATCTGCTATTACTAGTCCATGCGTTGGACTTCTGCTACTTTCTGCTGCTGTTAACTTCTGCTGCTCTCTGCGCCCGTGCTTCTGCCCCTTCCAATGGCGACACCTGACCTTCCACGCAACTTGTGTGTCACTACTGTGAAGTTGGATAACTCCAACTATCACCTCTGGGCGGCTTCCTTCGAGCTATATGTTAAAGCAGAAGGGCGCTATTCTCATCTGACTACCAAAGGATCGGCGGTCCCCGCTACTAATGCTGATGAAAGGACTAAGCAGGCCTACGATCTTTGGTCCAAGGAGGACTACGGCGTTATGACATGGATGGTCAACAACATCGAGCCCAAGATCAGCCAGTCACTTCTTTGCCTCCAGACTGCGAAGGAAATGTGGGAGCAGCTCTCTCATGTATACTCTCATCAGCAAAATCCTAAGAAGGTTTTTGAGATCTTCAAGCAACTTGCCAAACAGGAATTTTTTGCCACTGATTCTATTGAGGACTACTACACCACCTGTTGTGCTCTCTGGGATGAATTTCAGGTGTATTATCCGCTTTCTGCCGACATCACTGAAGTTCAGCGTCAACGGAACGAACTTAAGCTTGTTCAGTTCCTCGCTGGTTTGCCATCTTCCTTCGCTGGAGTTGTGGATCAGATCCTATCCAGTGATCCTCTGCCTACCCTTCGAGATGTTCTCAAAAGGGTTCAGCGTCTGCCATCAGTTTCGCAGCACCTTTTTGATACTTCTGATGGAGCAGCCCTCGTTGTTCGCACTGGAGATTCCTTCCGTGGTCGTGGACGCGGACGTTCTACTGCACCTGGATGTGGCTCATACTCTGGCGCTGACTCTACTGAGCCTCGTTACTGCACTTTCTGCAAGCGGACAAACCATAATGAAGATCGTTGCTGGATCAAGCATGGCAAGCCAGTCTGGGCGAATCAGGTCACGACGGATCAGACTGAGACTGCTACTACCTCTACTCCGCCCTCTGCTGACTGGATACGGTCTAAATTCAAAAAGTTGCTCCAGACTCGTCTTGCTTCCTCTGCTGAAGCTTCTACTGATGGTAGCACCGACCTCCTGACACAGTCTGGTAAAAACTCATGGGTGATTGATTCTGGTGCGACATCTCATATTTCTGGAAATCCTGCTATATTTTCTAAAACTGCACAATACTTCTATTATACCTCCTGTTACAATGGCTGATTGCTCTAAGACACCTGTTACTGGGATTGGTGATATCTGTACTACTGGTTGCCTGCCTCTGCGGTCTACACTTTATGTTCCTAAGTTTCCTATTAATCTGCTATCTGTAAATAGAACTGTGAAGAGCCTTCATTACTTGATTACGTTTGACCCGGATGGTGTTATTTTTCAGGATCTGCACACGAGGACGAAGATTGGTTCAGGCCATGAGGGACCAGACGGGCTATACTACTTGGACATTCCGAAGACCGCAACATACTTGACATCTTCTGTGACAGGCATCCAGTGGCACTATCGCTTAGGACATCCTTCTGCAGCAAAGCTGAAACAATTATTACCTGATGTATTAGACTCTGTTTTTCATTGTGAGACTTGCCAACTGGGCAAACAAACCCGAGCATCTTTTTCAAAAAAATCATGTATTAGTTCTAAACAGCCATTTGACATTATCCATGCTGATGTTTGGGGACCCTGTTTTGTGCCGAGTACTTCTGGATTTAGATATTTCTTGAGTTTTATTGATGATTTTTCTAGAATCACCTGGTTGTTTTTGCTTAAAGACAGGTTTACCATTCTTGACAGTATCACGGCTTTCTTTGCCGAGATTCGGACCCAGTTTGCTAAACCCATTAAAAAATTTCGCACTGATAATGCCTTAGAATTTGTGCAAGCCTCTGTCAGCAACTTTTGTCGAAACAAGGCACCATACACCAAACTTCCTGTGCTTACACACCACAACAAAATGGAGTCGCTGAACGCAAAAATCGCCATCTTCTTGAAGTTGCCCGCACTTTACTTTTTCATTATCATGTTCCCCAGTGTTTTTGGCCTGAGGCTATCTCTACTGCTTGTTACCTAATTAATCGAATGCCCTCTTCCGTGCTTGGGAATCAAGTTCCATATCAGATTCTGTTTCCGGATGCGCCCCTTTTTACTGTGCCTCCTCGTATCTTTGGGAACACTTGCTTTGTCAAAAACCTTCGTCCCGGTCTCACCAAACTTGGTCCCAGAGCGACTAAGTGTGTCTTCCTAGGGTACTCGCGCACTCAGAAAGGGTACCGTTGCTATGATCATGTGTCAAATAAATGGTTTGTATGTGCTGATGTTGTTTTCTTTGAGCACATGCCCTTTTACTCTTCTGTCGGGTCGACTCTTACATCGGATTTATTACTGGATACACCTTTACCTGTCATGGATGATACCGCTGATATTACTGATATTGTTGATACTACTTCTACTGAAAAGCCGCCTCTAAAAGTATATCAAAGAAGACAGAAGACAGCAACTCCCTCTGTGGCCCCTCCAACGTCTTCATCCTCCATGCCAGATCAAACACCACCGTAGGTATTCTCTGATCTTGATGTTCCTATCAGCTTGAGGAAAGGAACTAGAACTTGCACTAAACATCCTATTGGAAATTTCTATACTACTGATCATCTGGGGACTAATTTTGCTAACTTTACTGCTGCTCTTTCTGCTATATCTATTCCTAAAAATGCTTCTCAGGCTCTTAAACAACCTGCTTGGCGTCAAGCTATGGAAGCTGAAATGCGGGCTCTTACTTAACGCAACACATGGCAGCTAGTTGATCCTCCTGCAGATTGTTCCCCCGTTGGTTTTCGCTGGGTGTTTACTGTCAAATATCAACCGGATGGCACGGTTGAACGGCTAAAGGCAAGACTCGTTGCTAAAGGCTATACACAAACTTACGGGGTCGATTATTTTGAGACTTTCTCTCCTGTGGCTCGGCTGAACTCTGTACGGATTCTTATTTCTGTTGCTATTAATTTTGATTGGCCCTTGTATCAACTTGATGTGAAGAATGCTTTTCTGTATGGGGATCTACATGAGGAGGTCTACATGGAACAACCCCCGTGATTTGTGCTTCAAGGGGAGTCCTCTAAAGTCTGCAGGCTGAGGAAGGCGATTTATGGTTTAAAACAGAGTCCCCGTGCTTCGTTTGATAAACTGAGTACTATTCTTCAGAAATTCTCTTTTAGACGCTCCCAGTCAGATCACTCTGTTTTTGTCAAATATACTACTGTTGGCATTGTTATCCTTATTGTATATGTTGATGATATCATTCTCTCAGGGAGTGATCCTGCAGGCATTTAGGCTACCAAGTGCTATCTGGAGAAACACTTTGTTACCAAAGATCTTGGCTCTCTGCGGTACTTTCTTGGGATTGAAGTTTCTCAGTCCTCTTCTGGTCTTTGTTTGTCTCAACGCAAATATGTTCTGGATCTGCTTTCTGAAACTGGACTTCTAGGTGCTAAGCCTACTAGCACACCTCTGGATCCAAATACTGACTGGGATGATGAGAACTCTCCTGCCTATCCTGACCATCATCAGTACCGACGCATGATTGGTAAGCTTATTTATCTGACCGTAACACGGGCTGATATTACTTCTGCTATCGGGCTTGTTAGTAGATACCTGGATAAACCCCAGCAATGTCATTGGGACGATGTTTGCCACATTCTTAAACATTTGAAGAGCTCTCCTGGGAAAGGCCTGCTATATAGGAAACATGGTCACTGTAAACTCCTTGGTTATTCTGATCATGACTATGCTGGGAGCAAGCTCGACCGACGCTCCACTTCTGGCTATTGTACATTTATGGGAGGAAACCGTGTTACTTGGCGAAGCAAGAAACAGACTGTGGTTGCTCGCTCAAGTGCTGAAGCTGAATATCGCGCCACGTCGCATACTACTTGTGAGCTTTTCTAGATTCGAAGCCTACTGAAGGATTTTGGTATTTCTGACTCCTCTCCTATTCCGATGTATTGTGATAACAAAGCTGCTACGTTTATCGCCAGTAATCCCACTTTTCATGAGCGGACTAAACACATTGAGGTGGACTGCCATTTTGTTCGCGAAGCTGTATTATCTGGCCAGATATCCACTCCCTACATCCATACTTCTGATCAGGTGGCTGACATCTTCACAAAGATTCTTCCAAAGACGAGATTTGCTACTATGACATCCAAGCTGGGCATGATTGACATCTACGCTCCAGCTTGAGGGGGAGTATTAGTATATACACTTTACCGCTTTTCTATACTTAGTGTATTTTGCTTTATGTTTTTTCTCTTTTTCTATTGTGTACTCTTTATCCCACATGGGTTATCTCTATACCATGTGTACTCTCTTGTCTTATAAAAGAGAGCCCCCTGTACTCTGTTTAATCATCCAATAATAAGCAATCTCGTTGCCGACTTCTAGAGTTGTCAGTTAGCAAATTAACTCGATCTCTTCAAGCCTTTCTCACTTTCTTACTAGATACTTGTCTTATACAGGACTTGAAAACGGGGAAGACAATTGGTGAAGGATATGAACTGGTTGGACTCTACTACTTGCAACAACTTTCCACAACATGTGTCGTTGCATCTCCTTTGGTGGTGCACAGTCGTCTTGGTCATGCGTCTATAGAAAAGCTCAAGTTTTTGGTTCCAGGTTTGTCCTACCTAGAAAATTTGCAGTGTGAATCATGTCAATCAAGGAAACACACAAGGTCTGTCTTTAGGTCTAGGGATAGTCGCACAAAGTATATCTTTGAGCTGGTACATCTGATATATGGGGCCCAAGTTGTGTTACATATAAACTTGGATTTAGATATTTTGTTATCTTTGTCGATGATTATTCTCGTGCTACACAGCTTTATTTGATGAAGGATCGATCTGAACTTTTGTCCATATTTAAATCCTTTGTGCAGAAATGGAAACCCAATTTAAAAAGAAAATTTGTACTCTTCGTTCTGACAATGCCAAAGAGTACTTCAGTCGTGATTTCATCCATTTCACCTCCACACATGGAATCATTCATCAATCATCTTGCCTGCATACTCAACAACAGAACGGGGTGGCTAAGAGAAAAATTTGTCATATTGTTGAGACTGCTCGCACTCTTCTCCTTCATATGCATGTTCCTAGAGAATTTTGGGGGGACGTAGTTCTCACTTCCACTTACCTCATCAACCGTATGCCATCATCTGTACACCAAAACCGCATACATGTTCAGATCCTTCATCCTATGAAGCCATTGTACAATATTCCCATTTAGAGTGTTTGGATGTGCTTGTTTTGTCCATTGTCTTGGTCCAAGTATAGATAAACTAAGTCCAAAGTCTGTCAAATGTGTTTTCTTAGGTTACTCTTGGGTTCAAAAGGGGTACACGTGCTACAATCCTACTTTACATCGCTTCTTTGTATCTGCAGATGTCACCTTCTTTCAAGACACATCCTATTTTGGATGATAGTTCTTCAGTGACACCAGTCATTGCGGAGGAGCTCTTACCCCTTCTTATCATTGTCAAGTCTTCAGTTATTGAGTCCCCTAACAATGATGGTTCTTGTGATGTTATTCCACATAGCTCTGCTAGACCACCAATCACTCAAGTCTACACTCGTCGTGTAGGTGCAAGTGGACAGTCCAGTTCAGGTACCAATGTAGGTGGAACAGATGTTCCTGCTAGTTTAGCTCCTTCTCCATACGCCTCCTCTTCTGAAGGTCAGGTAGAAACTACTCCACCTGAAGTGCAAGATCTTCCCATTGCCCTGAGCAAGGGTGTTCGGTCTTGCACCCTCAAAAATGTTGCTAACATCATTTCTAATTTTATCTCACATAGCCATCTTTCACCTTCATATTATGCCTTTGTTTCTTCTATATCCTCTGTTTGTATACCTTTGTCTGTTTTACTTGCACTTGATCACCCAGGTTGGCATCATGCTATGGATGAGAAGATGTCATCTCTTTACTAGAACAAGACATGGTCTCTTGTTTCACGTCTGTTAATATATGTCTTTATTTACTGTTCTGCTATTTTACATTTATATATGGACCTCATTGTAAATGTTCTACTAATATAAATATAAGAGTACACACATTGTGTAACCCTAAGCTCTCCATTTCACTTGGTCTTTCTCATAGTACCAGAGCAGGCCTGGATCCGAGAGTCGCCGCTTTTCTCCCTCCCTCCCTTCTCCCTCTCTCTCTTCCCCCCCCCCGCGCGCTCGTGCCGCCTGTCGCCCGCAGCAGCGGCCGGCGCCGGGGCAGCACGCCGTCGGGGCCGTTGAGCCACCGGGGCCACCGTCCCTCCGGGGCAGCCCGCCTCCGGACAAGCCCGTCTGTTGTTGGGCTCCGATCTGCCCGCGGTTGTCCAGTGGCTTGAATCCCTACTGAAGACCACCTTCGGCTCTGTTTTCTACCTGCCTATGTTGGCCGTTTGAGCCACCGGGTTCCTTGCTGCGCTCCGGTGTAGCCCGTATGTGAGAGGTCCATCCGATTTGTAGATTTGTGCCTACTGCTGCCTACCTGAAGATGTAGGCAGCCTTCTACTACCTGTACGTGCCTTCTGCTACCTACATGTCACTCCGGGAGTTGGTCTACTTCTGTCTCATGGCGTCCTCCGGTGAAGATCTGTGTCGTCAAGTCACTACGGTCAAACTTGATGGGCACAACTACCAGCACTGGGTGTGCTCCATGCAAATCTATATTAAATCTTAAGGCAAGATGTCTCACTTGATGCGTGATCCACCTGTTGTACCTGCTGAGACTGTCGACTCCAAAGATGTTAAAGCCTATGATGACTGGGTGAAAGATGACTCTACTGTTATGACATGGATTATGAATAGTAGTGAGACAAAAATTAGTGTCACATTATTATACCTGCAGACAACCAAGCAGATGTGGAATCAGCTTGCTAGCACCTACTCACACAGCCAGAATCCAAAGTAAGTGTTTGATATCAACAAACAGCTCAGTCATCTGCGTTTCTCGGGATCTGACCTTACTGATTATTTCTCTGCCTTCAAGGGACTTTGGGGGGGAATTGGTGGAGGTGTCTACTGATTTGGCTACTATGCAACGTCAACGCCAGGAGTTGCAAGTAGTTCAATTCTTATGTGGCTTACCTGACTCTTATGCTGGGGTTGTGGATCAAATTCTAGCCAGTGATCCACTACCTACTCTACAGAGAGCTTTTCAGCGTCTACAGCGCCTACCTGCATCCTCATCTGAACATCTTCTGGTACTGGTGATTCTACTGCACTTGTTGCGATGTCTGGTCGTGGCTGTGGCCGTGGACGCGGTCGGTCTCACGACACTCCCCCCCTGGTGCTTGAAGGGGGGGGAACCCTTCTGGTCGTGCAGCATCTTCTGGACCTCCTGCTGTTGCACGCCCTCAGACTGGCCAACGGTTTTGCAGCTTCTACGTCCGGTCTAATCATATTGAAGAAAAAGGGTGGAAGAAATATGGCAAACCGGCTTGGGCCAATGCGGCCACTGATGCTACTACCTCTTATGAGATAGCTACCCAGCCTGATGCCTCGAGTACTTCTACTACTGACTTCATTCATGCTGAGGTCGAGCGTCTTCTGCTTGAGCGTACTGGCTCATCTTCGACTGCCACCACCACTGGAGCACATGTTGCGACTTACTCTGGTTGTGATACTGCCTTCCTCACTGCACCATCTTCTAGTACTGGTAATACTAAATGGGTTATTGATTCGGGCGCATCTTCTCATAAATCTGGAAATCGGTCTTTGTTCAGAAATTTATCTATTCCGATTACTCACTCGTCTGTTATGCTTGCTGATGGCTCCAAGTCCACTGTTTCGGGGATTGGAAATATTTTTTCTGAGATCATGTTGAGATCTGCGCTATATGTGCCTCGCTTTCCGCTGAATTTATTATTTGTTAGCAAGATTTTGCGTAGCCTGAACTGTAGCCTGACTTTTGACCTGGTTCATGTGTTTTTCAGGACCTTTGCACGAGGATGAAGATTGGTGGGGGGCATGAAGGTTCTGATGGCTTGTACTACCTAGACAATCTGAAAAAAAGTGAACAATGTGGCTTTGGCTTCTGCGTTATCCTCTTCAGTTTCGGCACTACAGTGGCACTACAGACTTGGGCACCCATCTTCTGAGAAACTGCGAATAGTATCTAATGTAGGGCCACATGTATTTCAGTGTGAATCATGTCAGTTAGGGAAACAGACTAGGGCTGTTTATCCTAAACGTTCTCAGATTAGTAGTACAAATATTTTTGATCTTGTTCATGTTGATGTATGGGGTCCATGTCATGTTCCTAGTCTGTCGGGAAACAAATATTTTATATTGTTTATTGATGATTTTTCTCGGGCCACTTGGTTATTTCTTATGAAAAGACGATCTGAAGTTTTGTCCACAATTAAATTCTTTTTTGCTGAGGTGAAAACACAGTACTCTATGCCTGTTAAAGTTTTTAGAACTAATAATGCACTTAAATTTGTTCAGAAAAATGTTGAATTGTTTTGTAAATCTGTTGGCACTATACATCAGACTTCTTGTGCATACACACCTCAGCAGAATGGCATTGCAGAAAGGAAGAATAGACACTTACTAGAGGTTGCTAGAACCATTATGTTGCATTCTAATGTACCTCGGTTATTGTGGCCTGAAGCTATTTTGACTGCATGTTTCTTAATAAATAGAATGCCTTCTTCTGTGATTGGAAATAAGATACCTGTACAAGTTCTGCATCCTGATAAACCCTTGTTTTCTGTACCTCCTCGCATATTTGGCTCTACATGCTTTGTGAAGTTGCTTGGCCCTACTCATGATAAACTATCTCTACGTGCTGAAAAATGTATTTTTCTTGGGGTATTCTCGTACACAGAAAGGATATAGATGCTATAGTCCTACTACAAAAAGATGGTTCACGAGCAGTGATGTTGTCTTTTTTTAGGATACGCCCTACTACTATACTAAAGGAGATACTCTACATTCTGATCTTATTGCTTCTCCACTGCCTATTACTAGTGATTGTGTTTCTGATGCCTCTACTCCGGAACATACGACACCTCCTCTTATTGTTTATCAGCGTAGGAACAGATCTCAACCGGCACAAGAACCCCCCACTCTAAACCAATCGTCTCCTCCCGAAGGTTCTGCATCACCTGAGGTAATTTCTGATCTAGATGTACCTATTGCTCTTAGGAAGGGTACTCGTTCCTGTACTACTCACAATATTGCTAACCATGTATCTACTGCACATTTAAGTGTTCATGCTAGCAACTTTGTCACTACTTTATCTGCTATTGCCATTCCAAAGACTGTACATGATACCTTGCAAAGTACAGCTTGGACTACTGCCATGAAGGAGATGCTTGCTCTTACTGATAGACACACTTGGGAGTTGGTGGATCCATCTCCTCAATGTAAGCCTGTAGGCTGCAGATGGGTTTATGCTGTCAAATATCAACCTGATGGTACTGTAGAACGTCTGAAGGCACGCCTTGTTGCAAAAGGGTATACACAGACTTATGGTATTGATTACTTTGAGACTTTTTCACCTGTTTTCCGTCTAAATTATGTCAGAGTTCTACTATTTGTTGCTATTAACCTTGACTGGCCTCTATTACAACTAGATGTTAAAAATGCTTTCTTGTATTATGATCTGCAAGAGGAAATCTATATGGAGCAACCTCCTGGGTTTGTTGCTCAGGGGGAGTCACATAAAGTCTGCAGGCTGAAGAAATCTATCTATGGGCTCAAACAGAGTCCTCGTGCTTGGTTTGATAAGTTAAGCAAAATTTTGACTGCCTTTGGTTTTCTGAGATCACAGGTTGATCATTCTGTCTTTACAAAAAAGACTTCTTCTGGCATTGTGATACTTATTGTATATGTTGATGATACATCCTATCTGACAGCGATTCTTTTGCTATTCAGGCCACTAAAGCCCATCTCTTCAAGCACTTTGCTACTAAAGATCTGGGAAAACTACGATATTTTCTGGGCATAGAGGCATCTAGAACTTCTACTGCACTTGTTTTATCTCAAAGGAAATATGTATTGGATCTTTTACAGGAAACTGGAATGCTTGGGGCAAGGCCAGCTGATACTCCTCTAGATCCCAATGTTAATTGGGATGATGATTCTTCTCCGCTGTTTGCTGATAACAAAAAATACAGGAGATTGATTGGTAAGATGATCTATCTGACGGTGACTAGAGCTGACATATTTACTGTTGTGGGACTTCTTAGCAGATACTTGGATAAACTCAGACAGTGTCACTGGGATGCTCTGTGCAATATTCTGTGATATCTAAAGAAGTCACCTGGCAAGGGCCTCCATTCAAGAAAATTGGGCATTGTTCTCTAGAAGGCTATTCTGATTCTGACTATGCAGGAAGCAAGATTGACAGGAAATCCACTTCTGGCTACTGCACATATGTAGGAGGTAATCTAGTCACCTAGAGAAGCAAGAACCAAAATGTTATTGCTAGATCTAGTGCTGAAGCCGAATACAGGGCCATGACCCATACTGCATGTGAACTTCTGTGGGTGCAATCCCTTCTGAAAGACTTTGGTGTTGAGTCTTCTTCTGCTATCCCGATGCACTGTGATAATAAAGTTGTTATTTTTATTGCCAACAATCTTGTATATCATGAGCGCACAAAACATATTGAGTGCTGGCGAAAAAGCACTTATGTTCTCTGGTGGACAAGTTGGGCATGATTGACATCTATGCTCCAACTTGAGGGGGAGTGTTAATATATATGTCTTTATTTACTGTTCTGCTATTTTACATTTATATATGGACCTCATTATAAATGTTCTACTAATATAAATATAAGGGTACACACATTGTGTAACCCTAAGCTCTTGGTCTTTCTCAACGTCCGCATGGCAAGTCTGTTGTTGGATGTCGCTAGGTTTACACTGTCAAAGTGGGTGCAGGTGGTTGTGTTGATCGACTCAAGGTGCGTTTGGTAGCCAAGGGCTACACTCAGGTCTATGGCGAGGATTATTTAGAGCCCTTCTCTCCAGTGGCAAAGATGGCATCTAATCACATTTTCTTGTCTCTAGCTGCTAGTCACTCTTGGCCTCTACACCAACTAGATATTAAAAATGCATTCCTACATGGTTTCTGGACAAGGAGATTTATATGAGCAACCACCTGGGTTTGTTGCTCCGGGGGGGGGGGTCAGATCTAGTGTATCATCTTCACAAGTCTCTCTATGGAATGAAGCAGTCACTGCGTGCTTGGTTTGGTAGATTCAGTAGTACCCATCTGAGTTTGGTCTCCATACATGTACCATGGATCATTCAGTCTTCTACAGACGATAGCGTTCTGGGAGCATTTTCTTGGTGGTATATGTTGATGATATTGTGATTACTGGTGATGACAAGCATGGCATTGCAAAGTTGAAGACCTTACAGAGCCAGTTTCAGACAAAGGACTCAGGCAGTCTTAAATATTTTTGGGAATTGAAGTTGCCAAATCCAAGTCTGGTATATTTATCTCATAAAGGAAGTATGTCATTGATCTTCTCACTGAGATAGGGATGCTTGGGACTAGACTTGTTGACACCCCAATGGATCCTAAAGTCAAATTGTCTATGGAGTAGGGGGGGGTTACTTGATGATCCATGGAGATGTAGAAAACTTGTTGCGAAGTTGATTTATTTGTTTGTTACTCTGCCTGACATTGCTTTTGCTACTAGTGTTGTTAGTCAATTCATGGATAAGCCATGCACAAGTCATATGGCAGTTGTGATGCGCATTCTTAGGTATCTAAGTAGCAAGGCGAGGGGCTTATATATTAGAATCATGGACATCTACATGTACAGGGTTTCTCAGATGTTGATTGGGTTGGATCCAGTGTTGACAAAAGGTCTATTTCTGGCTACTGTGTATTTGTAGGAGGAAACCTAGTATCTTGGAAAAGCAAAAAAGCAAACTATAGTAGACAGGTCTAGTGCAGAGTTGTGGCCTTAGCAACATGGGAGTTGTTATGGATTCGCCACTTGTTAGAGGAGCTTGGCTTTATGCAAAAGGCTCCATTAACTTAAACTGTGACAACCATGTTGTTGTCCACATTGCCCAGAATCCTGTCTTTCATGAGAGAACCAAACATATCAAAGTCGATTGCCATTTTCTACGTGAAAAGATGCAGGAGAAGTCGATTCAATTGTCACCAATCAGATCAAAAGATCAGTTAGCTGATTTGTTTACAAAGTCCCTCAATGGATTTCGTGTCAAATACTTATGTAACAAGTTGGGCACATATGATATATATGCCCAGCTTGAGGGGGAGTGTTGATATGTTTTTATAGGGACCTACTTGTAAATGTGAGAATTTATCAGGGACCTATGTGTAAAGTGGGTGAAGTCTCTTGTATATGAGTATACACCCGACCGTGAAAGAGGGTTGAGGGTTTTTTTCTTCTCCATTTTCAATTGTAAATAACATGAAATAATACTAACACTCCCCCTCAAGCTGGGGAGTACACATCATGCATTCCCAGCTTGCCACACATATAGGAAAAGGATGAAGATGGAAGTAGCTTGGTGAAGATATCAGCACTCTATTCTCCAGTCTTCACATATGGTGCGATGATCTTTTTGGCACGAATTAGATCTCTCACGAAGTGGCAGTCAACCCCAATGTACTTGGTACATTCATTAAAAAGTGGATTATTAGCTATATGGATAGCTATTTGATTGTTACATTTCAGAGTTGTTCGAGATGAGAGAGGAAGACCTAGATTCTTGATGAATCATTGCTATTATGCACGGTGATTAGATGAATAGGCTCCAATAAGAAGCAAAACATAGCTCTCTCATGAAGTGGCAGTTAACCTCAATGTGCTTGGTACGTTCATGAAAAATTGGATTAATAGCTATGTGAATAGCTATTTGATTGTCACATTTTAGAGTTGTTGGAGATGAGAGAGGGAAACCTAGTTCTTGACGAATCACTGCTATAATGCCAGTAAGTAGCCAAACATAGCACTACCACAGTTAAGATGCATTGTGATAGGATTTAGGAGAAAGTCCCTGACTTAGAAGGACTCACCCAAACACTTGGGGAAGATACAATGAGTGGTAGAGGACCCAATGGTCTTACAAACTTTCGTTGATTACTACAGATGAAGTTGGCACCAGTGTTTTGAAAAGTGGCCTAGGCGCCTGCCTGAGCGGCCAAGAGGCCCACTGCCTGGTTCAGGCTTTGAGCGGCCTCTCAAGCGGCATCCCATTAAGCAGCCGCCTAAGACCCGCCTAGCCCGCCTGGGTGGCTGCTGTAGGGGGGGGGGGGGGCGGCGGCGGGTGGAGGAGGGTGGCAGCAGGGGAGGGCGGCGCCTGGGGAAGGTGGCGGTAGAAGGGGGGGGGGGGGGGGGGGGGGTTGGCGGCGGGCGGGTGGGGGTGGGGGGGGGGGGGGGGGGCGATGGGCTTACGTCATGGGTGGGCTTATGGGTGGGGAAAAGGGTAACCTGCTCTTGATATCATATAGATAGGAAAAGAGTTGTTTATTCAGTGAGTAAAAAGGTGTACATGGTACTCTCTTATATAGCTATAGAGAGTTAAGACATACATACAAGCAGGCAATATGGGACTAATACAAAAGAACACAACACAGTAGAAACAGAAAATAACACAGTATTTCTATAAACTATATAAGAATTTAAGTACCTGCTTTTTCAAAAAGCACTCGCCTGATATAGTTGGCGGCGGGCGGGTGGGGGGGGGGGGGGCGATGGACTTACGTCATGGGTGGGGGAGGGTGGGGATGGGCTTACGTCATGGGTGGGCTTAAGACATACATACATTCTTATATAGTTGGCGGCGGGCGGGTGGGGGGGGGCGATGGGCTTACGTCATGGGTGGGCTTATGGGTGGGGAAAAGGGTAACCTGCTCTTGATATCATATAGATAGGAAAAGAGTTGTTTATTCAGTGAGTAAAAAGGTGTACATGGTACTCTCTTATATAGCTATAGAGAGTTAAGACATACATACAAGCAGGCAATATGGGACTAATACAAAAGAACACAACACAGTAGAAACAGAAAATAACACAGTATTTCTATAAACTATATAAGAATTTAAGTACCTGCTTTTTCAAAAAGCACTCGCCTGATCGCCCGCCTGGCGCTAAAGCGGCCACAAGGTGTTGTTCGCACACCTCTCGCTTCCCGCTTTCTAAAACATTGGTTGTCACAGTTAAGGACGGGAAACACCGTTTCATTGGTGAAGGACGAAGACTTAGAGTCTGATAATGTAGACGAAGTCTATTGTCCCCTAGACATATGGAATCTAAGGTGGTTGGTCGTCCTCCTCTAGGAGATGAGGGTGGCTCGACTGGAAATAAGTTTACAGTTAATGTTCCATGAGGGAGAGTTGGCGGCGGCGCTGCTGCTCCCCTTTGGGGGGCAACAGCCTGCTGCCCTCTCCTTGGAGCAGAGGCGGCATCCCTTGGGGGTGGTTGGTGGTGGCTGCCCTTGGAGGGGCGGCAGCTACAATGCCCTGTCCTAGGTGTTTTAGCTACTGATCCTCCTTGGGGGGGGCAGTTGTAGTCCTTAAGATGTAGCGCATGCAGCTTCTTCTGGAAAGGGTGGCAGCTATTTGAAACCATGAGAGAGGTTTTGAAATTCCTCTGATACCATACGATTAATCCAAAGTCTTATTAACTAAAACAAGGATTCCTTTTCAAAAAAAAAAACTAAAACAAGGATACAATGAGTCCTATATATAGAATAGGCTTAAGATAAAATTTACAGGATTATTAACATAAAATAAGCTAGACTTCTACTAATGGAATTAAGCAAGGATAGGCCCATTAGCTCTATTATTAATTGTAGTATTCTAACCATGTGTAAACATTTTTATGCCCATGTTGCATCTAGAGGAGACTATTTGGCATTGACCCATGTTGGTTGGAAAAGTCTGTATCTGGGACCAGCCGCTGGTAAGGTATTTGATAAATCAAATTCCAAATATGTTGAATTAATCGACTAGTATGTGGTGTAAATATTGTAAAGAATAATGTTTTGAATTTTGGTAATGATAAAAAAAAATCATCTTTATCTGTTTTGAGTTTTTTTAAAACGGAGAAACCAGTAACATATAATGATATACATATGTGTATTCACATAATTCAAAGATTCACGAAATTAGAAACTTTATAACATTTGAGCAGCTTGTTAAAGTTTCCTCTTACTTTGTTACTTGGTTGAAAGACTAACCAATCAAAAAACATGAGCAGCTCTTAGCTATGAACTATTATGAAAACAAGGATACACACGTCGGGTGATGAGTAATGAGAATGTAACTGCTCGGGATTTCGTCTAGAATGGACATGATGGTAAAATCAGGATATATATATAGAAAGAGAGAGATTATATATATAGAGAGAGGGGGGGGGGGGGGGCAGAGAAATAGAGAGAGAGTCGGGCTAGGATGTACTAGAGTGTACATATCGCACCATACATCCGAGTTGTCTTTGCATATAACTACTGATATTCATTTGTTATAATAATTATAGCTACACATAAAATTTGAGCTGATTTGGATGCTTCTAAGTTACTCATTCAAGGACAACAAACTTGATGTACAAAACTGATTTCCAATGCATCATTTTTATTGTCTTCATATGCATTACCTATACTATAAGTGTCCGGACGAGCTTAAATTTGATATATAGCCTATTCATAACATATTTAAGAAGATCAACGGCTTTGATTTTCAAACTAATCGTTGCACGATGGAAAATGACTGAGGTGTATAGCATCTCTGATACACTCCAGTGTATTATATTTATATATATATATATATATGACCACAACAATCCAGATAACTATAAAAGTTTCCCTCTCTTAGATCATTGCCAACTAAACCAAGTCTAAAAATATGACAGAAGCAACAAAGTCTGTCTAGTTTCAAAGCTCAAATCCATGCCAATCCAGCTAAATGACGTGTTTGTTTGTGGCATACCCTTAGGTTTCACTGGATACAAATGGTCCAAATTAGATTCTGATAGTGTTACTGAATATGGATCTGCAAACCTATGTCAGACATCCAAATTAGGACTTGAAAATGTCAATAAATCAAATACTGGGTATGAAGGAAACGGAAGAGAAGAAGAGAAAAAAGAACTATTGAAGGAGAGAGAGAGCGTGGAATATATTAGAAACGCATCAAACTACCTTTTTATTGAACCATTTTTGGTCGAAACCATCTTGTTCAAAGGTTATGAGGACAAAATCAAATTCCACGTCGTATCCATTTCCTATTGTTGTTGAGTATGGTAATGTGTTTATCTTCATTTATGTCAACATTCCGTCGAATGAAAGAAAAACAAACAAAGTAAAATGCAGTTTTCCCATATTCAACCTGTTTTTGCACCAGTATAACCTTTCCATATAATTTGCTCTCATCAAGAATGAATATCTCAACGGGGAAGAAACATGATGCGGTGCTATAATTTACTACTTATTGGAGGCATCTTCGTCAGTCAAAGTTGAGAGGGAGGAAGATCGGGCAACCCAAGCAATTGGTTTGGCGATTAAAGTCCAAATGGAAACGGAGCAAGTACTGTGCAAGAAAGAAATGCAGCCAGCAGTCAATAGGAAGCAGCATATCGTACTGACCGGGGTTATCGCTGGCGTTAGCTCGGAGCAGGGGCAAGACGCGTCCGGTCACCCTTTTCACTGAAGCACTGGCCGAACGTCCGATAAGCAATGGGTGAAAGGGGAGGGGACGCGACAGAGGCCGGGCAGGGGAAGCGCGGTTAGCGATCGAGAACATGCGGGGGCGGAGAGGACGAGCTCGGGCAGAGCCAGGCAGGGAGTTCAGGCACGTCGCCGCCGATGCTGCCATCCTTGCTCACGAGCTCCAGCGACGGCCCGTGCAAGGGGTATTGCTTGGCTAACTTGCTAATGGACAACTGGTGGCAGTGGTGTAGGCTGGGGGAGGGCGGGAAATGTGGTGTAGATAAGGAGGGATACAACATGTGGAGGAAAAACTGGAGCGATGGGTGTGTCGAAATCCAACAGGACGGGCGACTCCTCCGAATCACTAACGAGGTTCAGGAAATCTAGTTCCCCCGTCGGGCCCGTCCACATACTGCACGGTCGGGCTTTTTCGTGATGGAAGCTTTTCGAACCAGAATCTAGTTAGTTCCAGCGTATAGCGGGTGTAGAGATTTAGGCTGTATTTGGTATACGGCCGTAATAGGTTTACTTACCATGTGTATAAGATAATTGTTGTTTGGAGCAACGACAATTTGTTGGCAAGATATTTATCGTTTAGTAAACGTGTATGTAATCTTTTGTTATTTAGATAAGGTTTATTATGGCATATACATAAATAACATGTATATATTGAGCAATCGGCTAGAGGGGTATTGTGAAAAATACACATCCACGACAAACAAACGTATTTCCTGCCGCAAAGATTTCGAGCAGAAGACTATTAAGAAGATTTCCGGTCGACTTGTTCCTACGGCAACTTATTTATCTTTTAGTTGCATAACAAACACAAGTTAAAACAGTCAATCATGTTTGACTGGGATGTCGTCGTTAGGACGGCACAACAAATGCAGCCTTAGTTGTAACCCATTCAATAAATCGTTATCTTTTTTTGATAAAAATGTTCATTTGGCATTAATAAAGACATCATCATATAGAATGCTAGCCGAAATACAAATATATTACTAATCTAATGTACGGATCGTAGAATCATAGAACACTAGTAGTGTCTTAGATTCTTGGATCAAAATATTGTCTCCGTAGAGAATAAAAGGTGTCACTCGGTCATCATTTGTATCATCCAAAACTTGCTCAAGAGTGTATGTCCTCTGTGTCACCACAACGTCTCTAAAGTTAATAGGAGCTTATTTATTGTCCTTTATAAAAACTTCTCATCCACTTTCATATGCATAGTAAAAGTATAAGATATTTTTCATGGATGTCTTTGTAGGTCGCGCCTATTGTTATTGAATTTGCAGCTATTTCTTTATATCCATATATTCCTTATGATAGATGCAATGAGTGTATATGTCTGATAAGTGTCATAATATTTTGGTTTGGCATAGTAAAACGTCTTTTTTATATTTGTTTTGCCTACATATTGAACGGAAGTGTCAGTGATGTAGTGTTTTCTGAGAATGGTGGATATAGGACATGTGAAAAGGAGATGTTGTGTAGTTTTTTCATGTTGGATGCACAGAGAACAAATGAGTCACCTCGGGAACCCCTCTTTTGTGCATATTGTGGTCAATAAGAATTTTGTCATACCATATAAGTCATATGAGAATCTGCTTTTTAGTGGACATGTGACTTTCCATATAGATGAGGATGGACAGTTGTGTCCTTGTGTGTGTATAAAAGGTATGCTTGTTTAGGAGTGCACTTAATGCGGCATTTCCATGTGATGTGGATGTTCATATATATTTCTAGTTGTATATTGATGTCTGACTGCATCTCCTGGTGGAAAGTGCTAGTGAGAGTTATTTGAGAGAATATTTTTTGATTTGTTCATAATTGTTGCAGTGCCTTGATTGTGCTCAATTGGTATAAATTGTGTGGTATATTGATGTTGAGGTCTTGATGTTTGATGATGAGCCCAAGGAACAAAGGGTGTATCTAGAACTTGATGTTATTTGAGTAGTGGGTGGAGTGTCGATACTATGTCTGATGATGTATAGATGATGATTAATGTGTCTCCATACAGGGGAGATATCTTCGAGTTTGGCCTGTCGCCATGGTTATGTTTTGTGATAGTATTAATTAATCACATGGTGGTAGACGGTATTCCCATTGGTGTATGGAAGGGTATGGGAGAAAAAGGAGTTATGTGGTTAACAAAGTTCTTTTACAAGATGATGAAGACTAGTAAGATGTCAGATGAGTGGAGAAATAGTACTATAGTCCTCATCTACAAGAACAAAGGTGATGTCCAGAGCTACACAAACTATAGAGGTATCAAGTTGATGAGTCAGACAATGAAGCTTTAGGAGAGGATTATTGAGCATAGACTAAGATCTATAGCGTAGATATCAAACAACCAATTTGGTTTTATGTCTGGAAGATCAACAACATATGTTATTTTTTTAATAAGGAGGCTTATGGAGAAGTATTGAGAAAACAAAAAAGATCCGCATATGGTGTTTATTGATTTGGAAAAGGCTTATGATTGAGTACCCAGAGAAGTGTTGTGGATGGTTTTGAAGAAAAAGGGTGTCCAATCCAATACATTGACTTGATCAAAGACATGTATGATAGCTCTATTGCAAGTGGGAAGACTCCTGGAGGAGAGACACCAACTTTTCCTATCACAATTGGGGTACACCAAGGATCAACACTCGGCCCATATCTGTTCGTTCTTGTTATGGATGAGTTGACAAAGAATGTTCAGGATGATATTCCTTGGTGTATGTTATTTGATGATGATATTGTTTTGATTAACATAACTAAAGATGGGTTGAATGATAAAGTTGAACATTGGAGAAAGGCATTGGAATAAAATGGATTGATGATTAGTTGGAGCAAAACTGAGTATATGCATTGCAATTTCAGCAATCTCATAGTGTGAATGATGGATCCAAGTTGGACGAAGTGATATACCAAAATGTGATAAAATTTGTTACTTGGGTTCTATTATTCAAATAGATGGGGATGTCCAAAGTGACGTTTGTCACATAATCACTACAAGATGGTTGAAATGGAAGAGTGCAACTGGAGTATTATGTGATCGAAAGATCCCTCTCAAGTTAAAAAGTAAGTTTTATAGAACAGCTATACGACCAGCCATGCTCTATGGAAGTGAATATAGGGTGGTAAAGAAACAAGGTCTCAACAAGATGAATGTGGTTGAAATGTGTATGTTGAGATGGATGTGTGGGAAGACTAAAAAAGATCGCTTGAGAAATGACTATATCAGGAAGAAAGTGAGGGTGGCGAGCATTGAGGACAGGTTATGTGAGGGCCGACTAAGATGGTATGGACATGTGCAACGCAGTCCGACTAATGCACCTATACGAAGCAATGCTATTGAGTCTAACATGTTGGCTAAATTGGACATTAGTATAATCCCTTTGTTTTGATGATGACAAACATTTCATTCTTGTCGATCTAACGTGCTACTTGAGTGTTGCAGGAATAAGGTGGATGACAAATATTTGGGAAATCTATATGCTTGAATTGTTGTAATTTCATGAAATGTAATCAATTGTAAAACTTGTACAAATATATAATGTACAAGTACTTAGACATCATGTAAATCAAGCATTAGATCTTCCCTAGCCAATCACTACACTTAGATAGGTCATCCCCTTCAATAGTATCACATATGCACACTCATACATACACTTAGCACTTCATTTTAAACATTGAAACAGGGTCAATCTCGGTCGACAAAATCCTCGACCGAGACACTTTCGGTCGACAAACTTCTCGACCGAGAAAGACCCAAGTAGACGTTAGACACAACAGACAAGGTAGTTGGCAGTTGGAGATGAACGTTGTACATACTTGCTCCAGACAGTCCCTCGGTCGACAAGTCCTCGACCGAGAAGGACTCTCGGTCGACAAATCTTCGACCGAGAAGTGTTCTGTCTACAATTTTCAGAGTTAATTAACTAGTCGTTGCTAAAGCAACTAAAGTGTACCTAACAGCTAGTTAAGCACTTAGAACCCCCTAGAAAGTGTCTAGAACGTCCTTAAGCACTTGTAGGTCATTCCTATAAATAGGACATGCCTTAGGACACCTAAACTCACTCATATACACACTTGTGCTATACTTGAGCTTACACTTGCAATTGGCAATCTGTTTTGAGGAATTGAGCAACACTAGCATTGGCTATTCTTTTCCTTGCTCCAATTTTGTGTCCTATAGGCTAGCATCTCCTATCCACAGCACTTACACTTCCATATACATTGGTTAGGAGATCAAAACGCTTGATATAGGAAATCAAGCCTTGAGCTACAAGTGATATTGTAATTTCTGTTTTTCCTTCTTGTTCCTTTTATCTCTTATATTCTCCTTTCTACTCCTAGGGTTGGAGGTTGCGGATTGGAGAAGGTTCTTCTCAGTGGAGAAGGTAGACTTCGGACTACTTCAAGAAGGTTGTTGCAACGGGAAGCTACTTTAAGAGGAAGGCTACTTCAAGGGGGAGCTTGAAGTTACTTCAAGAAGGCTGCTTCAAGGTTGGTGCAACTACTTCTAGGTGAAGGCTGTCTGAAGGGTTTGGTGAAAGAATTGTAATTTTATGTAAAGTCCTTGCGAGGTAATAAAATTTGATTCTTTTAAAATCCTGGTTGGGTAAGCAACCGGGTAGTGGATTGACTGCCTTAGTATTTACTAAGGTTGGAACCACTCTAAATCCTTGTCCCCTTGTCCAATATTTTTGTGGTTGGTTGTTTGAGTTAAATTACTTTAAAATTATCATAAAACCCTATTCACCCCCCTCTAGTGGTTTTTCAATTGGTATCAGAGCAGGCTTCAAGGAGCTCTAATCGAGTCTTGAAGAATAAAGGGTGGTGGTGCCTACAACTGCAAACAAAGGAGTAGCTTGGACCAACCTAAGTTGCAATTGGTGCTTAGGAACAAGTCATTCAACAAATGGTTGCCCATGGAGAGAAAAGAAGGAAGAGGTGCACACAAATTGTCTTATTGCTACAACAAGTGAAGAAGAAGAAGAGGTTAGCCTTTTTGAGTTACCTAAAGAAGATTTAATTGCTAGTCTTCAAGAAACGCATGAAAATTATATTGAGTGTAAGAAGAAATTAAAGAAATCAAATAAAGAAAATAATGAGTTACATGCTAAACTTCTTGTTCTTACATCTAAAAATGAAGATCTTTAAAAGGTCATTGAAGATCATAATATTAAGTTAAAATCAATAGAAGTAGATTGCAATCTTCTTTCTCTAGAAAAGATAAACTTGCAAACTCAAGTAAATGATCTTAAAAAACAACCCGTTTTGTGTACACATCTAGATTATGATGCTATTGTGAAAGAAATAGATTCCTTGTTATCTAATCTAGATCAAGCAAAGTTAGACATAAATAAAAGAATGGATGAGATTGTTAAGTTGCAACAAAAAATTAATAGTTTGAGTAACAATGATACCCTTAATAAAATTTTAAATAATTCTTATCGTCAAATTAGAAGGAGAGGACTAGGTTACAATCCTAAAGGAAAAGCTTATCAAAACCTAGTTGGAGAAAGACACAAACGCATGAAAATCAATCTATGTATGTACCTAAAGGCAAATATACATATGTACCCAAGAACAACCTAGAACAAAATCATAGAAAGAGATATGAGGTTGATTCTATTTGTTGTCATTATTGTTTGCGTCTTGGACACTACTCTTTTTCATGCCCATACAAGAAAAGGAATGATGATCTAGCTTGGGTTCCTAAAACTTAGAAGCTTGAATTTTACTAGTTGAGATTAGACCTAAACTGATTCTTGATATACAAATGTCAAAATCTCAACACAATTGAGTTTCCACTTTCATATTCTTATTTTACAATTAATGAAAACAGTTTTGAAACAGTACAAAAACTTTCTCGGTCGAGAAACTGTTCGACTGAGAACATTGTAGGTCGAGAAATCGTCGACCGAACAGGTTACTGCTTTCAAATCTGTAATAAATCTGCTGAACCTGTTTTAAATTCATCTAGTTTGCTATAAATTTGTTATTAATGATTGATTTAACATGCAAATCAAGAATGAATCTTGGAGACCAACTTTTCATCAAGATATATTGATCTTTAGCATCATAAATTTTTGAATTAAAGTATAACATTATGAATATGAAATTCATTCAACATATTACAAAAAGTGCTATATGAAGACTGATTTTGAACAAACCTTATTCTTTGATTGAAAACATTTATCAAGCATGTTCATGGTATGTCTTAAATTTGAAAATCCATAAATGAGATTATTTTGGTTTATCCTAAGTATTTCTTGGTCTATCTATATAGGAACTATGTATATTGAAATTTAGTTCACATGATCATTATCATCTTGATCATTGCATTGTGGATATGTTACTACTGTTCTATCATAACTATTATGCCATGATCATTGTGTTTCAGCTCACGTGAAGATGCCATTTTGCATAAATAGTAAACTTTCATGGCACAAATGCATTTTAATTTGAAAATTTGTAGAAATTGCCTCTTGGTTGAAATCAAGTTTGACCAAGGGGCACTATGATCGTAGTCAAGGGCGACCTAAAATAAGCTTGACAAAATGCTTATTTGTACATCATTTTACTGCACTTAATCTTAGTATCTTGATTCAAAAGATATTCATCATATTGAAAACATGATTGTGACCTTAGAATTCTTAAATTATCTTGACTATAAGATTAAGGGGGAGCTCACACAAACAATCTTGATTATAAGATTAAGGATCTTACAAAACTTTGAAGCTTGTTATGACCTTAGTATTTTTAATCTTGGTTATGAAAATAAAGGAATCTACAAATTTCATGAATGTGATATATATCTTGTTCTTAATGGAATTCTCTAAACAAATATGTGCTTAACATCCCGTGCTTTTGGTTAGAGACACCTTTCATAAACTCTAAGCCTAAGGGATTCTCATATCATTTTCAGGGCTTAACATCCCTTGTAAAATGGGTGAGAAATCAATACATAAATGCCATGAACTTAAAAGGAACTCATATCATTTCAAGGCTTAACATCCTTTACAAATGATTGAGAAATACATTATGGCTAAATTCGACAATAAATGGCTTACATTTATATAAATCCCTTGATTTTATTGAATATCTCTTTAAGGGGGAGCAAAGCACAAAATTAAGGGGGAGAACTAAAAAGTCATACTAAATGATTATCTTGGATATCTTTTTGAAATGACAAAGGGGGAGAAATAATATAAAATCAAACACATAAAATAAAATGAGTTTCATAATATCTCGGCCAGCATTCAATTGCAAAACAAGAATGGTTACAAAAGGTAAATTTCAGGTATGAAACTCACATGATTTATATTTCCTTATTTTATATTTAGGAAATGTTTGTCATCTTCAAAAAGGGGGAGATTGTTGGCTAAATTGGACATTAGTATAATCTCTTTGTTTTGATGATGACAAACATTTCATTCTTGTCAATCTAACGTGCTACTTGAGTGTTGCAGTAATAAGGTGGATGACAAATATTTGGGAAATCTATATGCTTGAATTGTTGTAATTTCATGAAATGTAATCAATACATTGACTTGATCAAAGACATGTATGATAGCTCTATTGCAAATGGGAAGACTCCTGGAGGAGAGACACCAACTTTTCCTATCACAATTGGGGTACACCAAGGATCAACACTCGGCCCATATCTGTTCGTTCTTGTTATGGATGAGTTGACAAAGAATGTTCAGGATGATATTCCTTGGTGTATGTTATTTGATGATGATATTGTTTTGATTAACATAACTAAAGATGGGTTGAATGATAAAGTTGAACGTTGGAGAAAGGCATTGGAATAAAATGGATTGATGATTAGTTGGAGAAAAACTGAGTATATGCATTGCAATTTCAGCAATCTCATAGTGTGAATGATGGATCCAAGTTGGACGAAGTGATATACCAAAATGTGATAAAATTTGTTACTTGGGTTCTATTATTCAAATAGATGGGGATGTCCAAAGTGACGTTTGTCACATAATCACTACATGATGGTTGAAATGGAGGAGTGCAACTGGAGTATTATGTGATCAAAAGATCCCTCTCAAGTTAAAAAGTAAGTTTTATAGAACAGCTATACGACCAGCCATGCTCTATGGAAGTGAATATTGGGTGGTGAAGAAACAAGGTCTCAACAAGATGAATATGGTTGAAATGTGTATGCTGAGATGGATGTGTGGGAAGACTAAAAAAGATCGCTTGAGAAATGACTATATCAGGAAGAAAGTGAGGGTGGAGAGCATTGAGGACAGGTTATGTGAGGGCCGACTAAGATGGTATGGACATGTGCAACGCAGTCCAACTAATGCACCTATACGAAGCAATGCTATTGAGTCTAACATGTTGGCTAAATTGGACATTAGTATAATCCCTTTGTTTTGATGATTCCAAACATTTCATTCTTGTCGATCTAACGTGCTACTTGAGTGTTGCAGGAATAAGGTGGATGACAAATATTTGGTAAATCTATATGCTTGAATTGTTGTAATTTCATGAAATATAATCAATTGTAAAACTTGTACAAATATATAATGTACAAGTACTTAGACATCATGTAAATCAAGTGTTAGATCTTCCCTAGCCAATCACTACACTTAGATAGGTCATCCCCTTCAATAGTATCACATATGCACACTCATACATACACTTAGCACTTCATTTTAAACATTGAAACAGGGTCAATCTCGGTCGACAAAATCCTCGACCGAGACACTCTCGGTCGACAAACTTCTCGACCGAGAAAGACCCAAGTAGCCGTTAGACACAACAGACAAGGTAGTTGGCAGTTGGAGATGAATGTTGCACATACTTGCTCCAGACAGTCCCTCGGTCGACAAGTCCTCGACCGAGAAGGACTCTCGGTCGACAAATCTTCGACCGAGAAGTGTTCTGTCTATAATTTTTAGAGTTAATTAACTAGTCGTTGCTAAAGCAACTAAAGTGTACCTAACGGCTAGTTAAGCACTTAGAACCCCCTAGAAAGTGTCTAGAACGTCCTTAAGCACTTGTAGGTCATTCCTATAAATAGGACATGCCTTAGGATACCTAAACTCACTAATATACACACTTGTGCTATACTTGAGCTTACACTTGCAATTGGCAATCTGTTTTGAGGAATTGAGCAACACTAGCATTGGCTATTCTTTTCCTTGCTCCAATTTCGTGTCCTATAGGCTAGCATCTCCTATCCACAACACTTACACTTACATATACATTGGTTAGGAGATCAAAACGCTTGATATAGGAAATCAAGCCTTGAGCTACAAGTGGTATTGTAATTTCTATTTTTCCTTCTTGTTCCTTTTATCTCTTGTATTCTCCTTGCTACTCCTAGGGTTGGAGGTTGCGGATTGGAGAAGGTTCTTCTCGGTGGAGAAGGTGGACTTCGGACTACTTCAAGAAGGTTGTTGCAACGGGAAGCTACTTCAAGAGGAAGGCTACTTCAAGGGGGAGCTTGAAGTTACTTCAAGAAGGCTGCTTCAAGGTTGGTGCAACTACTTCTAGGTGAAGGCTGTCTGAAGGGTTTGGTGAAAGAATTGTAATTTTATGTAAAGTCCTTGCGAGGTAATAAAATTTGATTCTTTCAAAATCCCAGTTGGGTAAGCAACCTGGTAGTGGATTGACTGCCTTAGTATTTGCTAAGGTTGGAACCACTCTAAATCCTTGTCCCCTTGTCCAATATTTTTGTGGTTGGTTGTTTGAGTTAAATTACTTTAAAATTATCATAAAACCCTATTCACCCCCCCCCCTCTAGTGGTTTTTCAATTGGTATCAGAGCAGGCTTCAAGGAGCTCTAATTGAGTCTTGAAGAATGAAGGGTGGTGGTGCCTACAACTGCAAACAAAGGAGTAGCTTGGACCAACCTAAGTTGCAATTGGTGCTTAGGAACAAGTCACTCAACAAATGGTTGCCCATGGAGAGAAAAGAAGGAAGAGGTGCACAAAAATTGTCGTATTGCTACAACAAGTGAAGAAGAAGAAGAGGTTAGCGTTTTTGAGTTACCTAAAGAAGATTTAATTCCTAGTCTTCAAGAAATGCATGAAAATTATATTGAGTGTAAGAAGAAATTAAAGAAATCAAATAAAAAAAATAATGAGTTATATGCTAAACTTCTTGTTCTTACATCTAAAAATGAAGATCTTTAAAAGGTCATTGAAGATCATAATATTAAGTTAAAATCAATAGAAGTAGATTGCAATCTTCTTTCTCTAGAAAAGATAAATTTGCAAACTCAAGTAAATGATCTTAAAAAAAAACCCGTTTTGTGTACACATCTAGATTATGATGCTATTGTGAAAGAAAGAGATTCCTTGTTATCTAATCTAGATCAAGCAAAGTTAGACATAAATAAAAGAATGGATGAGATTGTTATGTTGCAACAAAAAATTAATAGTTTGAGTAACAATGATACCCTTGATAAAAATTTAAATAATTCTTATCGTCAAATTGGAAGGAGAGGACTAGGTTACAATCCTAAAGGAAAATCTTATCAAAAACCTTGTTGGAGAAAGACACAAACGCATGAAAATCAATCTATGTATGTACCTAAAGGCAAATATACATATGTACCCAAGAACAACCTAGAACAAAATCATAGAAAGAGATATGAGGTTGATTCTATTTGTTGTCATTATTGTTTGCGTCTTGGACACTACTCTTTTTCATGCCCATACAAAAAAAGGAATGATGATCTAGCTTGGGTTCCTAAAACTTAGAAGCTTGAATTTTACTAGTTGAGATTAGACCTAAACTGATTCTTGATATACAAATGTCAATATCTCAACACAATTGAGTTTCCACTTTCATATTCTTATTTTACAATTAATGAAAACAGTTCTGAAACAGTACAGAAACTTTCTCGGTCGAGAAACTGTTCGACTAAGAACATTGTAGGTCGAGAAATCGTCGACCGAACAGGTTACTGCTTTCAAATCTGCAATAAATCTGCTGAACCTGTTTTAAATTCATCTAGTTTGCTATAAATTTGTTATTAATGATTGATTTAACATGCAAATCAAGAATGAATCTTGGAGACCATATTTTCATTAAGATATATTGATCTTTAGCATCATAAATTTTTGAATTAAAGTATAACATTATGAATATGAAATTCATTCAACATATTACAAAAAGTGCTATATGAAGACTGATTTTGAACAAACCTTATTCTTTTATTGAAAACATTTATCAAGAATGTTCATGGTATGTCTTAAATTTGAAAATCCATAAATGAGATTATTTTGGTTTATCCTAAGTATTTCTTGGTCTATCTATATAGGAACTATGTATATTGAAATTTAGTTCACATGATCATTATCATCTTGATCATTGCATTGTGGCTATGTTACTACTGTTCTATCATAACTATTATGCCATGATCATTGTGTTTCAGCTCATGTGAAGATGCCATTTTGCATAAATAGTAAAATTTCATGGCACAAATGCATTTTAATTTGAAAATTTGCAGAAATTGCCTCTTGGTTGAAATCAAGTTTGACCAAAGGGCACTATGATCGTAGTCAAGGGCGACCTAAAATAAGCTTGACAAAATGCTTATTTGTACATCATTTTACTGCACTTAATCTTAGTATCTTGATTCAAAAGATATTCATCATATTGAAAACATGATTGTGACCTTAGAATTCTTAAATTATCTTGACTATAAGATTAAGGGGGAGCTCACACAAACTATCTTGATTATAAGATTAAGGAGCTTACAAAACTTTGAAGCTTGTTATGACCTTAGTATTTTTAATCTTGGTTATGAAAATAAAGGAATCTACAAATTTCATGAATGTGATATATATCTTGTTCTTAATGGAATTCTCTAAACAAATATGGGCTTAACATCCCGTTCTTTTGGTTAGAGACACCTTTCACAAACTCTAAGCCTAAGGGATTCTCATATCATTTTCAGGGCTTAACATCCCTTGTAAAATGGGTGAGAAATCAATACATAAATGCCATGAACTTAAAAGGAACTCATATCATTTCAAGGCTTAACATCCTTTGCAAATGATTGAGAAATACATTATGGCTAAATTCGACAATAAATGGCTTACATTTATATAAATCCCTTGATTTTAATTGAATATCTCTTTAAGGGGGAGCAAAGCACAAAATTAAGGGGGAGAATTAAAAAGGCATACTAAATGATTATCTTGGATATCTTTTTGAAATGACAAAGGGGGAGAAATAATATAAAATCAAACACATAAAATAAAATGAGTTTTATAATATCTCGGCCAGCATTCACTTGCAAAACAAGAATGGCTACAAAAGGTAAATTTCAGGTATGAAACTCACATGATTTATATTTCCTTATTTTATATTTAGGAAATGTTTGTCATCTTCAAAAAGGGGGAGATTGTTGGCTAAATTGGACATTAGTATAATCTCTTTGTTTTGATGATGATAAAGATTTCATTCTTGTCGATCTAACGTGCTACTTGAGTGTTGCAGCAATAAGGTGGATGACAAATATTTGGGAAATCTATATGCTTGAATTGTTGTAATTTCATGAAATGTAATCAATTGTAAAACTTGTACAAATATATAATGTACAAGTACTTAGACATCATGTAAATCAAGCGTTAGATCTTCCCTAGCCAATCACTACACTTAGATAGGTCATCCCCTTCAATAGTATCACATATGCACACTCATACATACACTTAGCACTTCATTTTAAACATTGAAACAGGGTTAATCTCGGTCGACAAAATCCTCGACCGAGACACTCTCGGTCGACAAACTTCTCGACCGAGAAAGACCCAAGTAACTGTTAGACACAGCAGACAAGGTAGTTGGCATTTGGAGATAAACGTTGCACATACTTGCTCCAGACAGTCCCTCGGTCAACAAGTCCTCGACCAAGAAGGACTCTCGGTCGACAAATCTTCGACCGAGAAGTGTTCTGTCTGCAATTTTCAGAGTTAATTAACTAGCCGTTGCTAAAGCAACTAAAGTGTACCTAACGGCTAGTTAAGCACTTAGAACCCCCTAGAAAGTGTCTAGAACGTCCTTAAGAACTTGTATGTCATTCCTATAAATAGCACATGCCTTAGGATACCTAAACTCACTAATATACACACTTGTGCTATACTTGAGCTTACACTTGCAATTGGCAATCTGTTTTGAGGAATTGAGCAACACTAGCATTGGCTATTCTTTTCCTTGCTCCAATTTCGTATCCTATAGGATAGCATCTCCTATCCACAACACTTACACTTCCATATACATTGGTTAGGAGATCAAAACGATTGATATAGTAAATCAAGCCTTGAGCTACCAGTGGTATTGTAATTTCTATTTTTCCTTCTTGTTCCTTTTATCTCTTGTATTATCCTTGCTACTCCTAGGGTTGGAAGCTGCGGATTGGAGAAGGTTCTTCTCGGTGGAGAAGGTGGACTTCGGACTACTTCAAGAAGGCTGTTGCAACGGGAAGCTACTTCAAGAGGAAGGCTACTTCAAGGGGGAGCTTGAAGATACTTCAAGAAGGCTGCTTCAAGGTTGGTGCAACTACTTCTAGGTGAAGGTTGTCCGAAGGGTTTGGTGAAAGAATTGTAATTTTATGTAAAGTCCTTGCGAGGTAATAAAATTTGATTCTTTCAAAATCCCGGTTGGGTAAGCAACCGGGTAGTGGATTGACTGCCTTAGTATTTTCTAGGGTTGGAACCACTCTAAATCCTTGTCCCCTTGTCCAATATTTTTGTGGTTGGTTGTTTGAGTTAAATTACTTTAAAATTATCATAAAACCCTATTCACCCCCCTCTAGTGGTTTTTCATAACACAATAAATAGAAAAAGAGGAAGACCTAAATTGTTACACCTCGATCTCACAATTACCATTAATCATGAAATTAGGGTGTAAATTGAGGATTTAACGTAATACAAAGACCACCCTTAACTTTTTCTTCATTTTCAAACTCTTTGTTTTCTCGCATTGAACCACATAAACTAACTTTACAAGAGAATTAAACTTTTATTGCTCTAATGTAATCTCAGCATTAATGATACACATCCATACATTCATTATGTTTCTCACACTTCCATTTACATACGACATGACAATCATTTGCATTCTCTCTTATTAAGGAAACAAGCATACAAAACGTCATTTACAACTCTCTCACATCTATACAAGGACCTAGAGTGACAGGGACCGACTGAACTTAACTATACTCAGACTTAACTCTTGTGGCGGATCTACTCTGATGTAATGACCTTCTTCAATTCCATGTGATTTCCCTAAAAATTTTGAGTAGAGGGGTGAGCCTACTCGCTTAGTGAATGAGTACTTCAAAGAAATAGTCTAAAGCATTGATATAATTACTTATATACTTTTGAGCAATTGATATCAATTATAACAGTAGAAATCTTTAGAGAGTCTAATAATTGACAATCATAAATATGGCAGGATTCTCTAAATATCCATAAGAGTGAATCAATATATGAAATGCTTGATTGATCATAAAGAGAACTAATAATTCAGAAACATACAAAGAATAATTGAATAACTGTACATACTTGTTTGACCTCTCATTCATTTTATTATGCCCTGATCATATGTAGTGTACTCTACATATGAAGACTCGTAGTGCACTACGATCACACCGTACAAGACTTAGAGGACACACACGGGAAATGCTAAGTCTGACTACTCTCCTGGTCTGGAAATGGCTCTCTGGCCTAAACTGGACTCCTCCTCTAACCTAAGCACACAGGCGGAGAGTCAAGCCACCTCTTGGCTTTTCTGTACTCTAGTGCCACCAGGACTTCTGGTTGATGTTGGACACTGCAAATTATAATTTAAGGAGACTTCCACTAGGGCTTCGTCCCCCGTGCCACCTGATAGCACGTTCTGACCCCCATATACTAGATGCTGCCAGGGTTAGGTCATTTCACCCCTAAGGCGTAGACCTCACATAGGGGTTCTACTATGTTTAGGGATCCTAAGTCTATTATTTTATTATTCCTAGAAAGCTCTTTCTACATTGTACCCTTCTCTTACTTTTACTTGACTCTGGTATCTCTATGGTGTCACATCTACTTATTTGAAGTTATAATACAACATGTATATCATTCTAAACTTGGCAGAGCAGTATATTCAAAATACTGTAATATTCAGAGTAATTAACATACTATACATGCAGGCAGACTAAAATTCTTAAATAAATAGATTTCATGTCCACTTGGCACATACACACTAGAATCGTGCATATCAACCCAAATCTTAATTTGTACATCTCATAACTCAATTAAGAGTTAATTACTTATCATGACAAGAATTATTAATAATAACTGAGAACATTGATATCACAATACTTGATTCATTGAACGCCCTACCCTTAGGGTTTCATTTAATCACCACAAATGCTACAAAGAAAGGTGTAATATATCTATCGCGTACTTTTTGAATCTTTAAAACACATGATACCTAGGATCTCAATCACTTATCACATTACTGGGAATTCTCATCCCTTCACATCATTATCATGATTACTAGATCTGGGTATTCAAACCCTTAGATCATCACATAGCATTGTTACCTCTGTAATAGGTAACCATTACCTTTAGGCCCTTAGAACAAGGTATTCATTTCACTGGTTGTACAAGTATTCTCATGGCTCACAAGGCCATCACACATCTTGTCACCTCTCACTAGGCAACAAATTATTCACATGGCTCCCATAAAGATTTCATGCGACATAAACATTCATTGAATAAAGACTACTATTAACAAATCATATAAAATCAATATATGTATGAAACCTTGGAACTGAGTTGAATTTGGGTTTCCATGCCATTCACTAGGATATCATGCATCAATAATAACATTGAATAAATAAAGTCTATCATGTCAAGAAAATCTCTTTAAATAGATTTCACGATATCTATTCGCAAATATACAACTTTCCTCACATCTAGGGTTTCACCCTCTTTACTGAGATATCAAACAAACACTATTCACTTTGAATGATATATAAGATAGTATCTGACATATATGTACTATGAATTTAGATAAATAATCATTTATAACCAAGGGGATCTAGATAAGCAATTTTCTCTATTTACTTATACAACAAATTTCAGTCATAGACAAATTCCCTATATTTCGGTTTACTCTTATAACCTCTGTGAATACTTAGGGAATTCTCATTAGGATGTATTGTATACATTTCTAATATGATTTTATCATCTGAACTTCATCCAAATAGAGGAAGAATCCATTTCATATCATTTTGCAACAACTTAGAACAAATAGACAATTCAGGGTTTGTAGTCACATACTAGCAATTAAAGATTATGGATGAATTAACTAATTTTCGTGCAATATACTATTTAAAGGAAGTTCCCAATCACCATAAGGTGTGAAAACACCTTAAAAACGTATCTCATCCCTGAAAATCTCAATCTCATTTCAAATCCCTAGCAATTCACCCAATTCATCTTCCTTTCAACTTGGAAACCCTAAAAATGAGGGATTATGAAGAAAGAGTGAGAAAAGGGGAAGTTTTGATACCATTTTGGATCAAATCAGAGGAGGGACATAATTTTTACATGTGATAGAAGATTCACCATGAAACTATATCCAAAGAAGTTAAACTTACATGATTTCATCATTCCTCAGACCGCAAAACCCTAGGTCAGCATCTCCATCAATTTCTCCTCTCAAACCCTAACTCTCCCTCTCTCTATCTAGGATTTTGTTTTGCTAGATTGAATCACGAATTATGAGAGATGCTAGTGTGTTATATTGACCATATAGAGAAATTGAGCTGCTTGGGTCAATTGCACATTGACCCCTCACTATACTTTTTCTTATTTCAGCTGAATTTTCTGTCATAAAAATATTACTGTAATTTGTCTACTGATAAAGTATAAATACATCCAAAAATTATTAAAATTTTATATGTATTTTATGATTGAGTTTCAGATCTCTAGTTAAAATTTCAGATCATTTGGAGTTACCAATAAATAAATAAAAATAAAACACTACACTGATGAAAAACACTCTATCAACATTTTGGTCGAAGTATAGTTCGACCGAGAACTACATTCAAAGAACGCTAAAAAAATCTGAATTTTTTCTCCAATATGAACAATTGAGTTATACATATCATATCAAAAATTCAATTAAATAAAAAAATTATAAAATATGAAAAATAATTTACCACACTGCTATCCTGATCAAATCCCTATTCATGTACTATCAAAACCCCAATTTTTTTGCCGATTAGGGTTTACATTTCTCAAACCCTAATTATTCAAACTGAAGTCATAGTTAGAGTTTCTTCTTAGGTTTGAAACATCACAATTGATCTACTGTCATTAATCAAGTCTAAACGATGTTCGATCTAATCAAGCATGTAATCATTCAGGTAAACCCTAGTTTACCAATTAAGCACAAATGTGATCATTACATAAATTAACATGGGATGAGCTTATAAAGATAGGTTTTGAATCTCTACATATCAACCATAATATGTCCCATGATAGAGCTTAATGGAAACAAAGTATCCATGTAGCCAACCCCAACATAGTTCAGACTGAGGCTTAAATGATGATGATGATGGTGGCGGTGGTGGTGGTGGTGGTGGTGGTGGTGGTGGTGGTGATGATGATGATGATGATGATGATTAATTGATCACATGGTGTTTCCAAATGTATGGCTTGTTAGAGCATGTTGCAGTAATTTTGTGAATCATATACAAGGCATGTGTTTTGATATTAATGATTCTCCATACCCCATAACTTTTTGGTGTGTGTATCGTATCCCATTTTAACACATGAATATTACAGCCCATTTGTTTCCAAAGGAAGTCTCTTTTGATACGATTAATGGTCTATAGAATTTTAGTTGGGAGAGTAATTCCATTGAGGAGGTAGGTGGTGAGAGAGGTGAGTGAGTTGTTACAAAGAGTGAGTCTTCTTGTACAATTCGGGCAGAGTGTGCTCCATGAGTGAAGACGTTGGTTAAGCCTGACGATGATGGGATTCCATACAATCTTCGGTATGTTGTATGGGGAAATGGGGAGACCAACATATGTAGACGGGAATGTCTCTATCTTACAGTTGAGAGTCTTGATATCTCTGTAAATCTAGAGTGCTAATATGTGTACTGATAATGAAATATTTTTGGACAGTTGCTTAAGGCTTGAAATGTAGAAGAATAGATCAACAATAGAGATGGTATTGATAAAATTGTAACTCCATGAGATATTAAAATGATAGTAACATCAACATATTGAACAATGTTTTCCTGATAGGAGTTAGCACTGATATGACTCTGTGTTGTGCCCCTAGCTTGATAATCCTAGTGAGGATGGGTGTGACCAAGATATAAAGATAAGGTGATAGCGGATCACCTTGTCTTAATCCATTGGTGCTTTTGAAATATCCAAAAGGTGCATCATTAATGAAAGTAGAGAAGTGACGTGAAAACATAGAATATGATCCATTGTATCCATTTATCTAGAAATTTGTATCCTTTCATGTAGTTGATGAGAAATATCTAGTTTATTTTGTTAGAAGCTTTTTCAAAATAGAGTATGATAGATAATAGAGGAGTGTTTCAAGATTGGAATATTTATGGTTTTGGTAACCATAATATATGCATTTGGAATGTTACAGTTCTACAAGAAAGCACATTTTTGGTGTCTAATGATGTTGTGTAAGGTGTGTTTCATCCTAGAGCTAAGAGTTGTTGTTATGATTTTATATGATGCATTGATGAGACTGATGGGTCTGGATTGTTGGACAATGTTTGGATGTTCAAGTTTTTCTATTAGTGTAATATGTGTTTGGTTCAATACTTCAATTTGGAATGATATATTTTCATGTTTTTGGATGTACTTGAAAAGGTTGTGGAAGTCAGTTTGTATATGATCCCACATGCTATGATAGAAGCCAAGACTAAAACCATCTGTTCCTAGGATTTATCAGCCTCAAAATGGTCAATTTCTCTTTTAATTTTAGATTATGTGAAAGCTACTGTGAGCTGATCTATAATATGGATAGGGCCTAGTTAATCCCAAAGGATATGGAAATGTTTGGATGTGTTGTGTTTGTTTTAAAAAACTTATCAAAATGTTAGACAATATGAGATGTGATTATGTGTTTGTTGGTAGTGTCAAGGCCTAGATATTGAGGTTGTAGACGGAGTTATTTCTTTTATTTTTGACATTTGAAAGAATTTTGTGTTTTGTTTCCTCTTTTAACCATTTGATTTTGTATCTTTGTTTCCATGTTGTTTCATTTTTTAATACAAGTTGATCTACTTTTGATTTCAATGTGAAGATGTGATCCTGATCAACAAGAGGGTCATTGTGTAGAAGGACGAGTTCTACTTCTTTGTCTCTAGAATTTATACTAATGTTATCATAGGTTTTTTATTCCAAAATTTTAAAAATATGCTTGATGTTCTTGATTTTTTTTGTGGATTTATCATCCACGCTCAAGTCCATATTGTAGGGTGGGCCAAGCATGTTGTATTAGATCTTTATATCATGTATGATGTGTCCAAAATCTCTACAAATGAAAAGGTTTTTTCTCCAAAGGCATGTATAAAGTGTTATGGAGGATCGAGAAGTTGTCAGAGATAGGTCAAGAGGTGGCAAAGGCAATGGAAAGAGACTAAAGTTCATTCCATGATTTGGAGAAAAGGAAATGATTGAGTTTGCCCCAATGTTGGCCTCCATTCTGATCGTGTATAATATTTGAGGTTGATAAATCAATGAGCTGGAAATCATTTATGAAACAAGTAAAGGATGAGTTGTGTCTATTATGTATATAAACATATCCTATATTAGGGTTGGTTTGTTCAAATGTATGTTTGGTCATATTGGAATAACCTCCTATCAACTGGGGTTAACCCACAAATATTCGTGCAATATTGTGAAGTTCATCAAGAAGTGTTGTTTAGATGGCTAGGGTCTTGGTAGACACTTGTTAACGACCATGTACACTGATTGACAACATTCTTGATAGAGATAGTGATAGAATAGTTGTGTAAAACTCGGTTCATAAGTAGGAAGTCACTATTGTTCATACTAGTGGCAATACCACATTTTGAAGCCACAAGGGGGAATTTGGATCCATCAGTGATATGTTTACCTCTTGTATATTTTATTTGGAATGGAGATAGGGTTTTTTATTATTGTAACTCCCGGGCCCACTACCCAAGGCTCTAGTAGATTTTCAGGAATGACGACTATCCCCACAGACCACCACTAGCCTTAACTACGTGCTTTGTCCTCACTCATGCGCATGCCAGGGTCAACTTCCCGACAGGTCACCCATCCCAGTACTACTCCAAGATGAGCACGCTTAACTTTGGAGTTCTTAGTGATGGGCTCCCGGAAAAGGAGGTACACCTTGGTGATATGGGTAGTCCAATCATTCCTTTAAGATCATGTTATCTGAGGCCTCAAATCCTGGGATGTTACAATCTCCCCCACTTAGACTCTTGACGTCCTCGTCAAGGCTCAACTATATGGCCTCATAATCTGACCCCATTTCAGTGCAGACCCACAATGTCCCATGGACACCCAGCTCCCGATCACGGAATAATAGCGCAAGGGTGGCTACGTCAACCATGGACAACCCTTTCCTACATGCCTGGACCGCACGACTCAAGACTGGCATGCCATGCCCATGTGGGGCCCACCTACTGGAGGGGTTATGGCTCTGATACCATTTGTAACGTCCGGGCCCACTACCCAAGGCTCTAGTAGATTTTCAGGAATGACGACTATCCCCACAGACTACCACTAGCCTTAACTGTGCGCTTTGTCCTCACTCACGCGCATGCCAGGGTCAACTTCCCGACAGGTCACCCATCTCAATACTACTCCAAGTTGAGCACGCTTAACTTTGGAGTTCTTAGTGATGGGCTCCCGGAAAAGGAGGCGCACCTTGGTGATATGGGTAGTCCAATCATTCCTTTTAAGATCATGTTATCTGAGGCCTCAAATCCTGGGATGTTACAATTATCTTGAAGGGTGATGATATTATTTTTATGGGGGTAGATAGATCTTCTAATCACCCTCCTTTTGTTGGCTCCGGAGGCACCATAAACATTCCAAGACAATGATCATCGCAAGGTATGTACTCTATAAGGATAGACTTTAAATGATGACATCTTGTATCTATTAGGTTGATAGGTTGATGGGTCTGGTGTTCCTCCAACCAATAAAACTTTCTAATTCAGAGAGTGTAAGGTTTGGCTTAAGTATAGAGTAAAATTTTATGTCAAGATTAGAGGTGAATGATGTGAAAAAGTCAATTCCTAGCCATGAAGATAGGTCTTTAATGTTGTCCATATAGTATTCAAGTACCTAAGGTAAACTACAATCATGCTTGCATGATTCATAACCAATAAAAGCATGTAGAGATGTCATAGGACATGATATTGAAGATGACACATATGGTTCATCCGTTGCAAAATAGTTCTTCTTCTTGTATGCCTCAAGAGTAGATATGAGGTATGTAAAGGTTCATATTACATTGGGATCTTTGGAGTTGTTCTTTTTATGAATAGGACCATGAGAGAACTTAAGTTATATGATGATTTCAAAATTTAGCCTATCAAGGATTTCTTTATCTAGGCATGGGTAATGATGTTCTATAGATGTTTTTTGAAAGGAAAGGGGTTGCATGGTTATGCCAAATAGTTGTGTGTCCTTGTTGTTGGGTGTGGGATTGTGGGGTCTTTTGAGGGATTTTGGATTATTTTTTTGTGCTATAGGATGACATCTTGGTTGATAGTATTTTCTTTCCCAAACCACCTACATGTCGTCAGTACGCTTCTGGTTTCCACTTTGTGATATGTTCTTGCTATTGGTGGGGCAAAACCATGAGGTCGGGTGACTAGATAAGTCAGAGAAAGTGGTGGGGGTATTCATCAGGTTTTCTGAGACCAATTTGATGGTGTAAATCAATTCTTCAAAGCTGATAATAAGTGTGGCAAGGAGTTCAATCTCTTGCATCGTCGAGAATACAAAGAAATATTTGATGTAATTTGTAGGTTGGAGGGTATCACGACTAAAAAATTGTAGAGTAGCACCAACGACATGGGATCTAGCCCTAAATATATCAATTTCCCATAAGTGTTTAGAGATGAAGACCCATCCTTATCCATCAATACCCTCATGAGCGGTGTCATAGTCCATCGACCATTTTTTGAGTTGGGCTTGAACAAACCATCACCACATGGAACGGTCATGTTCTATCCATATATATGATCAAGTTTAGTCCCTTAGGGAACACAATAGATAAGATATGAGTTTGACATGATTTTTGGTTTAAGAACAATGTGTCTTGGGATGAGATGTGCTATAGCATAGGGGACATCAAGGATGTTGACAGTATGGTTCAAATGTTGTTATGAATGGCAATAAGAATGCTACGGTTAGTAAATACCTTAGGAGACACATGAAGTTGGTAGGAATATCGATAGGTGACTCTGGTATATAAAAAGGGGGAGGGATAGTCATTTTGGTGTTGTTGGATGTTGATGGGTGAAGTAAAGATTGGTATATGAATAAGGTAGAGTGTCTAATGTGTATAGTGAAGGTGAATTGGTAGGAGGGTTTATATCTTTATGTGGGAAGGAGATGGGTGATGGGACATGTAAGTGGCATAGGGCAGGTGAAGTGGCTTGTTGTACAGTACAATATGGGGGATATTTCGTAAGTCTCATGAATTATCTAGCATTAGGAGAGCATGAAAAAGTATAGTGGGAATAGGAAAGCCAAAGCATTATTAGGTGGGCGAGAAGCGTGTCTACTACAGAGATATTCAAATTGTAATTGTTGAAAGGAATGTTGGATATGTGCATATTTATTGAACCTTATAAGTGTAAGGAATTGTGGAGGTTAAAAACACAAATAGAAATAACATAGACCTCACATTTCCTATAAGAAGATCTCATCAACAATGATGTATTCAGAAAGAGAGAGTGTATGGTATACCATTATCATAGAGCAAGTAACATCCTTCTCACGTGATGGTGTGTGCCGCTCCTAGTGTGCATGGACTGTCCTTAAAGATGCCCTCCGAACACAATCGCACAATGTGTGCATCTCTACGTAGTCTACGAAGATGGACTGGAACTACTCGTCACATCGCTTGAGTCGGTAGAAAGGATCAAACTCTCACTTGGTGACGTGTTAGCATCACGACCATTTCCCCCCTCTCTATGGGATTACGAAGGCTAGGATTCACATACAAGAGTGTCTATATCTAACCCAGCCATCATGCCCCTTTAAATAGGAGAGGAACAAAATCAGGGTTTCCAAAAACCTGGGAAATGAAAGGTTGTGGTTATGTTAAAAGTGGGCCGCTCATGGACATAAAAATAGGCATTAAAACATTCTAGATACATATTTTTAGTTAGTTAATTAATTAATTAATTAGTTAATCACATTAATTGATTAACTAATTTTCCATCACCCAATTGTAAACTCTAGCCGATCTTTCAAGGTTAGCTGACCGACTTATTATATAAGTCATATATTTAAATCCAATTAACTAGCTTAATACTTTTAATCAATAATCTAGATTATATTCCAATATTATTATAGTTGATTATATAAACATTTTAGTAATCAATTTGACTTGGAATACTTCTAATCTTTTTCACAACTATACTCTCATTCTAGTGCATCATATGTGTTTAACCCTATATGCTCCAAATTACGATGGTAGTGATGTTCATAATCAAATTATGACTTCACAAGCAATGATTATTATCTAGTAAGACTTAATTGTTATCAAAGTAATTGAAGAAGTTGGAGAACAACTTTAACCTAGTATTGTGACCAGTGTTATAGTGATTATATAATCCCATAGTCTTTAATATACAGATTGAATTTGAGGTGTGGAAATGTCATCCTCTTAATGTTCAATGTTTGTTTCTTCATCTAGAGTAGACTACTTGAGATACACATGAGATCAATATCATATATTGACTCACATGAGTATGGTCATGCATTTCATAGTCTCACTCCTCAGGTAGCCAGGATATCACTCCAATGGGAGGGATAAATTCCTCTACAACACTCATAGTAATCCACATGTGCCACAATGCACCTAAGCATTGCTTGTATAGCAACCCTTATTCAAAGTTGCGTTGAGTAGTGTTAAAGCACACAAAATGATATATGATCATTGTATTAACTTTAGGTCTAAGGACCACAATCACCACTGTCACATTGAGATGTGATTTTGAATGCCCTTATTGGCTTCCATGTATCACACTCAAAGCGGGTTTGTCCATTATACTTGTTCATAACCAGTATTATGTGTTTGATTTGATATACGATATCATGACTAATGAGATGTAGTCATCAATCAACACACATTTTTTTTGGTCGGCAAAATAACTCTGTTACTATTGTGTGATACCAAAACTTTAGGTACATCATATGTGCACCCCTTAATCCTCTAAAAAAAGGATTACCAAGAAAAACAAACTAAAACTAAGGTCTTACGTAGAAGACCCAAAAAAGAAAGAAGGATTCAGATAAGGAGGACAACAAATAACTTTCATACAAATAGTAAATGGTATGAACATCTTCCTATGCAGTAGAGGAGCTCCACTATCAATACGCACACCCACAAAATGTGCAGACTCTATTGTCAGAAAGATATGTATCAGCTAAAGTCAGTACTCGTGCTCTTTTGGTGACATCAAAACTGAGATCAGTCTAACTACCTACACTAATGTAATGTATCATCATCATTAGCACCTTCCTATTACGCCAACTGAGTCATAGGAAAGGCTTTGGCACACTATATCAGCTGCATCGGTCGCCAGAGAAACAAGACCTAGAACCCCTTCACATTGGCATTAACCTCACTCACAGAAAGTAGTGGAAAGAGGAACAAGAGGAAGCTATGAAACCATCGGACAACGACATAGTACCTCAGATTCTTATACAACGTAGATAGAGTACTAGGTTCTCAACAAGAGGATGGAAGGGTTAACCTCCATCCTTCCTCTTCTTGGGCGATTTTTTCCTCCTATTTGGCCTAAACTTACTGAAATCCAGTGAGTCGACTTCCCAGGGATCAAAATCCATCTCCGAATTTGAATCCATATTGGATTCATCATCATCACCAAACAACTTTTCCTTTTCCT